>OU911039.1:34762847-35124180 GCA_918358695.1 Melinaea menophilus ssp. n. AW-2005 | reverse complement strand
GCCCAAGCCAACAGGCCAAGAGGGGATGTCGAGAGGAACCACCATCCAGAAACGGAAGCCACCTCAGCAACTAGCGAAAGTTTGTTTGGAACACCGACAAATCTTCTCATGACACGGATTGAGGAACACTCTAAGTTACTGCAAATAAATAATAAGAAAATAGAAGAACTGAATGAGAGGATTCAAAAACAGACGGAATCGATCGAATTGACAGCCACCAGAACATATGCGGGAGTGACAGGATCCCATAGCGGGAAACCGGCCCAAATGAGGAACACGCTGCATTCGGTGGTGGTCACCTCGAAGGACGAAACGGAAACGGGTGAGATGGTACTGGAGAAAGTCAGGAAAGCAGTTGACGCTAAGGATGGGTGGGTCAAAGTTGAAAAAATAAGGAAAGCAAAAGACAGGAAAATTATAATGGGCTTCAGATCAAGAGAGGAAAGGGAAAAAGTGAAAAATCGGCTAGAAAAAGAAGGGGTCGACCTCACCATCGAGGAAGTTAAAAACAGGGACCCACTTCTGATCCTGAAGAGCGTTTTACTTATAAATACGGATGAGGACGTCCTTAAAGCACTAAGGAATCAGAACCGGGGTATCTTCGGCGGCCTGGATGATGGGGGCGATAGGCTCGAAATTAAGTATAGACGAAGAGCCAGAAACCCTCACACTGGACACGTGATAATCAGTGTGTCACCCATCGTATGGCAGAGAGCAGTCGAGGCTGGGAGCGTACACATAGACCTGCAACGTATTAGAGTCGAGGATCAGTCTCCGTTAGTGCAGTGCACACGGTGCCTAGGTTTCGGGCATGGTAAAAAGTTCTGCACGGAACCGGCAGACCTGTGTAGCCACTGCGGAGGCCCTCACTTGAGAGCGGACTGCACCGACTGGCTTACTGGTGTACAGCCAAAGTGTCGGAACTGTAGCAAGGCCAACATGGACAACGTAGACCATAACGCTTTCAGTCAAAATTGTGGGACTCGCCGGAGGTGGGATGAGCTGGCGCGGTCGACCGTAGCATATTGCTAAGGGCGTCCAGGGCGAACAATACAAATATAAACTGGTGCAAGCCAACTTGCAAAGAAAAAAGCTGGCAACCAACGAACTACTGATCGAGTCAAGCAAACGTGGAGTCGCCGCCGCTCTTATACAGGAACCCTATGTGGGCGGAGGCAGTAGAATGAAATGTAACGCAGGAGTGCGAATATTCCAGAGCTCTACCGTGGGAGAGGGGAAAACTAAAGCTGCGATAGCTGTCTTCGACCAAGCCCTGAATGTCATACAACACCCAAGACTGACCACAGACAACATCACAGTGGTTGAAATCCAAACCAGAGCCTGGAAGATCGCATTAGTATCCTTCTACTTTGAGCCGGACGAACCCATCAATCCATACTTGGTACACCTCAAGAAGATAGTAGAAGAATTAGGACCTGGGCGAATGATTGTGGGTGGCGACTCAAACGCAAAGAGCTCATGGTGGGGAAGCCCTTTAATAGACCATAGGGGGGAAGAGCTGTCGGGGACTCTTGAAGAACTGGGCTTAAACATACTCAACGCAGGGGAAACTCCGACCTTCGACACAATCAGAGGAGGCAAACGTTTCAGCAGCTTCGTGGACATAACAGCTTGCTCCACAGATATACTGGACTTGGTGGACAACTGGAGGGTAGACGAGGGACTCACAGGATCGGACCACAACAGCATTCTTTTCAACATTCGGCTTCAAAAATCTAAGGGAATCAAAATTAACAGAACAACCAGACTTTACAATACTAGAAAAGCAAATTGGGTTGAGTTTCTTGAAAAACTCAACCAATTTAAGCTAGAAAATCAAATCTCGAAAGCAAACATACAGAAAATTAAAAACACCCAACAAATAGACGAATTTCTCAACAAATTTACAGTAGCGGTCAGACATGCGTGTACCTCGTCGATACCAACTAAGAAAAATAAGGAAATACTTACCCTGCCTTGGTGGTCCGAAGAACTGGCCGAAATGAAGAAACAGGTGGCCACCAAGAAGCGTCGAATAAGATGCGCTGCGCTGGTACGGAGACCGAAGGTTGTAGAGGAGTACCTGAAACAGAAAGAAGATTATGAATTGGAAGCGGCAAAGGCTCAAACTGCAAGCTGGAAGGAGTTTTGTGGAAAACAGGACAAGGAAGGGGTTTGGGAGGGCATATACAGGGTGATTGGAAGAACGCTGAGGAGGGAAGAGGATCTACTGTTGCAGAAGAACGGAGAAATGCTGGATGCGCACAGTTCTGCAAGATTATTGGCGGAGACCTTTTACCCGAGGGACCTCGAAAATACTGACAGTGCACATCACCAATATGTCCGAACAAAAGCGGATAATATAAACGCTGGAGAACAAGATGGTCCTTGTGATCCACCGTTTACAATGGCTGAATTGAAATCAGCGAGTGGTTCATTCAACCCCAAAAAGGCTCCAGGCGAGGATGGATTTACTGCTGATATATGTTGCCGAGCCATCGAGAGTGACCCCGAGCTGTTCCTGGATCTGCTGAATGCGTGCCTCAGGAATCATTACTTTCCCAGGGCCTGGAAAGAGGCAACAGTAATCGTGCTGAGGAAACCGGGCAAAACTGACTACACAAACCCGCGGTCATATAGACCGATTGGCCTCCTCCCCATTATGGGGAAAATATACGAAAAAATGCTGGTGGCTCGCCTCAAGTTTCACGTATTGCCGAAGATGAGTACTCGCCAGTATGGATTCATGCCACAAAGGAGCACCGAAGACTCCCTCTATGACCTCATGCAACATGTCCGGAAAAAACTGAATTTAAAGAGAATAGTCACATTGGTGTCTCTGGACATAGAGGGAGCCTTTGATGGAGCCTGGTGGCCAGCTATAAGAGTTCGACTGGCTGAGGAAAAGGTCCCGTGGAACTTGAGGAAAGTCATTGACAGCTACCTTAAGAACAGAAAGGTTAAAGTCAGGTATGCAGGAGAAGAATTCAGCAGGAGTACAAATAAAGGATGTGTCCAGGGTTCCATTGGGGGCCCCATTTTGTGGAACGTCCTGTTAGACCCACTCCTGAGAGACCTAGAAGCAAAGGGGCACTATTGCCAAGCATTTGCAGACGATGTCGTCTTGATATTTGACAGTGACACAGCACAGGGCATTGAAAGGCATGCAAATGCTGCACTTGAACATGTTCAGACGTGGGGTGTCGACAATAAGTTAAGATTTGCACCGAATAAAACTAATGCTATGGTCATTACTAGAAAGTTAAAATACGACACCCCACGTCTGAGCATGGGCGGGGTCGACATTGTTATGTCAAAAGAAATCAAAATGTTAGGAGTCATAATAGACGAAAAGCTTACATTCAATGCTCATGTTTCAAGTGTTTGCAGAAAGGCGTTAGGCATATACAAGCAGTTATCAAGAGCGGCGAAAACCAGTTGGGGACTGCACCCCGAGGTCATTAGAGTGATATACATGGCCACCGTGGAACCTATCATCCTGTACGCTGCCAGCGTATGGGCTCCCGCAGTGGAAAAGTTGGGCATTGTCAAACAGATGGGGGCGGTGCAACGTGGGATAGCCCAAAAACTGTGCAAAGCATATCGCACTGTATCACTCAACTCTGCGCTGGTGCTGGCCGGGATACTGCCTCTCGACCTGCGAGTAAAAGAGTCTGCAATGCTGTACGAGGCAAAGAGGGGGGTGCCACAGACAACGTTAGCCGGTAGGGACGTCGAAAAAATGGCTTCAGCGCTGAAGGTTCCTCATCCCGCAGAACGAATGGAACTCGATATGTTAAATCTTGCGAACCAAGACCAAGTGGACACACACAGCGGATTTGATATTCGAGTTTTCACGGATGGGAGTAAGATAGCTGGTAGAGTTGGAGCCGCAGCATCTATTTGGAACAGCGAAGCAGAAATCAAAGCCATCAAACTGGCTCTGCCGGCATATTGCACTGTGTATCAGGCGGAGCTCTTGGCAATATGCAGGGCAACGGAGGAAGTTCGGAATCACGGCGCGGCGTCCTTTGCGATATACAGCGACTCCATGGCGGCCCTGTTAACAATAAAAAATTACAGCTGCCTTCATCCCTTAGCGGTTAAAACACGAGAAAACATAAGACAGGCCTCTCTCCAAAACAAAGCTGTTACTTTGTTTTGGATTAAAGCACACACGGGGATAGTAGGGAATGAACGAACAGACGAGCTGGCGAAGGCGGCGGCCATGGGCTCCAAGAAAAAGCCAGACTACGACCAGTGTCCGGTCTCATTCCTCAGGCGAAGCCTGCGAACGGAAACACTCAGCGAGTGGAACCAACGATACACCACCGGTGAAACGGCCGCTGTGACCAAATTATTCTTCCCGGACGCGGTAGCGGCATACCGGATCACAAGAAAAATACGCACATCAAACATAACAACCCAAATTATGACGGGGCACGGGGGCTTCTCCGAATACTTGAATCGCTTCAAGTGTAAGGAGAGCCCATCGTGTATCTGCGACCCCGCAATTAATGAAACGGTTCCACACGTTTTGTTTGATTGCCCGGTTCATGACAGCGAGCGTTATGCAATCGAGAGAAAACTAGACGTCCGACTCGAACCAAGTATAATAAAAGATATAATGACAAGTAAAGACAGAGACAATTTTTTGGACTATTGTATAAATATAGCAGTAAGAGTTATAAATCGTAATAAAACGTGATTAAAGTATACTTTCATAATATAATGTAAATATATTAATGTTAAGTATAGTAAGTAATGTGTAAAAATAAAATAAGATAAACAATAGGCTTAAGAAAATGTTGTGAGATTAGAGATAAAAAAGAAACAAATGTATTGGTCGCAGTTAGTAATAGTTAGTAAGTCTTAAGAGATTTATAAAAATGTGTAGTTGTAAGTAAATGTATAGACAAGACTTAGAGTATAATATTGTTAAAATAAGATTGTCAGCCAATGCCAGCCAATGTAATTATTTGATGGTGTATCAATAAAACGCTACTTTGTGAGCTCATTACCCCCGTATTAGAAATAAAGACAGAAAAGTAGGTAGATAGATGGGAGTCCCACCCTTAAAGATAAGAAAGATGATGAATAAAAGAAAGATATAGTATGAAGCATGAAAGTGCGAGAAGTAAATAAGCGAGAACTAGTATGAAAGGATATAGCAAATATAGACTCCGATTATGTTGGAGGTACAAGAAAAAAAAAAAAAAAAAAAAAAAAAAAAAAAAAACCTAACCCCTTATGGAAAGGAAATGCTGAGACTAAGGCCGTCAAACTTGCGCTGCCGTCATACTGCACCGTCTACCAGGCGGAGCTGCTGGCTCTATCTAGAGCCCTGGAAATTGCGAGAAAAAGGCTTGAGTCAACATACGGCGTATATAGTGACTCAAGAGCGGCTCTCGAAACCATAGGCAATCCCGCCTCGACCCATCCTCTTGCAGTGGAATCAAGAAATTGCCTACAGGACTGCAAACTCCAGAACAAGGAAGTTTCCTTGTTCTGGATCAAAGCGCACATCGGTCTGGAAGGGAATGAGAGAGCCGACCAGCTGGCTAAGGAGGCTGCCCTCGGGTCAAAGCGTAGGATGGACTACGACTGGTGCCCTGTTTCATTCGTCAAGCGCAGTATCCGCTCGGAAACGCTTGACGAGTGGAACAGTAGATACCGATTGGAGCAGACGGCGTCCATCACAAAATTATTTTTCCCTGACGCAATCACAGCACACAAAATATTAAAAAAAAAAAAACATAGAAACAACATACACCCACACACAGTTGTTCACAGGGCACGGGGGATTCTCCTCATACCTAAACCGGTTTGGGTGTAAGGAGAGTCCGTCCTGCGTTTGCGATCCCGGTGTAGAAGAGAGCGTCCCCCACGTCATCCTTGACTGCCCCGTCTTTGGAAAAGAAAGACATGATCTAGAACAAAACATAGATATAAAATTAAGTCTGGACAGTATTGTAGAAATGGTAAAAGGACAGAATAGAGAAAAGTTCTTAAAATATTGTAGCGAAATAATACTAAAAGTTAACAAGAGAAATAAAACAGATTAAGTAAGGTATATTAAAACATATAATGACTATATGTACATGTAATATATAAAGTGAAATGTATAAGTAAATATAAGGACTAAAACTAAGAATTATAAATTAACAAGTAAATAGTACATAAGACTAAAATATAGAAACATAGAATGTAAAGAAAAAGTTAGAATAAGATAGGAAACCTAAGGTATGTAATTAGACATAGAAATAAGTAAATTAAAAAGTGTGTACCCCCCCTTTATTTACCCAATCAGAAGTAGATCCCAATAAGTAATATAATGTAAACATTAAAATAAAGAAATAAATAGATATTCGAACAGAAAAGATTTAGATAGTGGGCAATCCCAGCCCAATAGTATAAAAGGTGATGAATGTAAGGTTAGTATGCGGCATGGAAGTACGAGAGGAATAAATGCGAGAACTGGTATGAATGTGGAAATCTCTCTTTATTGTTGTAGAAAGGCTCTGACTACGTTAGAGGACCTAGAAAAAAAAAAAAAAAAAAAAAAAAAAAAAAAAAAAAAAAAAAAAGAAAGAAAGAAAGAAAAGAAACAAAAAAAAGAAAAGAAAGAAAAGAAAGAAAGAAAAGAAAGAAAAAAAAGATAAGAAAGAAAAGAAAGAAAGAAAAGAAAAAAGAAAATAAAAAAAATATGAAAGAAACGAAATAGAAACAACCAACGGGGCCCTGAAAAGGGCCTTTTGAAGCACCGAAGGGAACAACACCACAAACAACGAATCAAAATCACTAAGCATCAAAAACCACGAAAACATCCAACCTCAAAAAATCCTAAGATAATTGCTCTCGACACGTCCGCTCTGTACGAACTCCGGCAAGCGACTCCCCAATAAAGTAAGCTAGACCGATTTCCTTCGGGATCGAACTCGGATCGCAGGGTGAACACCAAGTTGAGACTATGAGTCGTACCACTAGACCAACTTCAATGTAACCTTTTTTTTTTTTTTTTTTTTTTTTTTTTTTTTTAACTTCTGGAACCCATCATGGGTCCCACCGCATTCCAGGGGAGGAAGGCGCTGGGTATGTGAGACTCCTACTCACTAAACCAGACGGTTGCCGTCGCCGTCATGATGGGACACCGCGGGAACGCTTGCGCATACAACCGCGGCGCCCCGACGGACACCACGTAGAGGGCACCCCGCAACGAGAGGCCCCCTCCATAGTCGGCAGGCTTGATAGATCGCGGGGGGGTCCCCTCCCCCCCACCCAAGCCCACCTTAAGAAGAAGGCCGAAGCCCTCTTCTAGCCAGGCCCGGTCCGGAACCCAAACGCCCGGGGAAGTCTATGCTCAACCCCAAGACGCCTGAGGACCTCGTCCAGGCCCAGCTCCCTCGGCGGTGATCTCCCCGAAGGAAGACCACCGTTCGGACCCCACATGAGCGGATAGCCAAGCACGACCCGGCTGGCTGGCAGGGGGTGACTACCAACGGACCGCCGCCGCGCAAGACCACCACTCAAATAGGGAGCCCGACCTCGAACCCGACAGGCCTCTACCGCCGAACACGGTGGTCAACCGAGTCCAGCAAGAAAGAGGCATAAGTCGGGGACCCACCAAGCCGGGACTAACGATCGCCGAGCAAGACCGTGGTGTCTCGCTCCACGAAGGTTAATCCGGGCACCATCTTTTGCAAGGGGAAACAACCGTCCGAACCGCTCCTTAGAGAGCGACTCGAAAGGAAGAACCCCAAGCCCTAACCGCCCCTAAAATCCCGCAACCACGAGGCCACCCCAAGGTCAACTCTGCAAACAGAGAAGTACCCGGAATGACCCCGCGGCTGTCCCCCGGAAAAGAGGGCCTGTGCCCTCCCACCGAAACGCCCAGGCCCACTTTCCAACGGCTGAGGCCGAAGGAAAGGGACCTGAGCCCGCCGCCGCAGACGGACCACCCCTAAGGGCAGACCGCCGCGTGAACCCCCCCTTGTCAACCATGAGCCAGACTCGGGCACCTCATGGCTGACAACCCCGCGCTGGACATTAGCAGACGGCTAGCGCGATCCCGAAAGACCGAGTTAACCGTCCCCCAGGGAGCACCGGCCCGTACCGCTTCCAATCCCGCCGGACGAATCCGGACAACATTGGTAGCGGACGGGCACACGAGGAGGTTTCCAGCATGGCCCCCCAACTTCAATGTAACCTAACCTAACCTAACCTTTTTTTTTTTTTTTTTTTTTTTTGCGTTGGAAAAATCCGTTACGGATACCCGCCGGCCAGGAAGGTGATGGCCGGAGGGTTATGTGGGACTACCCGGCGGCATAGAGGACGCCGCCATTTTTAAGGCTACCCACTAAAAAACCAACGGTTGCCCTCAACGCCTTAATGGGACGACACGGGATCGCGTTAGCACTCACCGTGCCGCCCCGGTACCTAACCTAACCTAACCTAACCTAACCTAACCTAACCTAACCTAACCTATCCTAACCAAGTTCCGCACTCCCCGCAGTCGCGACAAGACATATACGCATCCGCTCCGCAGTCTAAGTCCAGTAGAAATTACTTTGAAAATTCAGAAAAGTGGTAAAAAGTGACAGTGCATATAAGTGTTATACACCAAATTGTGCACAAAAATACGCTCTACCAGTGTGTGAAAAAATTTTGAAAATCGGACAACTTTTGGTCACAAATTTGACCCAAAAACTGTGAAAATTGAAATTTTTAAAACTTTAAAAAATAACGTAGCGAAAACTAAAGCGGTGACGTGTTGTTTTTATTGTGCGCCCGGATACCCCTCGAAGTGCTCTATCTCCTGAGCATCAATTTGGATTTTTCCCGCCCACCAGGGCGGAGAAAAGTCCAAAAAAACAAGTAGCACGTGGCCACGAGGTCCCAGTTCTGGAGGCGTGCCACTGCTTCTGGCAACGGATCCCGACGCACCGCGACGAGCCCAGCAGAGCACCGTTTGCAGATCTGAAAAATTTTAAGTAGTTCTCTAGATATTAAGTTTTCAAATTTTTGCATAATTTCAAAAAATCGTAACTCAAAAACGAAATCGACGACCCTATTATTTTATTATTTCATTTTAAAGAACCCTTTTAGTAGTATATTTTTGCAAAATTTCAGATTTTTATCCCCAGTAATTTTTGAGTTACGAATTTTTGAAAATTAAGGGTTGACACGTGGTGCATCAACCCCTTAGGCTAGGGAATTTATTTTAATACAGAAAATTAAAGCGTAAATTGTATAGCTAGTAAGAATTTTTTCAAATTTTTTATAATAGTTTTAGTAATTTTAATTTTAATTTTTGTCTTTTAAATATTAGTTTTTGTGAAAAATCAAATCGGGGGGCGGAGTTTAATTTTAAGCAATATTAGATTAATTTAGGTCGCAAAAATATCTTTCAAAAGAGTCCAAACACGGCTGGATTCGGTCCAGAATCATCGTAATAAACGAAATTGAAATCTGATATCCACAAATTGTCCGCCATCTTGGATATCTTAAAATCCATATAACTCTGCTCTAAAAAGTGCTACGAGACTGCGGTCTTCTCTTGAGAGGGTCGCTTTGGATACTCTACAAGACTAATAGCTTTGCAGCTATAAGAAATTTTGAGACTCTACTAGTAGAGTAAACACCATCATAGTGTAGAGCAGACCGGGGCGAGTTAGGGAAGCCCTCGCACGCTTCATTCGGACTACTGAGACCCGAGATATCCCCTTTATAACCTTTTATCCGCCATATTGGCCGCCATATTGGCAAACTTCAAAGCGGAGTATCTCGGGAACCAGTGACCGCACGAGGTGCAAGAAAAAAAAAAAAAAAAAAAAAAAAAAACCTAACCTAACCTAACCTAACCTTTTTTTTTTTTTTTTTTAACGTCTGGAACCCATCATGGGTCCCACCGCATTCCAGGGGAGGAAGGCGTTGGGTATGTGAGACTCCTACTCACTAAACCAGACGGTTGCCGTCGCCGTCATGATGGGACACCGCGGGAACGCTTGCGCATACAACCGCGGCGCCCCGACGGACACCACGTAGAGGGCACCCCGCAACGAGAGGCCCCCTCCATAGTCGGCAGGCTTGATAGATCGCGGGGGGGTCCCCTCCCCCCCACCCAAGCCCACCTTAAGAAGAAGGCCGAAGCCCTCTTCTAGCCAGGCCCGGTCCGGAACCCAAACGCCCGGGGGAGTCTATGCTCAACCCCAAGACGCCTGGGGACCTCGTCCAGGCCCAGCTCCCTCGGCGGTGATCTCCCCGAAGGAAGACCACCGTTCGGACTCCACATGAGCGGAGAGTCAAGCACGACCCGGCTGGCTGACAGGGCCGAAACTGCCAACGGACCGCCGCCGCGCAAGACCACCACTCAAAAAGGGAGCCCGACCTCGAACCCGACAGGCCTCTACCGCCGAACACGGTGGTCAACCGAGTCCAGCAAGAAAGAGGCATAAGTCGGGGACCCACCAAGCCGGGACTAACGATCGCCGAGCAAGACCGTGGTGTCTCGCTCCACGAAGGTTAATCCGGGCACCATCTTTTGCAAGGGGAAACAACCGTCCGAACCGCTCCTTAGAGAGCGACTCGAAATTAAGAACCCCAAGCCCTAAACACCCCTAAAACCCCGCAACCACGAGGCCACCCCAAGGTCAACTCTGCAAACAGAGAAGTACCCGGAATGACCCCGCGGCTGTCCCCCGGAAAAGAGGGCCTGTGCCCTCCCACCGAATTGCCCAGGCCCACTTTCCAACGGCTGAGGCCGAAGGAAAGGGACCCGAGCCCGCCGCCGCAGACGGACCACCCCTAAGGGCAGACCGCCGCGTGAACCCTCCCTTGTCAACCATGAGCCAGACTCGGGCACCTCATGGCTGACAACCCCGCGCTGGACATTAGCAGACGGCTAACGCGATCCCGAAGGACCGAGTTAACCGTCTCCCAGGGAGCACCGGCCCGTACCGCTTCCAATCCCGCCGGACGAATCCGGACAACATTGGTAGCGGACGGGCACACGAGGAGGTTTCCAGCATGGCCCCCCAACCTAACCTAACCTAACCTAACCTAACCTAACCTAACCTAACCTAACCTAACCTAACCTAACCTAACCTAACCTAACCTAACCCCTTAAGTTCCGCTCACCCCTCCGAAGTGAGAACACGCATCCACAAGTTGATCCGCTATAGTTCCTGCAAGGAAAATATTTCAAAAATTAGTGAAAGTGGTTTTTTCGTAACGTATAGTGAAGTGCGATACGTCAAAAGACGCGTTATTTTACGCTCTATACAGTGACATAACTTTTATAAAAATCGGACATTGTTTCATAGTTAAAATTAGTGAAAAACTATAAAAATCTCAAAATTCAAAACTTTAAATAAATACGCTGCAGAAACGCGATCGGTGACCTATGTGTTTTTTAGTGTCTGCTAGAGCGCATTTTTGAACTCTACAGTTTGGTGCAAAATTTGGAATTTTTCGACAAGAAATGGCTAAGTTATAGCCAAAAAAAAAACAAGTACCACGTGGCCACGTGGTACCACTTCCAGGGTCGTGCCACTGCTTTTGACGATTAGAATCGACGCATATAACGAAACGAAGCATCCCATCGTTTGAAAAGTGGAAAAATATTAAACAGAACCCAAGTTATAGTGTTTTGAAATTTTGGTACTTTTTTGAAAAATTATATCTTAAAAAGTAAATCGACAACCCCCCTTTTTTTTAAATTGTATTCAATGGGCATTAATTAGTTCTACATTTATTCAAAATTTCAAATTTTTACGATAAAGGGTTAGGGAGATATGAATTTTTAAATTTAAGGGCTGACACGTGGTGCCAGTTACCCTTAACTTGGATTTTTTGTTTTTACGTAGAAAATTAGAGTATATTTTTATTAGTCAAATAGAATTTTTTCAAAATTTTTACAACATTTTTAAAATTTTTAAGTCAAAATTTTCACTTGTAAATATAGTTTTTTCAAAAAATCAAATCGGGGGTGGAACATAAAAAAATTAACGATCACATATTGAGCAGCGTCTTGTCAAGCCCTACAAATCGAGCCCAAACTCGGGCGGATTCCGACAAGAAATAAGGAAATAGCACAAATCTAGTGTTCTGAGAAATAGCAACGGCCGCCATCTTGGAAAATAAAAACCTGAATAACTCCGCAACTAGAAGACCTATCAGGTTGGGACTTTCACTGCAAACCTCAGCACTGCAAACTCTACATGACAGACGAGAAATTGGCTCTACATAGATTCAATATTCGACAGACAAATTTTTAACGCATTTTGATAGTGCAGAGTTGCGTCAAGTGGGGGACCCCAATCTCGTCGAAATCAGACCACGGACGGCGGAGATATCTCAGGGTAAAAATCTGCCAATATTGACGGCCGCCATCTTGGAAAACACATAAACCAGCGTAACTCTGCTAATATATATCGTAGCGAGTCGCGGTTTTTTATACAGTATAGAGCCGACATAGGGCTATCTGCTCATATATAGAGACCGACTCTACATAGAGACATAGAGTCACAAAATTAAAAAATTTTAAATTTTCAGTAAATTGACGTTGGCAGTGCCAACTAGTATCATCATACTTGCTCTATTGAGCAAAAATTTTATAAATCTACTATAATTTTACGGACATAAAGGACAAACATATTATATATATATCTTATACAATTTATTAAATAAATAGACGCATACCACCACCATGATCGGAATTAGAACCCCGGTCAAAAAGACCGTAGCTGAGAAGTCACCCGCACAAGAAAAGTCACCTGCGCAGGGCGCAAACGTTAGACGCAGTATAGGAGAGTGGGAAGCGGCAAAAACCGATACCACACCCACCACTGCAAACAAGGTAGAACAGGCCGGGCCCTCTAAGACAAAACCTAAATTGACACTGTCTCAAGACAGCAAAGCGATGACAGCACGCAAAACAGGGGTGGAAACCTCGAGCCCGCCGAAAAAATGTACGAACCGAGCTGCAGAAGCTAGGGCTTGTCTGACGAAGGCAAAACTCCATCTGAATACTTCGCGAAACCTAAAGAGCGACCTGAAGGCGGGGATCACCGAGGCGATTGATCGGTTATACCAATTGGTCAAGGAGGCTGAAACGGACGCCCAAGCCAACAGGCCAAGAGGGGATGTCGAGAGGAACCACCATCCAGAAACGGAAGCCACCTCAGCAACTAGCGAAAGTTTGTTTGGAACACCGACAAATCTTCTCATGACACGGATTGAGGAACACTCTAAGTTACTGCAAATAAATAATAAGAAAATAGAAGAACTGAATGAGAGGATTCAAAAACAGACGGAATCGATCGAATTGACAGCCACCAGAACATATGCGGGAGTGACAGGATCCCATAGCGGGAAACCGGCCCAAATGAGGAACACGCTGCATTCGGTGGTGGTCACCTCGAAGGACGAAACGGAAACGGGTGAGATGGTACTGGAGAAAGTCAGGAAAGCAGTTGACGCTAAGGATGGGTAGGTCAAAGTTGAAAAAATAAGGAAAGCAAAAGACAGGAAAATTATAATGGGCTTCAGATCAAGAGAGGAAAGGGAAAAAGTGAAAAATCGGCTAGAAAAAGAAGGGGTCGACCTCACCATCGAGGAAGTTAAAAACAGGGACCCACTTCTGATCCTGAAGAGCGTTTTACTTATAAATACGGATGAGGACGTCCTTAAAGCACTAAGGAATCAGAACCGGGGTATCTTCGGCGGCCTGGATGATGGGGGCGATAGGCTCGAAATTAAGTATAGACGAAGAGCCAGAAACCCTCACACTGGACACGTGATAATCAGTGTGTCACCCATCGTATGGCAGAGAGCAGTCGAGGCTGGGAGCGTACACATAGACCTGCAACGTATTAGAGTCGAGGATCAGTCTCCGTTAGTGCAGTGCACACGGTGCCTAGGTTTCGGGCATGGTAAAAAGTTCTGCACGGAACCGGCAGACCTGTGTAGCCACTGCGGAGGCCCTCACTTGAGAGCGGACTGCACCGACTGGCTTACTGGTGTACAGCCAAAGTGTCGGAACTGTAGCAAGGCCAACATGGACAACGTAGACCATAACGCTTTCAGTCAAAATTGTGGGACTCGCCGGAGGTGGGATGAGCTGGCGCGGTCGACCGTAGCATATTGCTAAGGGCGTCCAGGGCGAACAATACAAATATAAACTGGTGCAAGCCAACTTGCAAAGAAAAAAGCTGGCAACCAACGAACTACTGATCGAGTCAAGCAAACGTGGAGTCGCCGCCGCTCTTATACAGGAACCCTATGTGGGCGGAGGCAGTAGAATGAAATGTAACGCAGGAGTGCGAATATTCCAGAGCTCTACCGTGGGAGAGGGGAAAACTAAAGCTGCGATAGCTGTCTTCGACCAAGCCCTGAATGTCATACAACACCCAAGACTGACCACAGACAACATCACAGTGGTTGAAATCCAAACCAGAGCCTGGAAGATTGCATTGGTATCCTTCTACTTTGAGCCGGACGAACCCATCAATCCATACTTGGCACACCTTAAGAAGATAGTAGAAGAATTAGGACCTGGGCGAATGATTGTGGGTGGCGACTCAAACGCAAAGAGCTCATGGTGGGGAAGCCCTTTAATAGACCATAGGGGGGAAGAGCTGTCGGGGACTCTTGAAGAACTGGGCTTAAACATACTCAACGCAGGGGAAACTCCGACCTTCGACACAATCAGAGGAGGCAAACGTTACAGCAGCTTCGTGGACATAACAGCATGCTCCACAGATATACTGGATTTGGTGGACAACTGGAGGGTAGACGAGGGACTCACAGGATCGGACCACAACAGCATTCTTTTCAACATTCGGCTTCAAAAATCTAAGGGAATCAAAATTAACAGAACAACCAGACTTTACAATACTAGAAAAGCAAATTGGGTTGAGTTTCTTGAAAAACTCAACCAATTTAAGCTAGAAAATCAAATCTCGAAAGCAAACATACAGAAAATTAAAGACACCCAACAAATAGACGAATTTCTCAACAAATTTACAGTAGCGGTCAGACATGCGTGTACCTCGTCGATACCAACTAAGAAAAATAAGGAAATACTTACCCTGCCTTGGTGGTCCGAAGAACTGGCCGAAATGAAGAAACAGGTGGCCACCAAGAAGCGTCGAATAAGATGCGCTGCGCTGGTACGGAGACCGAAGGTTGTAGAGGAGTACCTGAAACAGAAAGAAGATTATGAATTGGAAGCGGCAAAGGCTCAAACTGCAAGCTGGAAGGAGTTTTGTGGAAAACAGGACAAGGAAGGGGTTTGGGAGGGCATATACAGGGTGATTGGAAGAACGCTGAGGAGGGAAGAGGATCTACTGTTGCAGAAGAACGGAGAAATGCTGGATGCGCACAGTTCTGCAAGATTATTGGCGGAGACCTTTTACCCGAGGGACCTCGAAAATACTGACAGTGCACATCACCAATATGTCCGAACAAAAGCGGATAATATAAACGCTGGAAAACAAGATGGTCCTTGTGATCCACCGTTTACAATGGCTGAATTGAAATTAGCGAGTGGTTCATTCAACCCCAAAAAGGCTCCAGGCGAGGATGGATTTACTGCTGATATATGTTGCCGAGCCATCGAGAGCGACCCCGAGCTGTTCCTGGATCTGCTGAATGCGTGCCTCAGGAATCATTACTTTCCCAGGGCCTGGAAAGAGGCAACAGTAATCGTGCTGAGGAAACCGGGCAAAACTGACTACACAAACCCTCGATCATATAGACCGATTGGCCTCCTCCCCATTATGGGGAAAATATACGAAAAAATGCTAGTGGCTCGCCTCAAGTTTCACGTATTGCCGAAGATGAGTACTCGCCAGTATGGATTCATGCCACAAAGGAGCACCGAAGACTCCCTCTATGACCTCATGCAACATGTCCGGAAAAAACTGAATTTAAAGAGAATAGTCACATTGGTGTCTCTGGACATAGAGGGAGCCTTTGATGGAGCCTGGTGGCCAGCTATAAGAGTTCGACTGGCTGAGGAAAAGGTCCCGTGGAACTTGAGGAAAGTCATTGACAGCTACCTTAAGAACAGAAAGGTTAAAGTCAGGTATGCAGGAGAAGAATTCAGCAGGAGTACAAATAAAGGATGTGTCCAGGGTTCCATTGGGGGCCCCATTTTGTGGAACGTCCTGTTAGACCCACTCCTGAGAGACCTAGAAGCAAAGGGGCACTATTGCCAAGCATTTGCAGACGATGTCGTCTTGATATTTGACAGTGACACAGCACAGGGCATTGAAAGGCATGCAAATGCTGCACTTGAACATGTTCAGACGTGGGGTGTCGACAATAAGTTAAGATTTGCACCGAATAAAACTAATGCTATGGTCATTACTAGAAAGTTAAAATACGACACCCCACGTCTGAGCATGGGCGGGGTCGACATTGTTATGTCAAAAGAAATCAAAATGTTAGGAGTCATAATAGACGAAAAGCTTACATTCAATGCTCATGTTTCAAGTGTTTGCAGAAAGGCGTTAGGCATATACAAGCAGTTATCAAGAGCGGCGAAAACCAGTTGGGGACTGCACCCCGAGGTCATTAGAGTGATATACATGGCCACCGTGGAACCTATCATCCTGTACGCTGCCAGCGTATGGGCTCCCGCAGTGGAAAAGTTGGGCATTGTCAAACAGATGGGGGCGGTGCAACGTGGGATAGCCCAAAAACTGTGCAAGGCGTACCGCACTGTATCACTCAACTCTGCGCTGGTGCTGGCTGGGATACTGCCTCTAGACCTGCGAGTCAAAGAGTCTGCAATGCTGTACAAGGCAAAGAGGGGGGTGCCACAGACAACGTTAGCCGGTAGGGACGTCGAAAAAATGGCTTCAGCGCTGAAGGTTCCTCATCCCGCAGAACGAATGGAACTCGATATGTTAAATCTTGCGAACCAAGACCAAGTGGACACACACAGCGGATTTGATATTCGAGTTTTCACGGATGGGAGTAAGATAGCTGGTAGAGTTGGAGCCGCAGCATCTATTTGGAACAGCGAAGCAGAAATCAAAGCCATCAAACTGGCTCTGCCGGCATATTGCACTGTGTATCAGGCGGAGCTCTTGGCAATATGCAGGGCAACGGAGGAAGTTCGGAATCACGGCGCGGCGTCCTTTGCGATATACAGCGACTCCATGGCGGCCCTGTTAACAATAAAAAATTACAGCTGCCTTCATCCCTTAGCGGTTAAAACACGAGAAAACATAAGACAGGCCTCTCTCCAAAACAAAGCTGTTACTTTGTTTTGGATTAAAGCACACACGGGGATAGTAGGGAATGAACGAACAGACGAGCTGGCGAAGGCGGCGGCCATGGGCTCCAAGAAAAAGCCAGACTACGACCAGTGTCCGGTCTCATTCCTCAGGCGAAGCCTGCGAACGGAAACACTCAGCGAGTGGAACCAACGATACACCACCGGTGAAACGGCCGCTGTGACCAAATTATTCTTCCCGGACGCGGTAGCGGCATACCGGATCACAAGAAAAATACGCACATCAAACATAACAACCCAAATTATGACGGGGCACGGGGGCTTCTCCGAATACTTGAATCGCTTCAAGTGTAAGGAGAGCCCATCGTGTATCTGCGACCCCGCAATTAATGAAACGGTTCCACACGTTTTGTTTGATTGCCCGGTTCATGACAGCGAGCGTTATGCAATCGAGAGAAAACTAGACGTCCGACTCGAACCAAGTATAATAAAAGATATAATGACAAGTAAAGACAGAGACAATTTTTTGGACTATTGTATAAATATAGCAGTAAGAGTTATAAATCGTAATAAAACGTGATTAAAGTATACTTTCATAATATAATGTAAATATATTAATGTTAAGTATAGTAAGTAATGTGTAAAAATAAAATAAGATAAACAATAGGCTTAAGAAAATGTTGTGAGATTAGAGATAAAAAAGAAACAAATGTATTGGTCGCAGTTAGTAATAGTTAGTAAGTCTTAAGAGATTTATAAAAATGTGTAGTTGTAAGTAAATGTATAGACAAGACTTAGAGTATAATATTGTTAAAATAAGATTGTCAGCCAATGCCAGCCAATGTAATTATTTGATGGTGTATCAATAAAACGCTACTTTGTGAGCTCATTACCCCCGTATTAGAAATAAAGACAGAAAAGTAGGTAGATAGATGGGAGTCCCACCCTTAAAGATAAGAAAGATGATGAATAAAAGAAAGATATAGTATGAAGCATGAAAGTGCGAGAAGTAAATAAGCGAGAACTAGTATGAAAGGATATAGCAAATATAGACTCCGATTATGTTGGAGGTACAAGAAAAAAAAAAAAAAAAAAAAAAAAAAAAAAAAAACCTAACCCCTTATGGAAAGGAAATGCTGAGACTAAGGCCGTCAAACTTGCGCTGCCGTCATACTGCACCGTCTACCAGGCGGAGCTGCTGGCTCTATCTAGAGCCCTGGAAATTGCGAGAAAAAGGCTTGAGTCAACATACGGCGTATATAGTGACTCAAGAGCGGCTCTCGAAACCATAGGCAATCCCGCCTCGACCCATCCTCTTGCAGTGGAATCAAGAAATTGCCTACAGGACTGCAAACTCCAGAACAAGGAAGTTTCCTTGTTCTGGATCAAAGCGCACATCGGTCTGGAAGGGAATGAGAGAGCCGACCAGCTGGCTAAGGAGGCTGCCCTCGGGTCAAAGCGTAGGATGGACTACGACTGGTGCCCTGTTTCATTCGTCAAGCGCAGTATCCGCTCGGAAACGCTTGACGAGTGGAACAGTAGATACCGATTGGAGCAGACGGCGTCCATCACAAAATTATTTTTCCCTGACGCAATCACAGCACACAAAATATTAAAAAAAAAAAAACATAGAAACAACATACACCCACACACAGTTGTTCACAGGGCACGGGGGATTCTCCTCATACCTAAACCGGTTTGGGTGTAAGGAGAGTCCGTCCTGCGTTTGCGATCCCGGTGTAGAAGAGAGCGTCCCCCACGTCATCCTTGACTGCCCCGTCTTTGGAAAAGAAAGACATGATCTAGAACAAAACATAGATATAAAATTAAGTCTGGACAGTATTGTAGAAATGGTAAAAGGACAGAATAGAGAAAAGTTCTTAAAATATTGTAGCGAAATAATACTAAAAGTTAACAAGAGAAATAAAACAGATTAAGTAAGGTATATTAAAACATATAATGACTATATGTACATGTAATATATAAAGTGAAATGTATAAGTAAATATAAGGACTAAAACTAAGAATTATAAATTAACAAGTAAATAGTACATAAGACTAAAATATAGAAACATAGAATGTAAAGAAAAAGTTAGAATAAGATAGGAAACCTAAGGTATGTAATTAGACATAGAAATAAGTAAATTAAAAAGTGTGTACCCCCCCTTTATTTACCCAATCAGAAGTAGATCCCAATAAGTAATATAATGTAAACATTAAAATAAAGAAATAAATAGATATTCGAACAGAAAAGATTTAGATAGTGGGCAATCCCAGCCCAATAGTATAAAAGGTGATGAATGTAAGGTTAGTATGCGGCATGGAAGTACGAGAGGAATAAATGCGAGAACTGGTATGAATGTGGAAATCTCTCTTTATTGTTGTAGAAAGGCTCTGACTACGTTAGAGGACCTAGAAAAAAAAAAAAAAAAAAAAAAAAAAAAAAAAAAAAAAAAAAAAAGAAAGAAAGAAAGAAAAGAAACAAAAAAAAGAAAAGAAAGAAAAGAAAGAAAGAAAAGAAAGAAAAAAAAGATAAGAAAGAAAAGAAAGAAAGAAAAGAAAAAAGAAAATAAAAAAAATATGAAAGAAACGAAATAGAAACAACCAACGGGGCCCTGAAAAGGGCCTTTTGAAGCACCGAAGGGAACAACACCACAAACAACGAATCAAAATCACTAAGCATCAAAAACCACGAAAACATCCAACCTCAAAAAATCCTAAGATAATTGCTCTCGACACGTCCGCTCTGTACGAACTCCGGCAAGCGACTCCCCAATAAAGTAAGCTAGACCGATTTCCTTCGGGATCGAACTCGGATCGCAGGGTGAACACCAAGTTGAGACTATGAGTCGTACCACTAGACCAACTTCAATGTAACTTTTTTTTTTTTTTTTTTTTTTTTTTTTTTTTTTTAACGTCTGGAACCCATCATGGGTCCCACCGCATTCCAGGGGAGGAAGGCGCTGGGTATGTGAGACTCCTACTCACTAAACCAGACGGTTGCCGTCGCCGTCATGATGGGACACCGCGGGAACGCTTGCGCATACAACCGCGGCGCCCCGACGGACACCACGTAGAGGGCACCCCGCAACGAGAGGCCCCCTCCATAGTCGGCAGGCTTGATAGATCGCGGGGGGGTCCCCTCCCCCCCACCCAAGCCCACCTTAAGAAGAAGGCCGAAGCCCTCTTCTAGCCAGGCCCGGTCCGGAACCCAAACGCCCGGGGAAGTCTATGCTCAACCCCAAGACGCCTGAGGACCTCGTCCAGGCCCAGCTCCCTCGGCGGTGATCTCCCCGAAGGAAGACCACCGTTCGGACCCCACATGAGCGGATAGCCAAGCACGACCCGGCTGGCTGGCAGGGGGTGACTACCAACGGACCGCCGCCGCGCAAGACCACCACTCAAATAGGGAGCCCGACCTCGAACCCGACAGGCCTCTACCGCCGAACACGGTGGTCAACCGAGTCCAGCAAGAAAGAGGCATAAGTCGGGGACCCACCAAGCCGGGACTAACGATCGCCGAGCAAGACCGTGGTGTCTCGCTCCACGAAGGTTAATCCGGGCACCATCTTTTGCAAGGGGAAACAACCGTCCGAACCGCTCCTTAGAGAGCGACTCGAAAGGAAGAACCCCAAGCCCTAACCGCCCCTAAAATCCCGCAACCACGAGGCCACCCCAAGGTCAACTCTGCAAACAGAGAAGTACCCGGAATGACCCCGCGGCTGTCCCCCGGAAAAGAGGGCCTGTGCCCTCCCACCGAAACGCCCAGGCCCACTTTCCAACGGCTGAGGCCGAAGGAAAGGGACCTGAGCCCGCCGCCGCAGACGGACCACCCCTAAGGGCAGACCGCCGCGTGAACCCCCCCTTGTCAACCATGAGCCAGACTCGGGCACCTCATGGCTGACAACCCCGCGCTGGACATTAGCAGACGGCTAGCGCGATCCCGAAAGACCGAGTTAACCGTCCCCCAGGGAGCACCGGCCCGTACCGCTTCCAATCCCGCCGGACGAATCCGGACAACATTGGTAGCGGACGGGCACACGAGGAGGTTTCCAGCATGGCCCCCCAACTTCAATGTAACCTAACCTAACCTAACCTTTTTTTTTTTTTTTTTTTTTTTTGCGTTGGAAAAATCCGTTACGGATACCCGCCGGCCAGGAAGGTGATGGCCGGAGGGTTATGTGGGACTACCCGGCGGCATAGAGGACGCCGCCATTTTTAAGGCTACCCACTAAAAAACCAACGGTTGCCCTCAACGCCTTAATGGGACGACACGGGATCGCGTTAGCACTCACCGTGCCGCCCCGGTACCTAACCTAACCTAACCTAACCTAACCTAACCTAACCTAACCTAACCTAACCTATCCTAACCAAGTTCCGCACTCCCCGCAGTCGCGACAAGACATATACGCATCCGCTCCGCAGTCTAAGTCCAGTAGAAATTACTTTGAAAATTCAGAAAAGTGGTAAAAAGTGACAGTGCATATAAGTGTTATACACCAAATTGTGCACAAAAATACGCTCTACCAGTGTGTGAAAAAATTTTGAAAATCGGACAACTTTTGGTCACAAATTTGACCCAAAAACTGTGAAAATTGAAATTTTTAAAACTTTAAAAAATAACGTAGCGAAAACTAAAGCGGTGACGTGTTGTTTTTATTGTGCGCCCGGATACCCCTCGAAGTGCTCTATCTCCTGAGCATCAATTTGGATTTTTCCCGCCCACCAGGGCGGAGAAAAGTCCAAAAAAACAAGTAGCACGTGGCCACGAGGTCCCAGTTCTGGAGGCGTGCCACTGCTTCTGGCAACGGATCCCGACGCACCGCGACGAGCCCAGCAGAGCACCGTTTGCAGATCTGAAAAATTTTAAGTAGTTCTCTAGATATTAAGTTTTCAAATTTTTGCATAATTTCAAAACATCGTAACTCAAAAACGAAATCGACGACCCCATTATTTTATTATTTCATTTTAAAGAACCCTTTTAGTAGTATATTTTTGCAAAATTTCAGATTTTTATCCCCAGTAATTTTTGAGTTACAAATTTTTGAAAATTAAGGGTTGACACGTGGTGCATCAACCCCTTAGGCTAGGGAATTTATTTTAATACAGAAAATTAAAGCGTAAATTGTTTAGCTAGTAAGAATTTTTTCAAATTTTTTATAATAGTTTTAGTAATTTTAATTTTAATTTTTGTCTTTTAAATATTAGTTTTTGTGAAAAATCAAATCGGGGGGCGGAGTTTAATTTTAAGCAATATTAGATTAATTTAGGTCGCAAAAATATCTTTCAAAAGAGTCCAAACACGGCTGGATTCGGTCCAGAATCATCGTAATAAACGAAATTGAAATCTGATATCCACAAATTGTCCGCCATCTTGGATATCTTAAAATCCATATAACTCTGCTCTAAAAAGTGCTACGAGACTGCGGTCTTCTCTTGAGAGGGTCGCTTTGGATACTCTACAAGACTAATAGCTTTGCAGCTATAAGAAATTTTGAGACTCTACTAGTAGAGTAAACACCATCATAGTGTAGAGCAGACCGGGGCGAGTTAGGGAAGCCCTCGCACGCTTCATTCGGACTACTGAGACCCGAGATATCCCCTTTATAACCTTTTATCCGCCATATTGGCCGCCATATTGGCAAACTTCAAAGCGGAGTATCTCGGGAACCAGTGACCGCACGAGGTGCAAGAAAAAAAAAAAAAAAAAAAAAAAAAAACCTAACCTAACCTAACCTAACCTTTTTTTTTTTTTTTTTTAACGTCTGGAACCCATCATGGGTCCCACCGCATTCCAGGGGAGGAAGGCGTTGGGTATGTGAGACTCCTACTCACTAAACCAGACGGTTGCCGTCGCCGTCATGATGGGACACCGCGGGAACGCTTGCGCATACAACCGCGGCGCCCCGACGGACACCACGTAGAGGGCACCCCGCAACGAGAGGCCCCCTCCATAGTCGGCAGGCTTGATAGATCGCGGGGGGGTCCCCTCCCCCCCACCCAAGCCCACCTTAAGAAGAAGGCCGAAGCCCTCTTCTAGCCAGGCCCGGTCCGGAACCCAAACGCCCGGGGGAGTCTATGCTCAACCCCAAGACGCCTGGGGACCTCGTCCAGGCCCAGCTCCCTCGGCGGTGATCTCCCCGAAGGAAGACCACCGTTCGGACTCCACATGAGCGGAGAGTCAAGCACGACCCGGCTGGCTGACAGGGCCGAAACTGCCAACGGACCGCCGCCGCGCAAGACCACCACTCAAAAAGGGAGCCCGACCTCGAACCCGACAGGCCTCTACCGCCGAACACGGTGGTCAACCGAGTCCAGCAAGAAAGAGGCATAAGTCGGGGACCCACCAAGCCGGGACTAACGATCGCCGAGCAAGACCGTGGTGTCTCGCTCCACGAAGGTTAATCCGGGCACCATCTTTTGCAAGGGGAAACAACCGTCCGAACCGCTCCTTAGAGAGCGACTCGAAATTAAGAACCCCAAGCCCTAAACACCCCTAAAACCCCGCAACCACGAGGCCACCCCAAGGTCAACTCTGCAAACAGAGAAGTACCCGGAATGACCCCGCGGCTGTCCCCCGGAAAAGAGGGCCTGTGCCCTCCCACCGAATTGCCCAGGCCCACTTTCCAACGGCTGAGGCCGAAGGAAAGGGACCCGAGCCCGCCGCCGCAGACGGACCACCCCTAAGGGCAGACCGCCGCGTGAACCCTCCCTTGTCAACCATGAGCCAGACTCGGGCACCTCATGGCTGACAACCCCGCGCTGGACATTAGCAGACGGCTAACGCGATCCCGAAGGACCGAGTTAACCGTCTCCCAGGGAGCACCGGCCCGTACCGCTTCCAATCCCGCCGGACGAATCCGGACAACATTGGTAGCGGACGGGCACACGAGGAGGTTTCCAGCATGGCCCCCCAACCTAACCTAACCTAACCTAACCTTTTTTTTTTTTTTTTTTTTTTTTTTTTTTTTTTTTTAACGTCTGGAACCCATCATGGGTCCCACCGCATTCCAGGGGAGGAAGGCGCTGGGTATGTGAGACTCCTACTCACTAAACCAGACGGTTGCCGTCGCCGTCATGATGGGACACCGCGGGAACGCTTGCGCATACAACCGCGGCGCCCCGACGGACACCACGTAGAGGGCACCCCGCAACGAGAGGCCCCCTCCATAGTCGGCAGGCTTGATAGATCGCGGGGGGGTCCCCTCCCCCCCACCCAAGCCCACCTTAAGAAGAAGGCCGAAGCCCTCTTCTAGCCAGGCCCGGTCCGGAACCCAAACGCCCGGGGGAGTCTATGCTCAACCCCAAGACGCCTGAGGACCTCGTCCAGGCCCAGCTCCCTCGGCGGTGATCTCCCCGAAGGAAGACCACCGTTCGGACCCCACATGAGCGGATAGCCAAGCACGACCCGGCTGGCTGGCAGGGGGTGACTACCAACGGACCGCCGCCGCGCAAGACCACCACTCAAATAGGGAGCCCGACCTCGAACCCGACAGGCCTCTACCGCCGAACACGGTGGTCAACCGAGTCCAGCAAGAAAGAGGCATAAGTCGGGGACCCACCAAGCCGGGACTAACGATCGCCGAGCAAGACCGTGGTGTCTCGCTCCACGAAGGTTAATCCGGGCACCATCTTTTGCAAGGGGAAACAACCGTCCGAACCGCTCCTTAGAGAGCGACTCGAAAGGAAGAACCCCAAGCCCTAAACACCCCTAAAACCCCGCAACCACGAGGCCACCCCAAGGTCAACTCTGCAAACAGAGAAGTACCCGGAATGACCCCGCGGCTGTCCCCCGGAAAAGAGGGCCTGTGCCCTCCCACCGAATTGCCCAGGCCCACTTTCCAACGGCTGAGGCCGAAGGAAAGGGACCCGAGCCCGCCGCCGCAGACGGACCACCCCTAAGGGCAGACCGCCGCGTGAACCCTCCCTTGTCAACCATGAGCCAGACTCGGGCACCTCATGGCTGACAACCCCGCGCTGCACATTAGCAGACGGCTAACGCGATCCCGAAGGACCGAGTTAACCGTCTCCCAGGGAGCACCGGCCCGTACCGCTTCCAATCCCGCCGGACGAATCCGGACAACATTGGTAGCGGACGGGCACACGAGGAGGTTTCCAGCATGGCCCCCCAACCTAACCTAACCTAACCTAACCTAACCTTTTTATTTATTTATTTTTTTTTTTTATTTTTTTTTTTTTTTTAACGTCTGGAACCCATCATGGGTCCCACCGCATTCCAGGGGAGGAAGGCGCTGGGTATGTGAGACTCCTACTCACTAAACCAGACGGTTGCCGTCGCCGTCATGATGGGACACCGCGGGAACGCTTGCGCATACAACCGCGGCGCCCCGACGGACACCACGTAGAGGGCACCCCGCAACGAGAGGCCCCCTCCATAGTCGGCAGGCTTGATAGATCGCGGGGGGGTCCCCTCCCCCCCACCCAAGCCCACCTTAAGAAGAAGGCCGAAGCCCTCTTCTAGCCAGGCCCGGTCCGGAACCCAAACGCCCGGGGGAGTCTATGCTCAACCCCAAGACGCCTGAGGACCTCGTCCAGGCCCAGCTCCCTCGGCGGTGATCTCCCCGAAGGAAGACCACCGTTCGGACACCACATGAGCGGATAGCCAAGCACGACCCGGCTGGCTGGCAGGGGGTGACTACCAACGGACCGCCGCCGCGCAAGACCACCACTCAAATAGGGAGCCCGACCTCGAACCCGACAGGCCTCTACCGCCGAACACGGTGGTCAACCGAGTCCAGCAAGAAAGAGGCATAAGTCGGGGACCCACCAAGCCGGGACTAACGATCGCCGAGCAAGACCGTGGTGTCTCGCTCCACGAAGGTTAATCCGGGCACCATCTTTTGCAAGGGGAAACAACCGTCCGAACCGCTCCTTAGAGAGCGACTCGAAAGGAAGAACCCCAAGCCCTAACCGCCCCTAAAACCCCGCAACCACGGGGCTACCCCAAGGTCAACTCTGCAAACAGAGAAGTACCCGGAATGACCCCGCGGCTGTCCCCCGGAAAAGAGGGCCTGTGCCCTCCCACCGAAACGCCCAGGCCCACTTTCCAACGGCTGAGGCCGAAGGAAAGGGACCTGAGCCCGCCGCCGCAGACGGACCACCCCTAAGGGCAGACCGCCGCGTGAACCCCCCCTTGTCAACCATGAGCCAGACTCGGGCACCTCATGGCTGACAACCCCGCGCTGGACATTAGCAGACGGCTAACGCGATCCCGAAAGACCGAGTTAACCGTCCCCCAGGGAGCACCGGCCCGTACCGCTTCCAATCCCGCCGGACGAATCCGGACAACATTGGTAGCGGACGGGCACACGAGGAGGTTTCCAGCATGGCCCCCGGACCTAACCTTTTTTTTTTTTTTTTTTTTTTTTTTTTTTTTTTTTTTTTTTTTTTAACGTCTGGAACCCATCATGGGTCCCACCGCATTCCAGGGGAGGAAGGCGTTGGGTATGTGAGACTCCTACTCACTAAACCAGACGGTTGCCGTCGCCGTCATGATGGGACACCGCGGGAACGCTTGCGCATACAACCGCGGCGCCCCGACGGACACCACGTAGAGGGCACCCCGCAACGAGAGGCCCCCTCCATAGTCGGCAGGCTTGATAGATCGCGGGGGGGTCCCCTCCCCCCCACCCAAGCCCACCTTAAGAAGAAGGCCGAAGCCCTCTTCTAGCCAGGCCCGGTCCGGAACCCAAACGCCCGGGGGAGTCTATGCTCAACCCCAAGACGCCTGGGGACCTCGTCCAGGCCCAGCTCCCTCGGCGGTGATCTCCCCGAAGGAAGACCACCGTTCGGACTCCACATGAGCGGAGAGTCAAGCACGACCCGGCTGGCTGACAGGGCCGAAACTGCCAACGGACCGCCGCCGCGCAAGACCACCACTCAAAAAGGGAGCCCGACCTCGAACCCGACAGGCCTCTACCGCCGAACACGGTGGTCAACCGAGTCCAGCAAGAAAGAGGCATAAGTCGGGGACCCACCAAGCCGGGACTAACGATCGCCGAGCAAGACCGTGGTGTCTCGCTCCACGAAGGTTAATCCGGGCACCATCTTTTGCTAGGAGAAACAACCGGCCGAACCGCTCCTTAGAGAGCGACTCGGCAGGAAGAACCCCAAGCCCTATACGCCCCTAAAACCCCGCAACCACGAGGCAACCCCAGGGTCAACTCTGCAAACAGAGAAGTACCCGGAATGACCCCGCGGCTGTCCCCCGGAAAAGAGGGCCTGTGCCCTCCCACCGAAACGCCCAGACCCACTTTCCAACGGCTGAGGCCGAAGGAAAGGGGCCCGAGCACGCCGCCGCAGACGGACCACCCCTAAGGGCAGACCGCCGCGTGAACCCCCCTTGTCAACCATGAGCCAGACTCGGGCACCTCATGGCTGACAACCCCGCGCTGGACATTAGCAGATGGCTAACGCGATCCCGAGAGATCGCATTAACCGTCCCCCAGGGAGCACCGGCCCGTACCGCTTCCAATCCCGCCGGACGAATCCGGACAACATTGGTAGCGGACGGGCACACGAGGAGGTTTCCAGCATGGCCCCCCAACCTAACCTAACCTAACCTAACCTAACCTAACCTAACCTAACCCAGTTCCGCACTCCCCGCAGTCGCGACAAGACATATACGCATCCGCTCCGCAGTCTAAGTCCAGTAGAAATTACTTTGAAAATTCAGAAAAGTGGTAAAAAGTGACAGTGCATATAAGTGTTATACACCAAATTGTGCACAAAAATACGCTCTACCAGTGTGTGAAAAAATTTTGAAAATCGGACAACTTTTGGTCACAAATTTGACCCAAAAACTGTGAAAATTGAAATTTTTAAAACTTTAAAAAAAAAAAAAAAAAAAAAAAAAAAAAAAAACGTAGCGAAAACTAAAGCGGTGACGTGTTGTTTTTATTGTGCGCCCGGATACCCCTCGGAGTGCTCTATCTCCTGAGCATCAATTTGGATTTTTCCCGCCCACCAGGGCGGAGAAAAGTCCAAAAAAACAAGTAGCACGTGGCCACGAGGTCCCAGTTCTGGAGGCGTGCCACTGCTTCTGGCGACGGATCCCGACGCACCGCGACGAGCCCAGCAGAGCACCGTTTGCAGATCTGAAAAATTTTAAGTAGTTCTCTAGATATTAAGTTTTCAAATTTTTGCATAATTTCAAAAAATCGTAACTCAAAAACGAAATCGACGACCCCATTATTTTATTATTTCATTTTAAAGAACCCTTTTAGTAGTATATTTTTGCAAAATTTCAGATTTTTATCCCCAGTAATTTTTGAGTTACAAATTTTTGAAAATTAAGGGTTGACACGTGGTGCATCAACCCCTTAGGCTAGGGAATTTATTTTAATACAGAAAATTAAAGCGTAAATTGTTTAGCTAGTAAGAATTTTTTCAAATTTTTTATAATAGTTTTAGTAATTTTAATTTTAATTTTTGTCTTTTAAATATTAGTTTTTGTGAAAAATCAAATCGGGGGGCGGAGTTTAATTTTAAGCAATATTAGATTAATTTAGGTCGCAAAAATATCTTTCAAAAGAGTCCAAACACGGCTGGATTCGGTCCAGAATCATCGTAATAAACGAAATTGAAATCTGATATCCACAAATTGTCCGCCATCTTGGATATCTTAAAATCCATATAACTCTGCTCTAAAAAGTGCTACGAGACTGCGGTCTTCTCTTGAGAGGGTCGCTTTGGATACTCTACAAGACTAATAGCTTTGCAGCTATAAGAAATTTTGAGACTCTACTAGTAGAGTAAACACCATCATAGTGTAGAGCAGACCGGGGCGAGTTAGGGAAGCCCTCGCACGCTTCATTCGGACTACTGAGACCCGAGATATCCCCTTTATAACCTTTTATCCGCCATATTGGCCGCCATATTGGCAAACTTCAAAGCGGAGTATCTCGGGAACCAGTGACCGCACGAGAACGCGGTTTTCAATATTAACAAAGGCTATAAAAGGCCTAAAACCCTGGATACAAAAATCGACTCTATATAGAGTCGAAAAAAAAAAATTTTTATTGTCTCGACCAAATTATATTAGGTGTTACATCTTTTAGACCGTATTGACGCAGCTCGGCGACCAGCCGAACCATAAAAATTATACTGACTCTACATTCACTTGACTGGACCGAAACTGACCTTCTATTTACTACTGGTACTTACAGTTTACTGCGACTTTTGACGGGTTCCCTCTACATACCCTAAAATTAATAAACATTGACGTTGGCAGTGCCAATTAGTATTATTATTACTGCTCTATTGAGCCAAATTTTTTTTAGTATATTTGACGGACGCACATCTCCGGTATGTTTGGAGTGGTTAGAACTCCATCCAAGCCAGCGGAAAAAGGCAGATCCCCTCCAAAGATGGCCTCCTCAAGCGTGAGGCGCAGCATCGGGGAGTGGGAGTCGGTCGGCACGGCACCGGCCAAATCCCCATCAAGCGAGGCACAGCAGGCAGGCCCGGCGAGTTCCTTAACGGAGACGTCTCAGCAAACCAGAGCCAGAGCTCCAATTTCGCGCAGATCCTCAACCGAGGTCCGCGCAGAAACCCGATACCCCAGTAGGGTTGCGGAGGCCAAAGCTTGCCTCTCAAAAGGCAAGCTTCACCTCAACAACTCACGTAATATAAAAACGGAAATTAAAGCAGCAGTGGTAGAGGTACTCGATCGCCTCTACCAACTCGTAAAGGACGGGGAAAAGGAGCCAGGGCCGATAACCAAAGTAAGTACAGGCAAGGGAGCGGCTGGGGAGGGGGACGCGGTGGCAAAAACCACAGACTCCACCTTCCTGGTGGACCCGGGAGCCAGAATCGAGCTGAAACAGCTGAAAGAGGCAATGGAGAAGCACGCCGAGCTAATAAAAGAGAGTAACGAGAGAATGGAGGGGCTAAAAACCCAAATGGAAAAGCAGAGGGAAAGCCTGGAGCAGGAAAGGACCTACGCGAAAGTCACTGCAAACGGTGCCGGCGCCCCGCAGCAAAAGCGGAGCGCGCTGCACACCGTTGTAGTGACCTCGAAGGTAGAGACCGAGACTGGAGAAGAGGTCATGGAGAAGGTAAGGAAGGCTGTTGACGCAAAGGATGGATGGGTGAAAGTGGACAGGGTGCGGAAGGCAAAGGACAGAAAGGTCATTATGGGATTCGGGAGTAAGGAGGACAGGGATAAGGTTAAGGCAAGGCTAGAAGAGGAAGGTGTGGGACTGACGGTAGAGGAAGCTAAAAACAAGGACCCCCTTCTGATTCTAAGGAACGTCCTGACGGCAAACTCTAACGAGGATGTAGTCAGGGCGTTCCGGAATCAGAACCGGGGAATCCTCAGTGGACTCGAAGAAGAGGAGTACCGTATGGAAGTCAAGTACAGGAAGAGGGCGAGAAATCCACACACTTGCCACGCGGTTATCTCAGTGTCTCCCAGGTTGTGGCAGAGGGTCATAGCAGTGGGTTTTGTGCACATAGACCTGCAGAGGGTAAGAGCGGAGGACCAGTCGCCACTGGTCCAGTGCACCCGCTGTTACGGACCGGACGGACCCGGGTTACGGACATGGAAAGAAGTTTTGTAAGGAGACTGCCGATCTGTGCAGCCACTGCAGCGGCCCCCACCTAAAGGAGACTTGCCCAGATTGGCAAGCCGGCCTCGAAGCGACCTGCAGAAACTGCAGGGCAGCTAAATATGAACAGGTGGCACATAACGCATTTAGCGATCAGTGCCCTGTCAGGAGGAGGTGGGACACCATAGCGCGATCCTCGGTCGCATATTGCTAAGGGCACCCACGGAACAACAAAACAGCACCACCTCATCATCCAATCAAACCTCCAAAGAAAGAAGCTGGCGACCGATGAGCTCATAATTGAGGCGGACAAAAGGCGCCCTTGTCCAAGAGCCCTATGTCGGTAACACCAAGCGGCTTAAATCGTTCAAGGGAACCAGGGTCTACCAAAGCGGCAGCCCTGACATAACAAAGACAGCCATTGTGGTCTTCAACCCGGGGATTGCGGTCACGCAGCATCCACACCTTACAACTCCCAACATCACGGTGGTGACCGCCCGGGCGGGAGCCTGGAGGGTGAACCTGGTGTCAGTATACTTTGAGCCTGACCAACCTATCGAAGAATACCTCGTACACTTAAGGAAGATCGGGAATGAACTAGGCACAGAATTCTTGATTGTTGGCGGCGACGTTAACGCCAGGAACACCTGGTGGGGCGGAACAGGAACCGACGTTAGGGGCGAAGCAATTGCGGGTATGCTGGATGAGTTGGGGTTGCATGTGCTGAATGTGGGCGACAAGCCCACGTTCGACACATTCCGGGGCGGGAAAAGATTCGCGAGTTTCATTGACGTCACCGCCTGCTCGACTAAATTACTGGGTAGGGTTGAGGATTGGCATGTCAATGGAGGGGTCACTTCCTCTGACCACCAGGCAATCCTTTTCAGGATTGGCCTGGGGGTCGTCGATGCCGCCGGTACAACCGGGTCAACGCGCCGGTATAATACCAAGAAAGCTAATTGGGTCCAATTTCGTGAGAAATTGGCCCAATTACTTCAGCTCAATGGTCCAAACCTGGACGGCATCGTGAGCATCACCAACAGCCAAAGTCTCGACCGGGCTATCCATGACTACATCGACACTATAACCACGGCATGCAACACAGCAATCCCCCTGAGGAGATCAAAACCGAGCAGCCGGCTACCGTGGTGGTCGGAAAAGCTGGAGGGGTTAAAAAGAGAGGTCAAAACCCTAAAAAATAGAATTCCTCGCGCTGCGCAAGTCAGAAGGGACTGGGTAGTTAAGGCCTACCAGGAAAAGAAGGATGAGTACGAAGAAGAAGCGGCGCAGGCTCGGATAGAAAGCTGGAAAGACTTTTGTGGGAAACAGGATCGGGAGAGCGTCTGGGACGGAGTTTACAGGGTCATCGGACGCACCAGGAAAAGAGAGGAGGATGTGCCATTGGAAGTGGATGGGAGAATCTTAAGCCCTACAGAATCGGTGAAATTAATGGCCGAAACGTTTTATCCCGATGACTGCCGGGACCAAGAAAACGGGGAACACCAACGCATAAGGCTCCTCGCCGAATCAGTCAATATCCCCACCGGAGGTGATCAACCGCTTGATCCGCCATTTACGCTGGCTGAGTTGCGAGCCACCATGTCGACCTTCAACCCAAAAAAGGCACCAAGCGCGGATGGCCTGACGGCCGACATTTGCTGTCATGCGATCGAGGCCAAACCGGAATTGTTTTTGCAGATTTTGAACAAGTGCCTGCAGCTGCACCATTTCCCGACGATGCGGAAAATAGCGACGGTGGTCGTCTTGCGGAAGCCTGGCAGGGACAACTATAGGTCCCCTAGGTCATACAGACCCATTGGCCTTCTCCCCGTCCTGGGTAAAATCCTCGAGAAGATGCTCATCAGAAGGGTGAGATACCACATTTTACCTAGATTCAGTTCCCGTCAATACGGATTCACGCCACAAAAGAGCACGGAAGACTCCCTCTATGACTTAATGACTTTTATAAGAAGTAAGTTAAATGAAAAAAAGATCACAACTATAGTATCATTGGACATAGAGGGAGCCTTCGACAGTGCTTGGTGGCCGAAAATCCGTACGCGACTGGCTGAAGAAAAATGCCCTGTAAATTTGAGATCCCTGGTAGATAGCTACCTGAGCGAAAGAAGGGTGGTGGTCCACTATGCAGGGGAGGAACACAGCAAGGAGACGCACAAGGGATGCGTTCAAGGCTCCATTGGCGGCCCCTTGCTGTGGAACCTCCTCCTTGACCCCTTATTAAAGAAACTCGAGGCCGAAAGCTGCCATGTCCAGGCTTTCGCAGACGACATCGTCCTGGTCTTCGTGGGCGAAACGGCAGGGGAGATCCAGAATGCGGCGAACAAGATACTGGAAACCGTTTGGACATGGGGTGCAGAGAATAAGCTGAGGTTCGCACCTCTAAAGACCTATGCGATGGTCATAACCAGGAGACTGATATACGACCAGCCTCGTCTCACCATGGGCGGCAAGCCCATTGAACTGACTGACAAGATTAAGATACTGGGTCTAACAATAGACAGCAAATTAACATTTAACACCCACATCGATAACGTCTGTAAGAAGGCCATAGCAATCTACAAACAGGTATCCAGAGCCGCCAGAGTAACCTGGGGGCTTCAACCGGAAGTCCTCCGGGTTATCTACCTGGCGACTGTGGAACCCATTCTATTGTATGCAGCTAGTGCATGGGCGCAGGCAACAAACAAGAAATGTGTAAGGAAGAAGCTTGAGGCGGTACAGGGAGGTTTTCTGCGCAAGATATGTAAAGCGTATCGGACGGTGTCGTTGCACTCGGCCCTGATACTAACCGGAATACTTCCGCTAGACATCAGGGTCAGAGAGGCGGCGATCCTATACCAAGCTAAAAGGGGACTGTCAATACCAGAATTGAGTGACAGAGAGGTTGAGCTCAAAGCTCCCTACACCGAGAATCCACATCCCGCTTCTCAGATTGGTCTGAGTTTCCGTTCCCTGGTGGACCGTCAACAATACGAAGCGAACAGCAATTACGCTGTACGGATCTTCACTGACGGCAGCAAGATTGACGGTAAGGTTGGGGCCTCGCTATCCTTTTGGAATAGCGAGTCCGAAACCAAAGCCGTCAAGCTTGGACTGCCGTCGTATTGTACGGTCTACCAGGCGGAACTTTTGGCCATTTGTGAGGCTACTAACCAGGCGCGTCAGAGAGCTGAGCAGTCGATAGCAATCTATAGCGACTCCTTTTCCGCGTTGCAGACGGTAGCAAACTACGAGTCACACCATCCATTGGCCGTCCAAATAAGAAGCAATCTAGCAGCCTTATCACAAGTAAACAAAAGTTTGGATTTGTACTGGATAAAGGCGCATGCCGGCCTGGAAGGAAACGAGCGTGCAGACCAGCTGGCGAAGGCTGCGGCGCTGGGCTCAAAGAGGCGCTTTATATATGACAAGTGTCCGGTGTCATACGTAAAAAGAATGGTTAGGACTAACTCAATCTCGGAGTGGAACCTGAGGTACAAAAGCGGTACAACGGCTGGTACGACCAAAGTCTTTCTGCCGGACACTGAAACGGCGTACAAAATAGTACGAAGGCTCCGATTTGACGGTACTTTGACGCAGACTCTTACTGGCCACGGTGGGTTCTCTGAGTACCTGTTCCGTTACAGATGCAAGGAGAATCCATCGTGTGCCTGCCGACCTGACCAAAACGAGACGTTACTACATATACTCCTGGAGTGCCCAATGTACACCAGAGACAGACTTGACACCGAACAATTGATTGACATGACTATCGACACAGAAAATATAAACATAATTATGCTAAGTAAACATAGAGATAAGTTTTTAGAGTATTGTAAAAAAATAGTTATAAGCGTTAATAATAGGAATAAATAGATTAAGAAAAATATGTTAGCTAAATATTGCTATATATTTATGTTAAACATATACAGATATATACTGGAGAATACAAGATATTGTAAACTGTTAAAAACTACATATAATATAAGAAAAAACTAGGGTAGGTCATGTTAATGTAAAAGTGATTAATTTGTTAGTGTACGGCTGTTTAAAGTAGATTAAGTAGATTAAGTTTTTGTGGAAATAATGTTTGAATCTAGTGTTATTAGTATTAATATAATGTATAAGTAATAATACACTTAGTAGCATAAGTATAAGAAAACTGTAAAACATATTACAACCCAATGTGTCCTACATTTATTGACCCGTGTTAATTATAAATAAATAAAAACTAAGTAAATAGTAGAGGCTAGTCGGCTAATCCCAGCTGGAATAGTAAGAATGAGAGACGGATGATAGAAAGATATAGTATGAAGAATAAAAGTGCGAGAGGAATAAATGCGAGAACTTGTATGAAAGAGTCCAATGCTATAAAAAAGACTGCGGCACTGCTGCCGGAGGTGCTAGAAAAAAAAAAAAAAAAAAAAAAAAAAAAAAAAAAAAAAAAAAAAAAAAAAAAGAACCTAACCTAACCTAACCTTTTTTTTTTTTTTTTTTCTTGCGTTGGAAAAATCCGTTACGGATACCCGCCGACCAGGAAGGTGATGGCCGGAGGGTTATGTGGGACTACCCGGCGGCATAGAAGACGCCGCCATTTTTAAGGCTACCCACTAAAAAACCAACGGTTGCCCTCAACGCCTTAATGGGACGACACGGGATCGCGTTAGCACTCACCGTGCCGCCCCGGCGGTTACCCCCCGTGCGAGGGTGCCCCGAGCAACTTAGGACACCCTCACGGCGTAGGCCTATGGCAGGTGAGAGGGGTCACCCCCCCCTCTCACCAAGGCCTACTGCTGGGAGAGGAAGCGGCGGGCGTACTCCCGCCTCCTTCTTCCCAGCCTCCCCCGGCGGAGCGGGTCAGAGGGAGAGGCTTGCTCCCTGACCCGCTCCGCGGCCTCCTTCGCGGCGATGACTTGCTCGCAGAAGGAGGCCATAGCGGCCCAACACCTCTCGCTACCGACCATCGCGCCAACAAGGCGCGGCAGCGAGAGGTCCCCGTCCACCTCCGTCTCGACTCTCCAGTCGACGACCGTGCGTGCAACAGCTGGGGTGGCGAACGAAACGTCCACCACAGAACTCCCTTGCTGTCGCACGCAGGTCGCATCGGTCCCTCTATTGAGGAGGGACAGACCGGAGAGGAGCGACCAGGCCTGGACGGCCCTACCCCTAGCGTCCGTGGCGTGGTTCCCCCAGGCCGCGGATTTGGCGTTCAGGTCGCCGAGGAAGATGAGCTTCCCCGACGCCTGTCTGCCAATCGCCGCACTGACGGAGTCGAGGAAAGTCTCGAACTCCGCCAGTCGACGATTGGGGGAGAAGTACGCGCCGATGACGACGTACTCCCCCCACCGCGCCACGACCAAACCCGGGCCAGTCTCCAAGGTGGAGAAAGGGGGACCGGGACCAGAACCCGCAACCACAGCCACGGAACCGCTAGTGTCCCCCGCCCAGTTGGAATTAGGGGGGACATAGTAGGGCTCACAGGCCACCGCTATACTGATATCCCACTCCGCCATTGCCTGGATGAACAAATCCTGGGCCCTGGCGGAGTGGTTCAGGTTCGCCTGTAGGAAGCCATGTCGTCGTCTATTCACTACGACATGGCTTCAACTGGCGCCTGTAGGCGCCCTCTGCTTGGGGCAGCTGGGGAGGGACCAGCTGCCTTGCCTCTCTTCCGGGGAGCTTTGCACGCTCGGCTCCCCAGTTCGTGTCCCGCCTGGAGACCTAAGTCTGCGCAGACGGCACACCGAAGAACACCGGTGCAGCTGTCACGGTTATGCCCTGACAAGCCGCACCGGAAACAAACCTCACTTCTGTCTTTCTCTGATGGGCAGAGCGCCCGTGTGTGCCCCGGTTCCTGGCACCGGAAACACCTCATCGGGCGCTCTTCGAGGAGCTCGACCCTGGCCGAGCTCCAGCCCACTAGGAGTCTCCCCGCATCCATAAGCGATTTTGCCGCGTCAACAGGGCAACGAGCGAATGCAACGCCCATAGCCCCGTTGGCCCAGCGAATCTCTCCAACTTGGAGGGATTCGCTAGGGCAATTGGTGACGCGACAAATCGCGGCCACAACTTTTTGTGTAGTGGTAGAGTCGTCCAGACCCCTCACTTTCACCATGACCCTCTTCACGGGTCGGACGACGTCTGCCACTCCGTCTAAAGCCGTCCGGAGGTTGGCCGCTAATCTTTCAGCTTTTTCTGGAGCCGCCTTAGGCAGCTCCAGAAGCCTGGCCCCGGTGGCCGACCTCCGGATCTTTAGCCCGCCCTCGAGCCCCAACTCCCCGAGATCTACCTTCTCGGAGGCGCGCTCGAGGAGCTGGGCATAGGTGACCCCCTTAGCTTCCGCCTCGGGCTGCAGTGTGATTACCACTGCAGGTGACCGAGGAGATGGCAGCTTGGGGAAGGACCCTTGGACCGGTCCCGATTGACCAGCCTTTTGGCCCTTCTTTTTGCCTCCCTTTTTGTTTCCCGGCTTCGGTGGTTCAGCGGTTAAGACTCGTTGAGCCACCGAAGCTTGGACGGCAGAAGCAGGGCCAACTGGTTTGTTGGCCCTTTTTTGTCCACGCCTCACCACCGAAGACCAGGTCTCGGCAGTAGCGGCTGCCGGAGCAGGTGTCGCCGCTTTAGCCGACGCAGCTCGCGTCGTCGCGCCTGCGGACCTCGGCGGCCGCGCGTCGGCAATCGCTGCCACACTAACCCTACGATCCGCTGCCAAGGGCGGACGCATGACCCTCTCAGGGAGGAGGCGCTCCTCGATGTTGGCGAACCGGGCGTTCACCATCACCCCTACCGAGGACACAATGGAGCGCCTCAACTCCTCAATACAGTCCGCGTCCAGAGAGGGCGCGGCTACGGCAGCGGGAGCGGCAGCGGCCGAGGATTTCGCTGCCGCCGTTTTCAGCTCAACAAACTCCCGCCTGTGAGCTTTGATTTCGGCCTTAAGGGCCTCGACCTCTCTGATCAGGCGGGAGTTTGTAGCCCTCAACTGGCGGGTCTCGTCAGCCTCAGTACGGCTGACGAGCGTCTCGACAACCTCTAGGAGGTCCCGCGAGGCTACCTTAAGGGCCTTAACCATGGTGCCCTTAAGGTTACCGGACTTGCGGCTGACTTCCAGGATGGAAGCCGCGCTTTTACCCGCCAGTGCTCTTAATTCCTCGGCCCCGAGGGAGTCAGGGTCAGGCCTACGCGAACCTCCCTGCAGAGCCTCCTCCTCGGAACACGTCGCATTGCCTGAAGAAGGCGCCTGCTTACGGTATGCCCGTGCTGCCAGCGCCTTCTCCATCTCCGCATCCTCGGCTTCGAGCGCAAGGGCTCGTAAATCGGCCTTTGCCCGAGAGAGGCCAGTCCCGCGAATGCTCGCAGTGACGCGTCCACGACGAGCAGTGTTGCATTTTCCGGATACCCGCCGGCCAGGAAGGTGATGGCCGGAGGGTTATGTGTCGACAACCTCAAGGAGGTCCCTTGATGCCTCCTTGAGAGCCTTCACCATCGTCCCCTTGAGGTTGCCCGACTTCCGGCTAACCTCTAAGATGGACGCGGCGCACTTCCCTGCTAGAGCCCGAAGCTCCTCGGGCCCTAGCACCTCTGGGTCAGGCCTCGGAGCAACACCCCGAGAAGTTTCCTCCTCTGAACACACTAAGGTTTCGGAGGATGAAGCAGCCTTACGGAAGGCCCGCGAACCCAGTGCCCTCTCAAACTCCTCGTCCTCCGCTTCGAGGGCAAGGGCCCGTAAGTCACCCTTCGCCCGAGCAAGACCAGTCCCACGTACGCCTGCAGCGGAACGACCACGACGAGCGGTGTTGCATTTACTTGCAACACCCAGCTCAAAATCGCTGTCGGTCGCGTCGCTGGGCGAATCTACGACCCCACTAAGGGGGCGCTTGCGCGTGCCTGTGACCTCGTGGTCGGACATGATGCCCGAGCCACAGAGGTCTCAGCGAAAACAAAACAAGCCTTAAAAAAGGCTAAAAAACACGATAAAGAAAGACACACACGAAAGAAAAGAAAACAACGAAAACAACAAAAACTGGGAAAAAAAAAAAAAAAAAAAAAAAAAAAGAAAAGATAAGAAAGAAAAAAAAAATAAGAAAGAAAAAAAAAAAAAAGATAAGAAAGAAAAGAAAGAAAAGAAAAGAAAGAAAAAAAAGATAAGAAAGAAAGAAAAGAAAAGAAAGAAACGAAATGGAAACAACCAACGGGGCCCTGAAAAGGGCCTTTTGAAACACCGAAGGGAACAACACAACAAAACAACGAAACAAAACCACTAAGCATCAAAAACCACGAATTCAACCTAACCTTTTTTTTTTTTTTTTTTTTTTTTTTTTTTTTTAACGTCTGGAACCCATCATGGGTCCCACCGCATTCCAGGGGAGGAAGGCGTTGGGTATGTGAGACTCCTACTCACTAAACCAGACGGTTGCCGTCGCCGTCATGATGGGACACCGCGGGAACGCTTGCGCATACAACCGCGGCGCCCCGACGGACACCACGTAGAGGGCACCCCGCAACGAGAGGCCCCCTCCATAGTCGGCAGGCTTGATAGATCGCGGGGGGGTCCCCCCCCCCCCACCCAAGCCCACCTTAAGAAGAAGGCCGAAGCCCTCTTCTAGCCAGGCCCGGTCCGGAACCCAAACGCCCGGGGGAGTCTATGCTCAACCCCAAGACGCCTGAGGACCTCGTCCCGGCCCAGCGCCCTCGGCGGTGATCTCCTCGGAGGAAGACCACCGTTCGTACCCCACATGAGCCGATAGCCAAGCACGACCCGGCTGGCTGGCAGGGAGGACTGCCAACGGACCGCCGCCGCGCAAGATCACCACTCAAAAAGGGAGCCCGACCTCGAACCCGACAGGCCTCTACCGCCGAACACGGTGGTCAACCGAGTCCAGCAAGAAAGAGGCAGAAGTCGGGAACCCACCAAGCCGGGACTAACGATCGCCGAGCAAGACCGTGGTGTCACGCTCCACGAAGGTTAATCCGGGCACCATCTTTTGCTAGGGGAAACGACCTTCCGAGCCGCTCCTTAGAGAACGACTCGGCAGGAAGAACCCCGAGCCCTAAACACCCCTAAAACCCCGCAACCACGAGGCCACCCCAAGGTCAACTCTGCAAACAGAGCAGTACCCGGGATGACCCCGCAGCTGTCCCCCGGAAAAGAGGGCCTGTGCCCTCCCACCGAATTGCCCAGGCCCACTTTCCAACGGCTGAGGCCGAAGGAAAGGGACCCGAGCCCGCCGCCGCAGACGGACCACCCCTAAGGGCAGACCGCCGCGTGAACCCTCCCTTGTCAACCATGAGCCAGACTCGGGCACCTCATGGCTGACAACCCCGCGCTGGACATTAGCAGATGGCTAACGCGATCCCGAGAGATCGCATTAACCGTCCCCCAGGGAGCACCGGCCCGTACCGCTTCCAATCCCGCCGGACGAATCCGGACAACATTGGTAGCGGACGGGCACACGAGGAGGTTTCCAGCATGGCCCTCCAACCTAACCTTTTTTTTTTTTTTTTTTTTTGCGTTGGAAAAATCCGTTACGGATACCCGCCGACCAGGAAGGTGATGGCCGGAGGGTTATGTGGGACTACCCGGCGGCATAGAGGACGCCGCCATTTTTAAGGCTACCCACTAAAAAACCAAGGGTTGCCCTCAACGCCTTAATGGGACGACACGGGATCGCGTTAGCACTCACCGTGCCGCCCCGGCGGTTACCCCCCGTGCGAGGGTGCCCCGAGCAACTTAGGACACCCTCACGGCGTAGGCCTATGGCAGGTGAGAGGGGTCACCCCCCCCTCTCACCGAGGCCTACTGCTGGGAGAGGAAGCGGCGGGCGTACTCCCGCCTCCTTCTTCCCAGCCTCCCCCGGCGGAGCGGGTCAGAGGGAGAGGCTTGCTCTCTGCCCCGCTCCGCGGCCTCCTTCGCGGCGATGACTTGCTCGCAGAAGGAGGCCATAGCGGCCCAACACCTCTCGCTGCCGATCATCGCGCCAACAAGGCGCGGCAGCGAGAGGTCCCCGCCAACCACGGCCACCAGCTCAGCGCGCTGATGACCCCAGGCTGCGCACCCCGCCACGGTGTGACGAGCCGTGTCGACGGACTCGTCACAGTGGTGGCAGGACGGGGCCGCCTCCCTTCTTGCAATCTTGTGCAGGTACGCACCGAAGCACCCGTGCCCCGTGAGCACCTGCACAAGACGGAACGTCAGAGTCCCGTGTCGCCGGTTGATCTAACGATCCAAGTGGGGGCGGACTGCCCCCACTGTCGTCAGACGGCGGCAGGGGACTCCAAGTCCCTCGTCCACCGTCGAATCAGGGCTCGGTGAGCTGAAGCCCTGATTCGAGCTACCTCGGGCCTAACCCCCGTGGTCCTGGCTTCCGCCCGGTGCCAATACACCCCGGCGAGCACCTCCGCCTGCAGCTCCCAAGGCGGATCGCTCGCCAGGAATGTGGCCGCAGTGTACGACACTGTACGGTACCCCCTGATCATCCTCACCGCTAAGACCCTCTGCGTCCTTCGCAGGAGGGTCTTCGAATCGGCGGTGAGGGACCCCGACCATATGGGGGCACCGTACAGCGCCATGCTCCTCACTATGCCGGCATAGAGTCGCCGGCATGGAGCCTGCGGCCCACCGACGTTGGGCAGAAGCCTTCCCAAGGCAGCCGCGGTGGACAATAACTTCGGGGCCAGAAGGGAGAAATGAGCCCCGAAGTTCCATCTTCCGTCCAGGGTGAGGCCCAGATATTTTAGCTGGGCCTTCACCACCACCTCCTCACCCTGGACGGAGATGGACGCCCGGCGAGGGGGACCCCGGCGAGGGCCGTGGAAGAGGATGGCCTCCGTTTTGGATACGGAGACCTGCAATCCCAACAGCCCTATGCGGTCCGCAACCAGCGTAGCGCCGACTGTTGCCAGACGGGCCGCCTCCGCATACGTCCTTCCCCTGCATGTGACGAGGGTGTCGTTTGCGTAACACAACACCCTCTTCCGCGGCAGGAGAGGACAGCGGAGCAGCCAGTCGTACCCGAGGTTCCACAAGACCGGTCCCAAGACGGACCCCTGTGGAACCCCGCGGCATACGCTACGCCGGTGTATACGCTGGTCGCCGCCAACCCACAGGACCTCTCTGTCCTGCAGGTAGGCCCCCAACAGTCTCCGAAGATAGGGAGGCACTCCATGGAACCGGAGTGCCTCAACCAATGTCTCAAACGGAAGACTGTTGAAGGCATTGGCGACGTCCAGCGACACCGCCAGGACCACGTCCCCCTCGCGAGTTGCCTCTTGGGTCAGGTCTCTCAGAGCCTTCAGGGCGTCGATCGTCGATCGACCCGCCCTGAAGCCGAACTGGGCATCCGAGAGACCCGGCCCCACCTCCTCGAGGTGTTGGACGAGACGGGCAGAGAGAATTCTCTCGAAGAGTTTGCCCGTCTCGTCCAGCAGCACGATTGGCCTGTATGCGGAAGGGGAGTCGGCAGAACGACCCTCCTTCCGCAACAGGCACAATCTGCCCTCTTTCCAGGCCTTCGGGAACTGTCCAGTGCGCAAACAAAGGTTGAACAGTTCCCGAAGCCTGCCCCCCAGGTATTCCAGGGCGAGGAATAGAACTCGCCCCGGAATACCGTCCGGCCCCGGCGCAGTACTGCGGGCTCGGAGACGACTCAACGCGACCTCTAGCTCGGCCTCCGTGATGTCCGGGACAGAAGCCACCCCCCCATTAGAAGAAGGGGGGGCCATCACAGGAGGCGAGTGGCCGGTGGATTCCGGGAATAGGTCCCCCACCAGCCGCTCGAGGAAATCCGGCTGAAGGGACTCCATGACCGGGGCGCAAGCGGCGCGGAGTTTGTTCCGCGCCACCCGATACGGGCGCCCCCATGGGTCCCTATCGAGACCTGCCAGGATCTCCTCCTGAGCCAGGTCCTTCGCCTTCCGAATCGCCAGCCGCAGAGTCGACTTCGCTTCGCGATAGCGACTCCGCAGCTGGGCCTCCAGGTCCGGGTCGAAGCCGTGACGACGTCGACACCGGACGAAGGCCCTCCGAGCCCTGCAACAGGCCGTCCGAAGTTCGGCTATTTCGGACGACCACCAGTACACTGCTCTGCGCCGGGGCCTAGACCCCACCCTCGGCATGGCCGCATCGCAGACCCGTGATAGGGCCTCGCGCATGCGGCCAGCCGACACCTCCACGTCGGTTTCCTCGTTGGGCGGATCGGGAAAGGCCCAGCTCTGAATGATGGCTGCCTCCCTGGCCATTTCCCGATCCAGACGCTTTATTGCCCAACGAGGAAAGCGACTCCCCCCCCCGCGGTGGCCCGGCCTGGTCCGGCCGGGAGGTGGAGATCTCAAATCGGACGTAGAGATGGTCCGATAGAGTCTCCACCTCCGTCTCGACTCTCCAGTCGACGACCGTGCGTGCAACAGCTGGGGTGGCGAACGAAACCGTCCACCACACAACTCCCTTGCTGTCGCACGCAGGTCGCATCGGTCCCTCTATTGAGAAGGGACAGACCGGAGAGGAGCGACCAGGCCTGGACGGCCCTACCCCTAGCGTCCGTGGCGTGGTTCCCCCAGGCCGCGGATTTGGCGTTCAGGTCGCCGAGGAAGATGAGCTTCCCCGACGCCTGTCTGCCAATCGCCGCACTGACGGAGTCGAGGAAAGTCTCGAACTCCGCCAGTCGACGATTGGGGGAGAAGTACGCGCCGATGACGACGTACTCCCCCCACCGCGCCACGACCAAACCCGGGCCAGTCTCCAAGGTGGAGAGAGGGGGACCGGGACCAGAACCCGCAACCACGGCCACGGAACCGCTAGTGTCTTTCCTTTTTGTTTCCCGGCTTCGGTGGTTCAGCGGTTAAGACTCGTTGAGCCACCGAAGCTTGGACGGCAGAAGCAGGGCCAACTGGTTTGTTGGCCCTTTTTTGTCCCCGTCTCACCACCGAAGACCAGGTCTCGGCAGTAGCGGCTGCCGGAGCAGGTGTGGCCGCTTTAGCCAACGCAGCTCGCGTCGTCGCGCCTGCGGACCTCGGCGGCCGCACGTCGGCAATCGCTGCCACACTAACCCTACGATCCGCTGCCTAGGGCGGACGCATGACCCTCTCAGGGAGGAGGCGCTCCTCGATGTTGGCGAACCGGGCGTTCACCATCACCCCCACCGAGGACACAATGGAGCGCCTCAACTCCTCAATACAGTCCGCGTCCAGAGAGGGCGCGGCTACGGCAGCGGGAGCGGCAGCGGCCGAGGATTTCGCTGCCGCCGTTTTCAGCTCAACAAACTCCCGCCTGTGAGCTTTGATTTCGGCCTTAAGGGCCTCGACCTCTCTGATCAGGCGGGAGTTTGCAGCCCTCAACTGGCGGGTCTCGTCAGCCTCAGTACGGCTGACGAGCATCTCGACAACCTCTAGGAGGTCCCGCGAGGCTACCTTAAGGGCCTTAACCATGGTGCCCTTAAGGTTACCGGACTTGCGGCTGACTTCCAGGATGGAAGCCGCGCTTTTACCCGCCAGTGCTCTTAATTCCTCGGCCCCGAGGGAGTCAGGGTCAGGCCTACGCGAACCTCCCTGCAGAGCCTCCTCCTCGGAACACGTCGCATTGCCTGAAGAAGGCGCCTGCTTACGGTATGCTTATCTCCGCATCCTCGGCTTCGAGCGCAAGGGCTCGTAAATCGGCCTTTGCCCGAGAGAGGCCAGTCCCGCGAATGCTCGCAGTGACGCGTCCACGACGAGCAGTGTTGCATTTTCCAAACGCAACACTGAGCTCGGAGTCGCTATCCGACGCGCCACTGGTCACCTCGACAACCCCGCTTAGGGGTATCTTACGCGAGCCTTCGACCTCGTGGTCGGACATGATGTCCGAACCACAGAGGTCTCAACGATCACACAAAAGCCTTAAAAAAGGCAACAAACAAACAGAAAAAGAAAGAACTCACACGAAGAAAGGAAAACCACGAAAAGAAAAACAGAAACACCGAAAAACGTAAAAACGACACAACCATCGGGGCCCTGAAAAGGGCCTTTTTAATAACCAATAGAAACCTCCAATTTACTACTACTTTATTACTACTACAGAGCGCACACTATCAACACGTCCGCTCGCTACGGCAGTTCAACCTCGAATCCCCTCCAACCTAACCTAACCTAACCTAACCTAACCATGTAACTGCCTCTAAAAACACACGTTTAATGTCGTACTTAAATTTAGACATTAAGCCCTAATCATTGATTTCTTGTGGTACACTGCGGCGTCAAGATCTTATCTATAACAATTAACACTCACATGTAAGTAATAGAACTTACTTTGAGTTTAAAACTTAACCATGTAACTGCAAGATATAGTCTTAGCCTCTAAAAACACATGTTTAATGTCACACTTATATTTAGACAGTAAGCCCTTATCAATGATTTTTTGTGGTAATCCGCGGCGTCAAGACTAAATCTATAACAATTTATTCTAAAATGTAAGTAATAGCACTTACTTTGAGATTAAAACCTAACCATGTAACTGCAAGACATAGTCTTGGCTTCTAAAAACACACATTTAATGTCGCACTTATATTTAGACAGTAAGCCCTACTCATTGATTTCTTGTGGTAATCTGCAGCGTCAAGACCTAATCTATAACAATTTATTCTAAAATGTAAGTTATTGAATTTACTTTGAGATTAAAACATAACCATGTAACTGTAACCATACAGGCCAATCGTGCTGCTTGACGAGACGGGCAAACTCTTCGAGAGAATTCTCTCTGCCCGTCTCGTCCAACACCTCGAGGAGGTGGGGCCGGGTCTCTCGGATGCCCAGTTCGGCTTCAGGGCGGGTCGATCGACGATCGACGCCCTGAAGGCTCTGAGAGACCTGACCCAAGAGGCAACTCGCGAGGGGGACGTGGTCCTGGCGGTATCGCTGGACGTTGCCAATGCCTTCAACAGTCTTCCGTTTGAGACTTTGGTTGAGGCACTCCGGTTCCATGGAGTGCCTCCCTATCTTCGGAGACTGTTGGGGGGCTACCTGCAGGACAGAGAGGTCTTGTGGGTTGGCGGCGACCAGCGTATACACCGGCGTAGCGTATGCCGCGGGGTTCCACAGGGGTCCGTCTTGGGCCCGGTCTTGTGGAACCTCGGGTACGACGGCCCGTCTGGCAACAGTCGGAGCTACGCTGGTTGCGGACCGCATAGGGCTGTTGGGATTGGAGGTCTCCGTATCCAAAACGGAGGCCATCCTTTTCCACGGCCCTCGCCGGGGTCCCCCTCGCCGGGCGTCCATCTCCGTCCAGGGTGAGGAGGTGGTGGTGAAGACCCAGATAAAATATCTGGGTCTCACCCTGGACGGAAGATGGAACTTCGGGGCCCATTTCTCCCTTCTGGCCCCGAAGTTACTGTCCACCGCGGCTGCCTTGGGAAGGCTTCTGCCCAACGTCGGTGGGCCGCAGGCTCCGTGCCGGCGACTCTATGCCGGCATCGTGAGGAGCATGGCGCTGTACGGTGCCCCCATATGGTCGGGGTCCCTCACCGCCGATTCCAAGACCCTCCTGCGAAGGACGCAGAGGGTCTTAGCGGTGAGAATGATCAGGGGGTACCGTACAGTGTCGTACACTGCGGCCACACTTCTGGCGAGCGATCCGCCTTGGGAGCTGCAGGCGGAGGTGCTCGCCGGGGTGCATTGGCACCGGGCGGAAGCCAGGACCGCGGGGGTAAGGTTCGAGGCAGCTCGAATCAGGGCTTCAGCTCACCGAGCCCTGATTCGACGGTGGACGAGGGACTTAGAGTCCCCTGCCGCCGGTCTGACGACAGTGGGGGCAGTTCGTCCCCACTTGGATCGTTGGATCAACCGGCGACACGGAACCCTGACGTTCTGTTTTGTGCAGGTGCTCACGGGGCACGGATGCTTCGGTGAGTACCTGCACAAGATTGCAAGAAGGGAGGCGGCCTCGTCCTGCCCCCACTGTGACGAGTCCGTCGACACGGCTCGTCACACCGTGGAGCAGTGCGCAGCCTGGGGTCATCAACGCGCTGAGCTGGTGGCCGTGGTTGGCAGGGACCTCTCGCTGCCGCGCCTTGTTGGCGCGATGGTCGGCAGCGAGAGGTGTTGGGCCGCTATGGCCTCCTTCTGCGAGCAAGTCATCGCCGCGAAGGAGGCCGCGGAGCGGGTCAGGGTGCAAGCCTCTCCCTCTGATCCGCTCCGCTGGGGGAGGCTTGGGAGAAGGAGGCGGGAGTACGCCCGCCGCTTCCTCTCCCAGCCATAGGCCTTGGTGAGAGGGGGGGGTGACCCTTCTCACCTGCCATAGGCCTACGCCGTGAGGGTACCCTAAGTTTCTCGGGGCACCCTCGCACGGGGGGTAACCGCCGGGGCGGCACGGTGAGTGCTAACGTGATGTCGTGTCGTCCCATTAAGGCGTTGAGGCCATCACCTTCCTGGCCGGCGGGTATCCGTAACGGATTCTTGTAACGCAAAATAAAAAAAAAAAAAGGTTGGGGGGCCATCGCTGAGAACCTCCTCGTGTGCCCGTCCGCTACCAATGTTGCTCGGATGCGTCCGGCGGGATTGGAAGCGGTACGGGCCGGTGCTCCCTGGGGGATGGTTAATCCGGTCTTTAGGGGCCGGGTTAGTCATCTGCTAATGCCCAGCGCAGTGGGGGTTGGCTATGGGGTTTGTGTCCGGTACATAGCCGACAGTAGGGGGTTTTTTTTTGTTTCTTCCTTTTGTTTCGTTCTGTCATTTCTCCGTTTTCTCCTTTGTTAAGTGTTGTTTAGTTTCTTGTTTGTCTCCACTCTGTTCCCTTTTCTATCCTTCTTTTTATTTCTTTTTCTTTTTGTCAACCCTGAGGTCTGGTGCCTGCCAAGGGATTGTGTAATGGCGAGGGCGCCCCGGGGACCTTACCCCTTAAAGGAATTAGAATGAAAGCGATTCTTAAAAATATACTACCCCGGGAGGGTACCGGTGGCTGCTCTGCAGGCCGGGAATCCCTCACGGAAGCCTCGGCTTCCGTCTTCCCCTCGTATTCCGGGGGGGGGGAGGGAAAGACCGCTCGACTCCTACGACGACTCAGGCTTTTGTTTCACTGGATTCTGATTTCACACACGGACCGGCTGACGATTTGGTAGTGGAAGAGATGACCCCGTCGGTCATCTCATCCGCTAATGACTCTGGCGTTTTTCAAAGATTACGATCTGCTTCTCGGAAGATGGTGCCTGTTAAAGGCTCTGGTTTGATAGATGGCGAAGAGGATGCCATGTCCGATCATGAGGTGTCTCGTAAGCGAACCTATCTCCGAGGTCGACAAGTTGCTCAGCGAAATGTCCGACAGCGATCTTGAGCTCGGTGTTGCATCTTTTAAATGCAACACCGCTCGACGCGGGCGCACTGCTGCAGTGTCGCAAGGAAGTGGGATCACGCGGTCGAAAGCCGAATTGCATGCCCTTACCCAGAAGGCTGACGTGGTTGCCTTCGAGGAGGAACTCAGCGCACAGGCTTTTCGCAAAATGCCTAAGCCGCGTGAGGATCCTCCCAGACCCGACCCGGAACAACTAGGGGCTGAAGAGCTGCGAGCCATGGCAGGTGACTGAGCCGCAGCAATTATCGAGGTCAGCCGAAAATCCGGCCACCTCCAGGGAGTTATGGTGAAGGTTCTGAAAGACTCTTCACGGAGCCTCCTTGAGGTGGTCGTGACTTTAGTCGGCCGCACAGAAGCTGATGAAACGCGACGGCTGAGGACAGATAATGCACGTCTTCATCACGAAGTTAACTCCCTACGCGCGGAACTCAAGGCGCATAGGCGTGAGTTCACGGCGATGAAGACCGCTGCTGCCAATCCTGCCCCTCAAGTAGCGTCCTTAGATGCGGATATGGTAGAGGAGTTGAGGCGATCGGTAGTAACCTCGGTGGGCGTTTTGATAAACGCCCGCTTCGCAGGAATTGAAGATCACCTCCTCCTGGAGAAGAATCTCCAGCCACCGTTGGCGTCTGATAGGAGAAGGACTGTGTCGGCGAGTCAATCCGCGTGTTCTGGCCCACCGACTCTTCCTTCCACGTTTTCAGCTTCAAGTCTAGTCTAGTCAGCAGCCCTAACATCTAAATTGACTCCAGATACAAACTTCCGCTGTCATATGCCAAGAGAAAAATCCGAGAGGAGAGCATACTCAAATAACAGGACAGATATGACAACTCAACTACAAGTTCACTCACGAAGCATTTCCTACCAGAGGTGAACAAATTATACCGAACGGTAAGGAATACAATTCTTAACCCAGTTCACATACAGTTGCTGACGGGACATGGAGAAATTGCTGAATAGCTGCACAGATTCAAGTTAATAACTGACCCCAGATGCGAGTGTGACCCCCACGAAACAGAGTCTGTGTGGCACCTGATTTTGGACTGTCCTCGCTTCCAAACGGCGAGAATGGACCTGGAACAAAGGTTCAACATCAATCTGACAATAGAATTACTACCCAAACTTCTGGACGACCCAAAAACCAAAAAGCCTTTTTTGGACTACGCTGAAAAAATCATGCGCAAAGCAGCCAAAAAGCATAAGGACATAACGCCACCGCAAACTAGAGAAAACACCCTCACAACCGCACTAATAACCAATCAGCCAGGTACCAACACCTATAACAACCCTCCCTGCTACCAAAAATCACAGAGAGACAGTAGCAAGACTGCTAGAGAATGGAGTAGTCGAACCACCTGGCATCAAGACTAGAAGTGTGGTAGTATTCATGAATACACCACATGAAAGACTGGGTATCAGCTTCTGCTGCAAAACGGGCCCCAACAGCATAGCAATGTCCCCGGGACTAGCAGCGTTGATGAAAGGCAGTTCCACAAAAAACAAAATAAAACGGAAAAAGCTCGAAGCAATGAGCGTGATTGCAATAGCAAACCAGAAATGTCGTCTATACCGCAAAGACAACAAAACGGTACTTATTTTAGAAGACGAAGAAGTATTAACACAGTTTGCGAGAGCAAGCTCACTACTTAACATCATGGCTAAGGTCAGCGAGCCCCAAGATCCGGCTCGAATAATCAGCGTGGATACAATGACAACCGGATATTACAAGGGCGAAGTTGCAGACCACCTGGATATAGTTGTAACTTCCAGGAATCACCAACTCGTGGCTTATGAGAATAGAGGCGAAATCACAGCTATTTAAAACCCAAACTAACAAAACCAACCCCAACAAAACCCGGCAGTCCTGGACACTGATATAGAAACCTGGCAAATCCAAGGGGCTCAGAGAGAGAGTGCAGCAAAAACATGAGGCGGAGAGAGATGCCAAAAACCAAACAGCGAGAAAATCTCCGAAGGAAAGCATCATCACCTCTATCATTAAAGCAGTCAGCACAGCCTCGAACCGGACCCTTAGGAAAAATCCAATAAAAGAACAGTCAGTAGGAAAACAAACATGCAAATCAAAACCGACAACGACAAATAAACTAACGAAAGTAGCAAAAGGCCCCGCCGAACTCCCAAAATACCTACCAGTAGTCAGACCACGGGACCACATGATAAATGCCTTCATAGAGTATACCGCCTTACTCGAGGCAACAAGAGCGAAAAAGATCAAAGAGTGCCAAAATATCCTGGAAGCACGTTACAGCAAGCTCAAAGGCCTATTAGATGAAAGGATAAAGACTGCGAAGGCAACAATTTATAACAACCAGACCGCGGAAGTGATCGAGGGAGAAGAGGCAGAGCAGCACATGACTGCATTCAGTGAGACAATTGGCATGATCGAACTTGATTTAGAAGAAACAGAAACATCAGGAGTAGTCACTTACCAAACCCCGACGACTGATCCAATAGTGGTAACCCCAAAGAACACCAAGATATGGCTAGACGACAAAATACTCGAAAGTGCGGACAAATTGTCAGAAGCATGCCAACAATGGGAGTTACCACTAATAAAGATGATATACGGAGTACCGGGATGCGGTAAGACTACATGGATAATTAACAACTTCAACTCCCAAGACAACCATACGAGTATAGTCACTACCACTAAAGAGGCTAAGCTAGAACTAGCATTAAAAATCTCCGAAAAAGAGGGAGCTAACGCCGCGTGTAGAGTAAGCACACTGGCTTCGATCCTTACAAATGGATTACCGAAAGAAGAAAAGGGAAAATGCCAAAGGCTTATAGTCAATGAAAGCACTAATGAACCACTTGGGGTCCATCGTGATGGCTCTGCAACTTGCCGAAGCCACAGAACTGCTACTCATAGGTGACGTAAATCAGCTTCCTTATATTGAAAGAGAAAACTTGTTCGAAGTCTACTACCACCGCCCAGACTTTATAACAACTGCCATCATAATACAACTTATGTACTCAAACAGATGCCCGAGGCATGTAGTCTACGCCCTTAGAAAAGTATATAACGGTATATATTCCTCGAGCAGCATAGCAAGATCCATGAACATAAAATCCCTTACAGGTGAAAAGATCCCCATTGACCAACCAAATACCCTATACCTGACCTTCATTCAAGAAGAGAAACTAACATTGGAAGAAAAAGGGTACGGAAAAGGGAAGGGATCCAAAATACTCACCGTTCATGAGGTACAAGGTTTGAGTTATGAAAACACAATAGTAGTAAAAAGAACCGGAAAGAGCCTCCCACTCCATGACAGCGTACCTCATGCACTAGTGGCCATTTCCCGACACACCAGGACGTTGGTTTACTACACGGACCATCAGAAGATGCGCTGGCGAGGTTCATCAAAGACAGCAATGTAAATACGGACAAGACAATAAATGATTACAACTTGAAATTAGCAATACACAACCGAGACCAGAAGGTCATAACAGAATTAACTGAAACAGACAAATAATAAAAAATGAAGAGTACTTACTTTGGGCCCTAAGAAAATAGAGAGCGCCCGAGACAAAAGTAAAGGAACCACAATTGAACAGAATATTTATTTATGTATTTCTTAAAGTCATTCTTGTGCCTGAATACACAGACAAAAATCTCAAAACAAAAGAAATCAAATTAATAATTATAAAATAAACTAAAAATGGCATGGACTACAGGTCTATGGTAACTTCGTAAAATATAAAAAAAAAAACGAACTAACTTAACATCTCCTAATATCGTTCGCAACTTAATTGGCTCCCTATTCGACAGAGGCCTAACTCCAGAATACTTTCCCCGATATATTCTATTCTTAAGAATTCAACCACTCCTTATTTATTGGAAAACTTTCAGTTGCTCTGCTCAACATTCGATAGAGTGCTACGCTCATCTACTAATTCAAGGGTTTTTATTCCGCCGCACAGAACGGCATTTCTTCATAACCCTTTCACCATTGAGGCTATATTACTCTGGAACTTCTTGCCTTTTGATATCAGAACATCCCCGACAAAGTTGTCATTTAAGCGACAGATCCGACAACATCTTCTGATATTTTATTATTTTCATAATTATTATTATTTTTTATTTTTATTTATTTTTATTTAATTTTATTATTATTTATTATCAAATTAATTATACATAATTGTTTATTATTATTTATATTTATTTAAATTTATTTATATATCTTTATATTCATTAGTTTTAGGTTTATACAAACAATAAAGTTTAAATAAATTAATTAATTAATTAATTAACAAAAGATGTAATTGCAACGCTATGCTAAATTATTTTAACCCATTGTCATAGTGTTATTTCATAAAAGTTAGTTCATAACAAGAAGCTGGAAGGATATACCAAGAATTTATTGAGTTGTTACATGGTACAGAATTCATACGCCAAAAACGGGGCAATAATAACACAGGCACACAAAAAAAAAAAAACGTCATGAACCAGAGGGGAGACCCCATTATTCCTAGGTTTTTGGGATCGCTGAAACCGAATATGACAATAAAAACTAATTTTAAATGCCAGTTTTCCCGCTAGCACCCCCTTACTACCTCTTAAAGGGTGAAAATTGAAATTTTTGTAAAAAATCAAGATAGATGTGTCTTTCTACGTTTTTTGGGATTCTGAAACCGAAAATGATAACTAAAAATAAATTCATGACCACTATCACCCCCTACCATCCCTTACAGGGGGTGAAAATTTCATTTTTTTCTATAAAATCAAGACAGATGTGTATTTCTACGTTTCTTGGGATGCTGAAACCGAAAATGATAACTAAAAATAAATTAATGACCACTATCACCCCCTAATACCCCTTACAGGGGGTGAAAATTTAAATTTTTCTATAAAATCAAGATAGATGTATATTTCTACGTTTTTTGGGATGCTGGAACCGAAAATGATAACTAAAAATAAATTCATGACCACTATCACCCCCTTACTACCCCTTAAAGGGGGTTAAAATTTCAATTTTTCTATAAAATCAAGACAATACAATAGATGTGTATTTCTACGTTTTTTAGGATGCTGGAACCGAAAATATGTGAATTTCTATGTTTTTCAAGATGCTGAGAGAAAAAATGATTATAAAGTATATGGTAACCTTATTGTATGCATATATTTGTTATTATGATACTAAGACTGAATCATGATTTTTGTCCTATTCTTAACAAGTTGTTTCATTTTTTGTTTTTTTTTGCTTTCTATTTAATTCTGTTTATACTGTTATCCATCTGGCAGTCTTGTAAAACGCTTAAAAGATGCTGAACCTAATTCTATGCCTCCGAAATAGAAAGGTTACTATTTTTCGGCCAATTTAGGAGACTACAGTAAGGAGCAAGGTGAAAGGTTCCATCAGACAGGATCTTAAGACAATGGAACAGCGCTATCAGGGTAAATGGGATGTCAATATGTTAGCAGACTACTGTTGGAATTTAAAAAGAGATTTGCCAGAACAGAAAAGAACCAATAAAAGGAAACCACTTAGAAGAACTTTTGACAACAAGAGAGTTCGTTATCGTAGAAACAGGTAGACGCTGAATAGTGAGAGGCAAGGGGACTCACTTTAATCCAGCACTCCAAAAGGGAACAGAAATCTACTACGTCCACGCCGTTGTTCCTGGGTTACGCTAAGAATAGAATTAAATCATGAATATATATCAGATACTTCTGATCGATAAAGCATTTGAATTTCTAATATATGAGCTAAGAGTAACTTCAAACTAGTTTGATAAACATGTCATTTACTGTAAATCGTCAAAATTTCTTCATACAATTTGATTTTATACAAAATTGAAACTACCCCCACCCCCTCCCCCCGTTAGGGGTAGTTAGGGGGTGGTATTGAGTAAAAGAGGTATCAAATTCACTTTTGGTTGTCATTTTCGGTTTCATTATACTAAAAAACGTAGAAATACACATCTGTCTTGATTTTATAGAAAAAAATGAAATTTTCACCCCCTGTAAGGGATGGTAGGGGGTGATAGTGGTCATGAATTTATTTTTAGTTATCATTTTCGGTTTCAGCATCCCAAAAAACGTAGAAAGACACATCTATCTTGATTTTTTACAAAAATTTCAATTTTTACCCCTTAAGAGGTAGTAAGGGGGTGCTAGCGGCAAAACGGGCATTTAAAATTAGTTTTTATTGTCATATTCGGTTTTAGCGATCCCAAAAACCTAGGAATAATGGGGTCTCCCCTCTGGTTCATGACGTTTTTTTTTTTTGTGTGCCTGTGTAATAAACGTGGAAAAAATGTCCTTGAGAACCGCACAGTGGAGGATCGCCACGCATCCAGGTGGTAAGGATGGTATTGGAGGCGATGGCGCGCTGTGCGGTGATGAAATTCGGCGGCAGGCATCAGATCGAATAGTTCTTCGGAACACTCCCCGATGTAAATGCGGTAGAAGACGCACAAAGAAGCCACGTCTCTACGCAATGCCAAAGAGCCCAGCCGTTCGCAGAACACCGGGTCCCCGACAATCCGAACGGCTCTCCGTTGTACGCAGTCAAATGGTAGAAGCTGATATTGGGGTAATCCGGACCAGAGATGAGAACAGTACTCCATGTGTGGCCGGACCTGCGCCTTATAGAGCGCAAGTCTTTGGCCAGGTTTGAAGTACTGCCTCGTTCTATTGATCACTCCCAATTTCATCGAGGCCAACTTGGCCTTGCTCTCCAGATGACCACGAAACTGACAGTCGCTCGAAATGTCGAGACCCAGTATTCTGATACTTGGCGAGGCAATGAGGGGAGTGCTCTCGAAGAGCGGTGATACGATAAATCGGGTTTTTTTAGTGGTAAACGCGAAAACTTGCGTCTCCTCGGGATTGAATTGAACGTGGTTTAGTTCACCCCACTCAGAGACCATCCCCAAGGAAGTCTCCCCCGAGGAAGAATATCGCTCCGATGTTTTTGGTACTATAAATTAGAGGATTAGGGTCGAATGCGGTCCTTTTCATCCTTCCTATAGGAAACGATTTGTTTCCCTTCCATTGATTCCAGTAACTGCGCTGTGGCAGTGTACTGATGTTATACTACAGGGCAATATTTGTAGCAAGCTCTGTAGTACCACTTGGTGGCTGATCGCGGCGTAGGTTTGATGCGTCTGTCAGGCCAGCAACAGCTGGTAAACAAGCGTATCAAGCTTGGGTTAATACGTTAATCACTAAGGATCCGTACTTTAGAGATCTGAAGAGAAACTATAACCCAGCCTCCAGGTTCTTCAAATGGCAAATCGCTATAGCACAGTTTAAGCGCTAATGCTTAGGTCCAGCCACACATGAAGTACTATTATCATCTCTGGTCCGGATCACCCCAATATCAGCTGAGCTGACCGATGCTTTGCGAACGGCTTTACTCTTTGGCCTTGCGTAGAGACGCGGCTTCTCTGCACGTCTTCTACCGTATTTACAACAGATTGTTGCGATGAGCTATTCGATCTGATGCCTGCCGCCAATTTTCATCACCGCACAGCGCATCATCGCCTCCATTACCACCTTATTACCTGCCAATCTACTAATGTGCAGTTTTCAATTACTTCTTTTCCACGTACCACCCGAAAGTGGAATGAACTTCCTTCAGCGGTATTTCCAAAATGCGACGACATAGTTACCTTCAATAAAGACGTATTCTCCTACCTCTAAAGCCGGCAACGCTCTCGTGATTCCTCGGATGTTGCAAGAGTTCATGGGTTATCACATATCATCGGTGACCATCTAACATTAAAAAAAAAAGTTTGATAAATTTATAATATTATTCCTCTCATTGGTCATTTATTTTTGAAATATTATAAAACAGATACAAATAGGATCCATTCATTTTTATTTTAATTAATTTCATAAAATGAAACCCATGTCGTGGATTGTAGAATATCAATCCTTATTTTCCTGTCAAAGGTGAATGTTGACTTTGATAAACAATTATATTTTAGGAAGGTGATTTAGGGAAACATCGACGTTGCTTGACATACGTTTATTCACACCTAATTAATTGCGCGACTGACTCCGTGACTGAGTGACTCAGTGTGTGAATAAGTGTGGTGCGTTCATTGCACTTCACTTATATACTTTTAACTACACTTAATTTGTAGGTGGTAGAGCCTAGCTGTAGTTATCCGACTACAGCTCGTATTGGGCTGGCTCGACCGGGGAAGGACCACCCTCTCACAGAAAACCGACGTGTAGTAACCAAATTCATTTAGTTCTGCAAAACTACTGTGGACATATGTAGTCACTGCGGAGGTGAGCACATGAGGACAGAATGTCCGCAATGGCTTGCAGACACTCCCCCTAGCTGCACAAATTGTGTAAAAGCTAAACTGGAGAAGGTGGACCACAACACTTTCAGCAACGATTGCACAGTAAGGCGAAAATGGGAGGCGATAGCGAGAAGTGCCGTAGCTTATTGTTGAGAAAGTTGTCCACAGAGTCTTGCAAGCAAACCTCCAGAGGAAGAAATTGGCAACCGCCGAGATACTCATTGAAGCGGATGGCAGCAGCGGCTCTGCTCCAGGAACCATACGTGGGGGAGAAAAAGTGTATGAGAACACACTAGGGCGTAAGGGTCTTCCAGAGCCAATCCCAAGGAGAGGGAACAGTGAAGGCGGCGATAGTCGTTCTGGACGCCACCCTGGACATTATCCAGTACCCAGGCCAGGACCACCAATAACATCGTGGTGGTTAGCACCAGAACACAAGCCTGGGAGATCACGCTGGTGTCATATTACTTTGAGCCCGATCAACCCATAGCCCCGTACCTAGAGCATATTACAAAAATCATAAAGAAGACAGGCCCTCGGCGGTTGTTGATTGGCGGAGACGCTAACGCTAAAAGTCCTTGGTGGGGAAGCCCCAAAACTGACCACAGAGGCGAGGATATGGCGGGAACCCTCGAAGAGCTCAACTTGCACGTGTTAAACGAAGGAAACACACCAATTTTCGACACGATCAGAGGGGATAGAAGATACCATAGCTTCGTAGATGTGACGGCGTGCTCTGCGGACCTGTTGAACTATGTAGAGGGTTGGAAGGTCGAAGAAAGCCTAACAAGCTCAGATCACAACGCAATATCTTTCGAAGTTCTACTTAGAAGATCGAAAGGTACGAGAATCTTGAGGACAACCCGCATCTACAATACGAAAAAAGCCAACTGGGTCGAATTTGATGAGAAGTTGAAACAATTAATATTAGAGAATAACCTGGAAATAGAACACATACAAAGAATCAACACCAAGGAACAGATAGACACAGCAATCGAGAGCTACACACAAATAATCACCGAAACATGCAACTCAACAATACCAAAAAAGAAACAGGAAGAAGTTTTTACTGTACCTTGGTGGTCTGAAGATCTGGAAAGGCTAAAGAAGGAAGTACGTACCAGAAAAAACCGGATCCGTTGTGCTGCAGCGTGTTTGCAAGAGTCTGTCCGACTCCTTGCAAACACTTTTTATCCGGAAGACTCGGCGGAAGGCGAAAGGGAGGAACACCGGCTGATGAGAAATCTTGCGGAACGAGTGAATGTCGGGGAACAAGGCACTTGCGACCCACCATTCACTCGGACCGAACTCCATGTGGCAATGGATTCCTTCAACCCAAAGAAGGCTCCAGGATGCGATGGGTTGACCTCCGACATATGTAGCCGAGCAATAAGGAGTGATCCAGGGGTCTTCCAGGCAATTGCAAACAAGTGTCTGGAGCTATATCACTTCCCAGGCGTCTGGAAGCAGGCTATAGTGGTCATACTTCGTAAGCCTGGGAAAGATAGTTATGACTCCCCAAAAGCCTACAGGCCAATTGGGCTCTTGCCTGTACTTGGGAAGATCTTCGAGAAAATGCTGGTGGCCAGGCTAAAATATCACCTGATCCCTAAGATGAGCATCCATCAGTATGGGTTTATGCCGCAGCGGGGCACGGAGGGCTCCCTCTATACCCTCATAAACAACGTTCGAGAGAAGCTAAAACAAAAAATTATAGTAACCTTGATCTCCCTAGATATAGAGGGGGCCTTCGACAGCGCCTGGTGGCCGGCCATTAGAGTGCGTCTGGCGGAGGAAGGATGCCCTGTAAAAATCCGAAGAGTTTTCGATAGCTACATGAGTGAGCGAAGGGTCAGGGTACGATATGCCGGCGAGGAGTACGCAAAAACCACCACAAAAGGCTGTGTGCAGGGCTCCATAGGAGGCCCCATTTTGTGGAACCTGCTGCTTGACCCCCTCCTCAGGGGACTAGAAGGCAGAGGAGAGTACGCGCAGGCATTCGCAGACGACGTGGTCCTGGTGTTTGCAGGAAGTTCGGGCTCCGAAATACAACGTCGTGCAAATGAAACCCTAAAATACGTTCTGGGATAGGGTGTCAGAAATAAATTGAAGTTCGCGCCACATAAAACCAGCGCTATGGTCATCACAAAGAAGCTTAAGTATGACACTCCACGGTTGAGTATGGGCGGGGTAGAGATTGTTATGTCTGATGATATCAAGTTACTAGGCCTCACGATAGATAATAAGTTGACCTTTAACAAACATGTTGGGAACGTCTGCCGGAAAGCTCTCAACTTCTACAAGCAGCTTTCCAGAACTGCTAAGGTGCAGTGGGGTCTGCAACCAGAGGCCATCCGGAGCATTTACATAGCGGTTGTGGAGCCAACAATCATGTACGCTGCAAGTGCATGGGCCCCCGCCTCCGACAAGCTATGCGTTAAAAAACGCCTCGACGCAGTGCAACGCGGCTTTGTACAAAAAATAGTAAAGGCCTACAAGACCGTCTCTTTAAACTCGGCACTACTACTCGCGGGGCTGCTTCCCTTGGACATCAGGGTCCGAGAAGCAGCCTCACTTTACGCAATAAAGAAAGGCTTCACGCGCGAATAGTGGGAGATCGGGAGATGGAGAGCCCGATGGCTTTTAAAGACTCAACACACCCGGCAAAACTAACGGCGCCTCATTTCACCTGCGTCACCGACGGAGCGTCGCTGGAGAGGAACAATGGAGAAGGAATGAAACTATATACAGATGGCAGCAAAATTGAAGGGAAAGTCGGAGCAGCGGTGTCGGTATGGGCAAATGGCGAAGAAACAAGGCACAGAAAGATGAAGCTGGAGGCATACTGCACTGTTTACCAAGCAGAGCTGCTCGCCTTGCTGGAGGCAACTCGCCTAGCCCTGCAATGCAAACCAACAGACGTCAAGGTTTACAGTGACTCAAGAGCCGCCCTAGAAACGATCTCAAATGTCACCTCACGACACCCCTTGGTCGTTCAGATAAGGGAAAATATGGACCTTCTACGTGAGAGAGGCAAAACAGTAAGCCTCCACTGGATAAAGGCGCATGCAGGGCTAGTAGGCAACGAACGAGCGGACGAGTAGGCCAAAACAGCTGCTCTTCGATTAAAAGTTAAACCAGCCTATGACAAATGCCCGGTGTCATTCGTGAAGCGACAGATCCGCCTGGAGTCCCTTGACGAATGGGATCGTCGATACAAGACTGGAAACACTGCATCAGTCACTAAAATGTTCTTTCCAGACGCCGTGGCAGCCTACCCAACGATCAAGAACATGAACGTGGATGCCACCCTCACACAACTCATGACGGGACATGGAGGGTTCGCCTCTTACCTGCACCGTTTCCGGTGTAGAGAGAGCCCCTCATGCAGATGTGACCCAGACGTGGAAGAGAGCGTTCTTCACCTACTGGCAGAATGTCCCATCTAAGAATATAGAAGACTACAAATAGAGGAAGAGCTGGGAGTTTGTATAAGTGTAAATAGTATATCAGAAATTGTAAATAATAAAGGAAGTAGAGATAAGTTTATAGAATATTGTAAAAAGATAGTAGAGTTAGTTACAATTAAAAATAAATGAATAAAATACTATAATTATAAGGATTTAGGTTAATATCATTAAATAAAACTTAGTACGTAGGCACAGATATAAAGAATAATTGAGTTAATTTGCTTTCATACTTTATTTTTATGTTAATAAATCCGTGTAAGAATAAATTAGTAATGTATTAGTAGAAATAGAGTAGTGTAAATAGGTAGCTTTCTCTGAAATTATAATATATAAGATTGTCTTTATAAAATTGTATAGGTATATAACAAAGCTTAGTAAGTAAGTAAGTAGTATTAGCAGAATTACTAGGAATAGGTTTTTGTTTTATTTGCGTTAAATAAACCCACTTTATAAATTAAGCTAGAGATAAGTAGAAATAGCATTGGAATCCCACTAATGTATTAATGCAAGCGGATGGATGAAAGAAAGAAATAGTATGAGGAATGAGTGCCGATGGAAAAAACGCGAGAACTGGAATGAAAGAGTAAATTAAAAAAGGCTCCTATTATGTAGGAGGTAACAGGAAAAGAAAAAAAAAAAAAAAAAAAAAACAAATTCAGTTGCTTATGTTCCGTCGGTGAGTAAGAGAATCCGGAAGCCCAACCTCCCCCCCGCGCCAAACATGAAAGCGATGCCTAGAAGAAAAATACCCCAGGTGGGTACCGGCTTTGGTGAAGTCGGGGACCCCCTCCCCGAGCAAAATCGGGGAAATGATTCTCGGATTTTGCTCGGGCTGCCCGTCGTATCTGGGGTGGGCAAAGTATCGCCTTTTGTGTTTTATGAGGGCAAACGACGAGTCAACGCAGCAGCACCCCGACCCACTCTAAATGTGGACTTTTGCAACATCCGGGGACTTCATTCCAACTTGAACGCCGTCCATTATCATCTAGAGACGGCGCAGCCGGCCTTGTTGTTTTTGACGGAAACGCAGATATCTCAACCTAGCGACACAGCGTACCTGTCATACCCCGGGTATAAACTAGAACACCATTTTATACCACACGCCGGGGTATCTGTGTTCGTAAGGGAGGATATCTGCTACCGTCGCCTTCAGGTTTTTGAAGGTCGGGACCTGTCTATACTCTGGCTACGCGTGGACATGGACGACCATGTCAGAGTCTACGCGTGCCTCTACAGGTCCCATAGTGGTAATGTAACGGATCAACTCCTAGGCCATGTTCAGGCGAAGATTGACGATCTGCTTTCACAGACTCCCTCCGCCGAAGTCGTAGTCCTAGGGGACTTTAATGCGCACCATGCCGATAGGCTAGGGTCACGTGCCACCGACTACGCGGGGAGATCTGTGTTTGACTTTGTTCTGGCAAATGGTCTGTCCCAGCTGGTAAAGACGCACACTCGTCTACCGGACGTGGACAGCCACACGCCCTCTTTGTTGGATCTTCTGCTGACTACACATCCAGAAAAGTACCAGATCACTGTCGAGGCTCCCTTAGGTTCCTCTGATCACTGTCTGTTACGGAGTGTAGTGCCCATTCAACGGTCGGCTCGCACAACACCTGCGACTCGACGCGTTTGGCGCTACAAGTCAGCGGATTGGGATGGAATGCGGTCCTTTTTTGCATCCTACCCATGGGGGCCGATTTGTTTCCCTTCCGATGATCCTAGTGACTGCGCTGCGGCTGTAGCTGATGTGATACTACAGGGCGTGGAACTATTTGTACCAAGCTCTGTGGTACCACTTGGTGGCATATCGCGGCCTTGGTTTGATGCGTCTGTCAGGGCTGCAGCAGCTGGCAAACGGCAGGCTTATCAAGCTTGGGTCAATGCGTTAGTCACTAAGGATCCGAACTCTAGAGTTCTGAAGAGGAAATATAATCGTGCCTCCAGATTCTTCAAACGGCAAATCGCTAGAGCAAAGTTCAAGCATGTCGTCAAAATTGGGGATCAGCTGGCAAAGTACCCGCCTGGCACGCGCAATTTCTGGGCGCTTTCAAAGGCCACTCTGGGAAACTTAGGCCAGCCATCCCTACCGCCATTGCACATGAGGAATGACTCTCTGGCCCACACGGCAAAAGAGAAAGCCGATCTCTTGGGCACTCTTTTCGCCTCCAACTCGACTTTGGACGACCAGGGGAAGACACCGCCTATCATCCCACGGTGTCAGAGCTCAATGCCGGAAATAGTTTTTCGGCAGAAAACTATTAGGCAGTCAACTACCAATTTTCCTATCAACTATCAACTATCTATTTTCCTTGGACGTTCATAAGTCGAGTGGGAGTGGCATTTCTCCATTGGTGCTACGAACGTGTGCCCCTGAGTTGACGCCAGTGCTAACGCGTCTATTTCGGTACTCCTACCTTAAAGGCGTAGTCCCGGTCACATGGAAGCGTGCCCTTGTCCATCCGATCCCTAAAAATGGTGATAGCTCGGAACCAGCTAACTACAGACCAGCTAACTATCGCCATTACCTCTCTGCTCTCCAAAGTAATGGAGAGCATTATCAATAAACAGCTCCTAACCTACCTCGAGGATCACCAGTTGGTCAATGACCGGCAATATGGCTTTCGCCATGGTCGATCGGCTGGTGATCTTCTGTTGTATCTTACACACCGTTGGGCAGCTGTTATTGAAAGCAAGGGAGAGGGTCTGGCAGTTAGTCTGGATATGGCGAAAGCCTTCGATCGTGTATGGCACAAGGGGCTTCTTTCAAAGCTACCTTCCTATGGGCTTCCCGAGAGTTTATGCAAGTGGATCACCAGCTTCCTCACTGGGCGGAGCATACAGGTCGTTCTCGACGGTTTTTGCTCGGACCCCAAGCCTGTGTACGCTGGTGTACCCCAAGGCTGCGTGCTATCCCCAACTCTGTTCCTCCTGCACATCAATGATATGTTGGATATCTCCAACATACATTGTTATGCGGATGACAGTACTGGGGATGCGGTATATTCCGGTCGTGCAGGTCTCTCTCGGGAAAACGTCGACGAGTGCCGTAAGAAACTCGTGTCTTCAATAGAGACCTCCCTGGGGATGGTCTCTGAGTGGGGTGAACTGAACCACGTTCAGTTCAATCCCCTAAAGACACAGGTTTGCGCGTTCACCACTAAGAAAACCCCATTTGTCGTATCACCGCTCTTCGAGAGCACTCCCCTCATTGCCTCGCCAAGTATCAGAATACTGGGTCTCGACATTTCGAGCGACTGTCAGTTTCGTGGTCATCTGGAGAGCAAGGCCAAGTTGGCCTCGATGAAATTGGGAGTGATCAATAGAACGAGGCAGTACTTCAAACCTGGCCAAAGACTTGCGCTCTATAAGGCGCAGGTCCGGCCACACATGGAGTACTGTTCTCATCTCTGGTCCGGATTACCCCAATATCAGCTTCTACCATTTGACTGCGTACAACGGAGAGCCGTTCGGATTGTCGGGGACCCGGTGTTCTGCGAACGGCTGGGCTCTTTGGCATTGCGTAGAGACGTGGCTTCTTTGTGCGTCTTCTACCGCATTTACATCGGGGAGTGTTCCGAAGAACTATTCGATCTGATGCCTGCCGCCGAATTTCATCACCGCACAGCGCGCCATCGCCTCCAATACCATCCTTACCACCTGGATGCGTGGCGATCCTCCACTGTGCGGTTCTCAAGGACTTTTTTTCCACGTACCACTCGAATGTGGAACGAACTCCCTTCGGCGGTATTTCCAGATACCGATCTGGAAATACCGCCACGACATGGGTACCTTCAAAAAAGGCGTTTATTTCTACCTACAAGGCCGGCAACACTCTTGTAAATCCTCCGATGTTGCAAGAGTTCATGGGCGGCGGTGATCACGTCCATCCGTGACCCGCCAGCTCGTTTGCCCTCCTCTTACATAAAGAAAATAAAATAAAAATAATTTATTATAATTAATATTGCTTACTTGCACAATATATCCCCTACAATATATTTTTGATTGATTCCTGTAGAAAAGTGTCGATATTGTATGTAATTTGTATTAAGGTAAAATTATAGACAACCTGTATGTGTTTATTATAACGTAACTGGATTCTTTGATATGTGATTTAAATAAAATAACTCGAGAAAAATATAAATTAATGATATAAATGTGGTTGCTTTATAGAAATTTCCTAATTTAAAATATTTGGATTTAATCTTAATAGTAAAATAGTCTTATTTTAGCTTGACTTTAGAAATATTTTTTTTATTAGTAAACCTTGTGTACCAACGAGTCAATAAAACATTAATTGCATTTTTTACGAAAGTGGAATATACAAAACGATTTACGTGGAATGGCATCCAATTAGACTAAAACTAAGACTTGCTCGTTAAGAAAGCTGCAATGAGTACACGAGTACCGGGTTTTACGGTTCTCTTATTCGCTGTACATATTTCATAACCTAAATTTTGACCAACTGTGATATATTACTTCAGAACTCACAACTCACAACTTCACGTGACTACGATTGCTTAAAATTTTGGAAGTTCTTTAAATATAACAAAACATCGGTATTGCAAAATAAAATATCTAAGAATCTTTTGAAACACTGATTAAGATTTTACAAAACGTGTGACTAGGAAATACTGTCTTATATATATAATATTTGCATAAAATACTATCAATGTTTTACATAGCAGAGTTTAAATCGTAGTCAACAACATATAATACCTCTGTAGTTTAACAGTGTAGTTTAAACAATATACATGTACAATATACATTTTAAAAGGTAAAAAATAAAATAGGTTGTAAAATAAATTCAAAATAAAATAAATTATTAAGCAAACATTCACATTGTTGTGTTCATATTTGAAAGTTAATAAATGTTCGTTTTGCGAAGTTCAAAATAACGGAATGCCGTCCTGACCTGGCCTGGCTACGTTGTATTTTTTTAACATTGTGTCTCGAATAAGTTGTTTTTTTAAAGCTAATTGTATTAACACAACAAACAAAAGGTATTTTTATGAGGAACTTCATTATTAACTAAATGTTAGATTTTGGACACTGAATTGCTTAATTCATGAATCAAAAAGGAATTTTATATTTTTATTTATAAGTGGTCGTATGAATGTAATTATGAAAAATTATAGTAAAATACATGACAGCGTGGTTAATACCCACGGTACTGGAATAACAATTTTTATGGTTAATTATTTTGAATGCACTGAACTGTGCAGTTCTCCCGCAGCGCCGCACCAAGCGACGTCGTATGTATTTCAACCTTCGTTGTTTTGAGCTACTCGTATTAAATTGATAAGTGCTTATACTTGACGTATCGATTAATATTATTTTTAAAATATAATAGATTTTAATATTTAAGATGTAACATAATTGGTAACGGTTACAAATTTCATTTATAGCTCAATATTAAAGATTTATTAAATTGTAATAGCTGCCTGTTGAGATGAACATTATTTCAAAAAACCCGTTAGATTATTGTTAACAATATTTATTACTGTCCATCTCTTTACTTTTATCTCTCACTCGGCACCTCGGCATAATGTAACCCTGTTGTTATACAACTCCGTTCTGGTCTGTTTTTTATTATATATTTTTTGATAGAAGTGGAAAGAAGCACATAATGGAAAATTATTATCCATAGACATCCGCATTACAAAGGACATTAAAATAATTTTTAGTTACATTGAATATATATACTATACAATAAATTATAAATAATATGGTGAGGTTTTAATTATAACTTTAATTAGAAAGAGTCACTTCTCACGTCCTAAAAAAAAAGTTTTTCAGATTGTACCTCAAAATTGAATAAAACTCAAAGTAACCTAACCAATAATTTAACCAATTATCTTAGTAAAGGCTTTATACATGCAGAATAATAAATTATTTTACTTTATAGGTAGCAGTCCGATCTGACTGTGGCTGACTGTGGCTGACTGTGGCTGACTGTGGCGGGCTGCGTGCGTCCGTGACGTGATCACAGGGAAACATTACTTTCTACATTCACGGCCACAGGTCTGTCGTGAAATGCATATTTAATATCGCCAGCTTTGACACTTCTTGGTAGTTGAGATTATCATAAATAATGAAACAATGTTTTAAAATAAAACCCAAATTCCCACTTCCTATTCTACTAATTCATCCTTCTCCATATATTATAATATCAACCGTGCCAATGAATCAACAATTTAAGTTCCACATATTTCGATCCACTAAAAACTCTTGAACGGTATAATAAGCTTCATTTAATAATAAACTTTTGATTTTAGATTTAAAACTAAGAAATGGAAGGTCTAAGATATCTTGTGGAACTTTATTATATATGCGTATACTCAAACCCATGAAGGATTTATTAACTTTTTGAAGTCGAAACTTTTGCGTTACGAGTTTGTTTTTATTTCTCGTATTTATCGCGTACCTGTCACTGTTTTTTATATAACTATTTAAATTTTGGCGTATATATAATATGTTTGTAAAGAAATACATCGTTTTCTTTAGACTGTCACATTGTCGTGTAACTGTCAATGTCAGATCGCGTCACTGACAGGCTTATATTAACTACGGAGTAATCTGTGGTCAATCAAACGCTGACTAGTAAAAATCTAAGACAAAGGATAGTCTGTAATTTTGGAAATGTTAATAAGTATTAAATGTCGTTTCTTTATTACTTACAGGTAAAATTCGTTTAATTAAAGGTTTTTATTGTGAATTAGACTATAAGAATTAATAAATAAAACTTTATTACTCACAGAAACTCAATTGTGTTTGAATTTGCAAATAACCGAAATTACATACGTCTTATAAAACGACATTTTTGTTATAATATGGAAACCAACCATAACAACCAAGAGAAATTGAAGTTTAACTTCCAAGTCAAACCAACAGCAGATGGAAAATCTAATGTTACTGTCATAACCTCAATCACTACTCAAGAAGACAAAGTGTTTGTGATTCCTGAAGAATATCAACCCGTGTCATTCCACAAGCACATTCAGACCACAAAAACTTTTACTAAAATAAAAAATACTTTTAAAAAAAGGCACCAAACTAGAAATGTGTGGATAAAAATGACCGAGGCTATGTTAGAAACATATTTTGATGAGGACGGTAACTTGATTTTTCAGGATCAATTCCTTGAGGAAATTACACAGAAACAATTGGCTTTGGACAATAAAGCTGACACAGAACACTCCATCTGAAATTTTTAGAAAAATTAATGGAAGTTCAAAACAACGGAAACCAAAATATAAAAAGGTTGACCGACTGGTTCGTCATTGATAAATTTGATGGAACAAATGCAAGTGCATCCCACTGGATGGAGACATTTGAAAATGAATGTGCAAGATTTGATTTAGTTAAAGATGAAGGAAAAATTTAAATCTTTAGATTATTCCTAGAAAAATCATGCACGGATTGGTATTCTTCAATGATGATCAAACTCGGTTTGCAATCCAAGTGGTCAGAATGGAAATCAGACTTTTTACAAATTTATGCTCATAAAGGTTGGACTACAAGCAGGTATGCTCTATCTTTTAGATACCAGTCTGGATCTTTATTAGAATATGCCATAAGAAAAGAAAAACTTTTGTTGGAAATGAGGAAAACAATTGATAGTGGGACCCTAATTGATATTATTGCAGCCGGCTTACCAGATTTTATAACCGATCGAATAAATAAAGAGGAAGTGATTCATACAAAATACCTATTTAATGAGCTTGGCAAGTTAGAACATTTAGCTACAAAGAGAAAATTTATAAAAAAAAAGATGAGAGCAAGCTGATAAAAGAAAAATGTGGCATTTGTGAAAAGTTAAAAAAAGGAGTTCGCTATCATCCTGAAGATTCTTGCTGGTTCAAAACAAAACCAAATTATGAAAAAGAAAGAGAAAAAAAACAAATAAAGCTCATCAACAATTCTGAATTAGAATGTGAACTGCAATGTTAAGATCAAAAAAACTAATAGTGCCGCCATTAATTAAAGTAAAATTACTTTTAAATAAAAAAGTTGAAGTGTATGGAATCTATGACTCAGGCTCCAACTCTATCACTAATAAATTCAAGATTATTGAAGATGAACAATAAAGAATTGAGTTATTCCAACAATACTAATTTAAAAACAATTAATGGCGTTAAAAAAGCTACTGGTATGATAACACTTTATGTTAAAATTTTAGACATTGAGAAATAAATTAATGTGTTTGTAATAGATCAAGAAAACTTTGATTATGACTTCTTAAGTGGACTAGATTGTATAAAAATATTCCACTTGATACAAAATGAAAACTTAGAAATCAATCAAAAAGTACCTGAACAAAGAAGTGAATCAGTTTCTAATGAAACAAACAAATTAGATTCATACATTTCTAAGGAAATAAAATCTGATAATTTGATAAACTTCAATGAGAATTTCAAAGAAGAAAATTTTAAAATATCAATAAATCATCTGGACTGTCAACAACAGGCAATGATTGATGAACTAATATTGAAAAATAAATATGTATTTGCAAAGGACAAATATGATGTTGGAACAGTAACAGATTATGAAGCACACATTGATCTCTCGGTAGAAAAATATTGCACTAAAAGGCCTTATCGTTGCACAATTGATGATAAAAAAGAGATTGAAAAGCAGATAGGAAAATTATTGGAGAAAAAATTAATAGAAGAATCCTATAGTCCATTTGCAGCCCCAGTTACATTGGCTTACAAAAGAGATGAAAATAAGAAGTCAAGATTGTGTATAGATTTTAGAGACCTCAATAAAATTGTTGTCCCTCAATCACAGCCTTTCCCGCTTATTGAGGAACTCATGGTTAAAGCGAGAGATTGCAAGTTTTTCTCAACACTTGATCTGAACTCTGCATTTTGGTCAATACCTTTGCGTGTCACAGACAGACATAAAACCGTATTTGTGACTCAAGAATGTTTACCATTTGGATTGAAAACCTCACCTGCTATATTTCAGAGAATAATGTGTAACATAATACGAAAATACAGACTCGGAGAATTTACAGTAAGTTACATTGATGACATTTTATTATTCTCAAAGTCATTTGAAGACCACGTGAGACATCTAAAGCAGCTATTTCAAGCAATTAAAAGTGAAGGTTTGAGACTCAAATTTTCTAAATGCGTGTTTGCTGCTGATTCTGTTAAATATTTGGGCCACATAATACAGAATAATGTAGTAAGACCTCTAAAAGATAACCTAATATCAATAAAAAACTTTCCTACTCCAAGAACGCAAAAAATGTGAGACAATTCTTAGGAAAAAATAATTTTTATCACAAGTATGTGCCAAAAATAGCTATAAGATTGGAACCGTTGCATAATCTTTTAAGAAAAGGAGAAACCTTTAAGTGGACTGAGGCATGTCAAGAATCATTCGATGAAATTAAAACAATATTATGCACTCAACCAGTGTTAACCATTTTTGATCATAATCTGCCTATTCACATTTACACAGATGCCAGTATACTGGGATTAGGAGCAGTTTTAAAACAAACACAAGAAAACATGGAAGAAAAATCAGTAGCATACTTCTCAAAGAAACTCAACGAAGTTCAGAAACGGAAGAAGGCTATATACCTAGAATGCCTGTCAATCAAGGAATATGTAAAGTATTGGCAGCATCTGCTGATAGGTAGAAGGTTTATTGTCTTTTCAGATCACAAACCATTGGAGAACATGAACATAAAGTCACGAACAGATGAAGATTTAGGAGAGTTAACATACTACTTATCACAGTATGATTTTCAAATTAAATATTCTCCTGGAAGACATAACATTGAAGCCGATTGCTTAAGTAGAAACCCAGTCCTTGAAGCATATGAAAATTTAGATGAACAGTTAAAAATTGTAAACATAATAAATCTCAAAGATATTTTAGAAGATCAAATTAATAATGAGGAGATCCAGTAAAGAAAAGTCAAGTTGATAACAAAAGACAATGTTCACTATAAAAGAGTAAAGAAAAAGGAAAAAAATATTCTATCACAGAAATTCAGTATAGAACTTATGAAGAAGGTCCATACAGAACTTGGTCATTTAGGAATCAAACAGATGCAAAAAAATGATCAGCTCAGTGTATACAGCCAAAAAGATGACAAAAAACATAAAAATAATTTGTGAAAAATGTATAACATGCATAAAGAACAAATCAAGAGGAAAAAAGAAATATGGATTGCTGTCTCAATTGGGTCCTGCCACAAAACCTTTTGAGATATGTTCCATTGATACCATTGGAGGGTTCGGTGGTTCAAGGTCAACAAAGAGATACTTGCACCGGCTATCAGATCATTTTACAAGGTATGCAGTTATTTTAACTTCTAGCACTCAAAATGCAAATGATTTCATCAAACTAGTGAAAAATTGTACAGAATCTTATGACATTGGTATGATTCTCTCAGACCAATACCCTGGCATTAATTCAAGAGAATTAAAAAAAATTTTTGGATCAAAAAGATATTCCTATAGTTTTTACTGCGGTGGACTCTCCTTTCTCGAATGGTTTAAACGAAAGACTAAATCAAACGTTGGTTAATAAAATCCGGTGCAAAATGAACGAAAATAACAAAAAGTTTGCATGGACGACCATTACACAAAAATGTGTTAAGAATTATAATGAAACAGAACACACCATAACAGGATTTGCTCCAAAATATCTCCTAAGTGGAACAGATGTTACCAGACTATCAAATGAGCTCAAAATCAAGAAAACTGAATATGATTTGATCCAAGACCGGAAAAAAGCTCTGAAGAATACCATTTCTTCACATAACTACAACAAAACTATTTATGATAAAAATAGATTGCATGCAGCATTCAAAGTTGGTGATACAGTTTTTGTGGACAATGGAAACAAACTGAACAGGAAAAAGCTCGACGAATTGAGAATCGGGCCCTATAAAATCATAGAAAAAATATCCGACTCAATTTACAGGATAGAAACTGGCCATAAGAAAACAGAATCTAACTTTTTCCACATCTCGAAACTAACTCCAGTCCCCAGCTTTGCATAATGAATGAAGAAGAATGCAGTTCTTCTATCAACTCTGGGAGGGGAGATGTAAAGAAATATATCGTTTTCTTTAGACTGTCACACTGTCGTGTAACTGTCAATGTCAGATCGCGTCACTGACAGGCCTATATTAACTACGGAGTAATCTGTGGTCAATCAAACGCCGACTAGTAAAAATCTAAGACAAAGGATAGTTTGTAATTTTGGAAACGTTATTGTGTTAATAAGTATTAAATGTCGTTTCTTTATTACTTACAGGTAAAATTCGTTTAATTAAAGGTTTTTATTGTGAATTAGACTATAAGAATTAATAAATAAAACTTTATTACTTACAGAAACTCAATTGTGTTTGAATTCGCAAATAACCGAAATTACATACGTCTTATATGTTACTATATATGTATTGCGAAGCGACTGTATTAATACCTATTTCTTTAAAAACATCTATAACAGAGAATCAAAAACAGAGAATCTCTAACTTATAAGTTATAAATAGCCCCATACAGCCCTTTTTTGTAAAATAAATATTGAATTAATTTCGGCAGCACTGCCCCATAATAAAATATTGTAAGATAATATACTATGAAAATAACTAATATAAACAAGCCGAGCCGTATTAACGTCCGTAAATTTTCTAACTTTTCTATTTGCACAGACGGCCGGACTGAGTTTGCCTACGAGTGTCCACTTCAATTATATCTAACACTTCATTATTAAAAAGCAATCTAAATTTTTTTGCTGTTTACATTAGGAAGTGTAAACTTAATGCAAAGAGCATTTAGTTTTCTTAGCATGTAAGACTAAATAATTAACTTCGATCCAATGAAGATCACGTGAAGGAGTACTGTTTATTTCGTTATAATTAGTCCTATCAAGCATAACTTTAAAAATAAGCGAGGTATCATCAGCAAAAATTGCAATGTCACATAGACCTTTAATGAAAGGCCAAATCATTAATATCAAGTAAAAATAAAAAGGGGCCAAGAATAGATCCTTGTGCTTGATGCTTGCTTGATCCATTTAGCGTTTTTGTTATGACTCGAGTTCTGATGAAATTTGTGTCCAGAATTGTTCGATATCTTGTTTCAAAGGAATTTCGATAGATGGTGTAATTTGATTATTTAACCTAAAAGGCTTCTATTAAACCTGTGCTGGTAATCTTGGAATTGTATATTTTTGATTTTTCTTTCTTTCATGTCATCATATTTTCTCAGTCTTCCTGCATTAACTTTGTCATTTTGTTTGATTATTTCAATAATATTAATATGTAAATCCTGTTTATTGATAATTTTATATTTGATAAAAAGTTTTATTCTAATTTCCTAAAAACTAAAACCGTCCTAACTTTTCCTGCTATTTTTGATTTTTATTTGAATTCTGACTTTCTAAGGGTATATTTACCATTTGCTAAAATTAAGGTTGCAGCAGCAGAATAAATTATATTGTCTAGATCTCTCATTGTCTTGAGATTTTTGTAATTTAGATAAAAATATATTAATGTTATTTAGGTTCTCAAAAAAACGTTTATTAAATTTAGGCTTCGGCAGTTCTTGTCTATCGCTAGTCTATCGCAAATCTAGGCTACATAATAAATTGATCTTGGTCTTCACTAACATCAAAAAGTTCTAAAGAACTGTGTGTATTTTCTTCTTCTATAACAGAAAGTGTATTTTGTGGCTGGTTATAAGTTTTATAGGTAGCCTTTTCATCTGTTGTATCGTGATGTGTATAAAAAATTAACTCGGAAAGAATTAGGAATTGGGAATTAGGAATTGGGGTTGGGCTATTAGTATTTTTTTTTTCTCTTAATAATGCTGTTCTTGATTTTATATATTATTATCTGTAAGTGTTCTACTTTTGCGATTATTAGAATTTCTTCTACAAAATAGATGTTTTAAACTTGTTATGTAACCCAATCCTTTTAAGTGTCTTTATAAAAAAAGTACATAAGTTCATGCATTTCTTGATTTGACCACCTCTGTCTAGCATCTAATTCTAAAATAGCACTACTGGAAGAGGTATCTAAGGAACTTGTGTCGTGTTTTGCCGTTCTAGCATTACTGTTTTAGGAAGATAGGTGTGTTGGTTGTGTGTTTGAAATGTTACAATTTTCAGCGTTAGTATTAATTGTGTCGAGTTCTTCTTTGGATATTGTCTTTCGAGATATGACTGTTCCAGCTTGGTTCAAAAAGAGTTTAATAGGAATTGCATGTCTTTGGGTTTTTTGTATTTATTGATTGAAATAATATTTCTACTCTATTGATATATCCGGGATCTTTGACTCTTGCTTTATATTAGCAGAACGTGATTTGTAACCGTAATTCTTGTCAGACCATTTTCTTTTTGCATCGTCATTGTCTCGCCCGTATGGTCCGGAGTGTGGCGTGAGACAAGGGGGTTTAACTTCGCCAACTTTTTTTAACATTTATATAAATGAGTTGGTAGCTGAGCTCAGCAGGACCAGAGTTGGCTGTTACATAGATGGTGTATGTGTAAATAATATTAGCAACGCTGACGATATGGTGCTGCTGAATGCACCCGTCTGTGGTATAAGAAAATTATTGATTATGTGAATCGTATGCTAAGTCACATGGTCTAATTTATAATGTAAAAAAGAGCCAAATATTGATCTTTAATGTCCGAGGCATGCGTAGGAAAGAATAACCACCGGTATTACTTAATAATTGTATTCTGGATAGGGTGGATAATTTTAAATATCTTGGTCACTATTTCACTTCTGATTTAAAAGACGATTCTGATATTGAACGGGAGCGGAGGGCATTGTCGGTGAGAGCAAATATGCTTGCTCGTAGGTTTGCACGTAGTTCACCCAACGTCAAAATAACCTTTAGAACGTATTGTACATCTTTTTACACGTGCAGCCTGTGGGCAGGTTATACTCAGAAATTCTGTAATGCTCTCCGCGTTTAGTATAACAACATGTTCAGGGTGCTGTTGGGACTAACTCGAAGCTGCAGCGCTTCAGGGATGTTCGCTGAAGCGCGTTTTGATTGTTTTTATACACTCATGAGAAAAAGATGCGGGTCTCTGGTGCGTCGGGTGCGGGGTGGTGCCAGCAGAATCCTGAGCATGATATCTAATAGGCTGGATTGCATATACATGAATCATTGCCTCTCTGTTGCAAGCGGGACGGTGCAGCGGTGATTCATGTATAGTGTAATATTTATTGTAATAATTATTTTAAAAAAATGTAATAATATCTAACTAGTTTATAAGAAATATTTTTTTACTGACCCAAATGAGTCAATGGTCACTTAAATGAAAATATATTATTATTATTATTATTAATATTAATATATAAATCGCATTTTGTTATTTGTTAGCTTAAAGGTTTCCAAATTTTTATAGACATTTATAAAAATTATATTCCTGCGCGGGTCTGGTCTGGACTTGGACGAAACTTAACTTTGGGCTTAAGGAGGGTTACTTCAAGTATAATATATTATAATATTAAATGTTTTGACTGAAACCTGCGCAGCATGTTGGATTGTATTGTATGAATTGTACAATTTGCGATAATGTAATATATTATATGTTACACGTAAAGCTTATATTATACATATAGTATGGACCAAGTTTCGTAGTAAAATGGATTTTAAGCTGAATTAGCACTGAGTAGTTATCATTATCTTAATCACCTCCCAAGCTGCCGCCATTAAACTAATTTGTGTACTTTTGCTAAACGAGCTAAACTTTGAACCAAAACATTGCACGTTCTCACCTTCACGTAACCGGTGTGTAATTTTGTTACATTTTCATTTTTTTTATGAAACCGCATTTATTAAACACGTTTGAAACATAAAAAAAAGTTTTATTTCATCGATGAGTGTTAATATAACGTAACCCAGAATGGACAGAGTATAATCAGATTTGAAAGATAAATTAACCTTAACTTACCTTCATATTTGTAATTTTATTTTAAAACAAATTTGATTATAATATTTAAATCTTCAGTATAAATACTGAAAAAAATTAATTGAACTGCGACAGTGAGTATTTATACATATAAGGTGTTAGGGTTATTCATTTTCACATTGTATAACTATACTCGTAGCTACTTTACCTGAATAAGTTAATTAAAAATATGTGAATTGACTGAAGACTACTCGTACTTCACTGTTTTAGAATATGTTATTAAGTTGTAATGTAATGTTTCGATTTTTCACAAATCCACTCTGCTGCTATGCTGCTATGCTGCGAAACACCGAATTGTAGGAAGGAAATTACAAAGTGTGCCAAAAAACGATCCTGGAGGAATACTGTTGTTTGAACTTTTTGGCCATCCCAAAAAAGGTATAGTCATTTAAGGGAGAGGTGAAATACCGACTGGTTATAAAATAGAATAAAAGCAACTTTTGGAAACATACAATAAAAAACTATTTGTTATTTGTATCAATACCCTAAACTTCTACGACAGTTTTAAAATGTGAGATAATTATTATTCTTAATCTTTTTGTTATGGTTTAATTATTTTGCATTGTTTGTGATTGATTATCTGTTGATAGGAAATACAAAAGACTTTAACATTATTTAATACTCCATGACATTTCGTACAATCTTAGGAATTAGATATTGCCAGCTTGAGGATGCTTGGGGCTCCTCGAAATATCATAGTATTTTATTAGTTAGATTTAGTGTTATTCTTTTGTCATAAATTATATAAATTGATAGCATACTTCTGTATATTATTTAAAATTAGCTGACATTCGTTTCAGATGTTTAAATGCTGCCTACGTTGATGAATTAATAACGCTTATTTGTTACCAAAGACTTTCAGTTCCTTAGTTTAATATTACAAAATTAATTATTTTCATTTGTAATAATAAAGAATTTACCCACATTTAGTTTGACATTCTGCGTGGGCTAGTATCACTATTCGTGTTAGTTCCGTTTGAAGCACTTCCGATATTTCTTTTTTAATTATCCTCCGGTGAGTGTGGTTGAAATTAGTGTTCTTAATAACGCTTATAAGGCGTTGTTTCTCTTAATTATACATGTGTTTTATTCCAGTAGTTGCATAAGTACAGTATTTTCAGTCCTGTTTCGACAATTGCAGTCGACATCGGCTTTAGTATTGCTTGTCGGGCATTTTTCCTTTAGAAGGTATTATATTTTGTTATTATTTGATTAGATTACGGAGTGATCAGTGCAATTTCGTAGTTTAACATGCATATTGTTCGTTACAGGTTTTTTATTTTTATAATAAATCTTTTCCACATGCATGTGTGTAACTTCGGTTCGTCGACCTACATATCCTGCTTCCTGATCTGTTGCTGTTGTAACTGGGAGGTCTGCCTTTAAATGCCTGATCCTCATTAAAATATTAAGAAGCTATCTGGTGCTTTTCTACTTCGTATATAATTGTTCTACACTGTTTTAGCTGTACTGTAGCGTGTGTGTGTGGACAGCAATAGCATCAACCTTATTTATTGAAACTTAATATGCACAATGTACACAATATCCCGTACAATAATCGCGGGCGCTGCGCAGGTGTATATATCGAGCGCTAGGAATTCTCGTGGCGGGCGGACGCGTGGCCTCTCGGCATGAGAGGCTGTAGACCACTGTTGCGGGGAGCACGCACGCCGGAGCGCTAAAGTTTGTATATATATATATAAACGATTTACCCCTCACTGACTCATCACCAAATCCTCGAAACTATCTTATTTTACATAGTTACTTCTTTTGTGACGTAGACGTCCACTGAGAACGGATTTTACGGAATTCCTATCCCAACGGATTTCACACACCTTTTCCTGCCACATTACATAACGAGAACGCATCCCAATACACAGTAATTTTTCTATTTAAAAATTTTTAAAAAATGCACTTAATATAAAATAAAAATTAAATATTTTGTCAATACAAGAAGTCTAAGTTCACATCCAAATGGATAATGTATCCAGCGACGCTGGCGGGAATCAGCTAGTAAATCAATATTTGAAGAACAAGTGTTTGACTGCAGTCTCCTTGTGCTGACAAACAAGGGGCTGTAATAGCGGTGTATATGTCTTCACTTGTCCATTGCCATTGGTGCCTAGGAATATAATTTAAGAGACTAATATTAAGGATATTATGCAATATAAGTATTTGAGTTGTTGACCTCAAGCGGCGGGTCACCGCTGACTCTACTCTAGTATATTATCTTCAATTTAAGTATTAATAAATAGAGTCTTAAATATTAACTTGATTATTTGACTTAAAGCGACCCGCTGGCTGCATTGAGACTCTGAATTATGATGTAAAGTTCCATTACATCACGGGGGGTAAACATAACTATATCTCTATGACTATATTTAATCTATCAAAAAATAATCTATACTCATATGTAAAAAAAAGTGTTTTTTCTCTTTGTGGAGTTTAAGTAATATTCAAAACATACTGGCCGCATTTTGTTGAGACTTGGCATTGTTAGTGTTACCTAGAAATTTCATTTCATAAGTAATTTCAATATTTATTGTCACACATTCTATTTATGCAAGGCCGTAGAGTAAGGTCGATCGAATAGTCTGAAGACATTGGCTTCATTAATGATCTGTTGACAGCTAATGGAAAAGATTGATTAGTCTGTGACATTCCTTTAAGAAATTTTATCTTGTAAAAAATTAATTAAAAAAATCAGCATTTAATTTAAATCGGATTTAAAAACCACAATATACTATGGTTCTTAAATAAATTATTTGCAATATTTGTTTTTGATTGGTGCCGCAGACGTCGGCGACACTTGAATATGTAATTACGAGTACACTATAAACACCTACGAGTACATCAAACACGCCAAACTCCTCTTCGTACTACAGAATTAACTTGAAATATCTTCTAGAACTTCTTTATCAACTAAATATTTGTACTTTTATTGGACGAAAGTAGATCTTAAGTATCTATTCGAATTAAATATTGAGTTGTATCTTTTATTTTCACAATGTAATGGAGGACACACTTGTATCTACAAAAGTAACGGAACATTATGAAACTGTTGTAATCTATTATTCGTCCTCTGTAGTTTTATGAAAATAATTTAAAGAGCGCTTTTTAATACAATATAATATATGATATAATTTTATAGAAGCAATATTATTTTCTATATTGAATTTAATCATAATATTATATCAGTGTTATTCAACACTGACTACCCTCACGACGACACGACGACGCGACGACGCCACGTACTCTCCTACAATGTTTTATATGTCTGTAAATCTACCATCAACTTTGCAGTTTTTTATATTAATGAGAACCTTCCTTTATGAATAATAGAACGAAATCAATCATAGCTTTTAATTTATGAAGTTCATGCGACTTAACAAAAATAATCTGTGTAAAGTAAATATACGGTACAGATTAATAAAATTCATAAGGATCTAATCTAGGTATACACAGCTATGCCTATTATTAGCAGTTATACCTATTGTTTGACAAAATTCATGTTGACATTTAATCTAAAATGTTCTATGAATTATGTTAAAATTTTGGACAACCACATATATTTCATGAAATGATTTTTGCTTCAAATCAAATTATATGAATTAGGTAAAGTAAACCAATTAGTTGAGCGACGGCAGTGTTGCCCAGAGGTCGGAGTCCTGCCAATGACCATGAATTTTCCAATATATATATATATATATATATATATATATATATATATATATATATATATATATAATAAAGTTGGAATAAACTTAACATAGCTAAACACGTTTATACACATTGTAATGGATGGTATAAATGTATTGATAATGTACTGTGGGTGGAGATGGACGCCGCCCGGTCGGTCGAGTCGCAGACGCGGGCAGGACCGAGGTATTCGATGAGATCGATTTATGTAACAATAATTTTAATTTTCATAAAACAAACAAAAACAAACACATTTCACGTTCAAAATCCAATCCACGAAATTCGGAATCATTCGCGTGAGCAAGTCGTCAGTTTAATAACTCAATAATTATTCCCAGCTTCCGAAGCTTCTTTTCTTCTTAAGCAATGGCGTTAAAACGCAATGGCGTTTTCTAAGTAATTTAATTTATAGCTAAACATACTCATAGCTGTCAAGGCAACAGTCTACTTTTGTAATTAAGTTATATTCCCGTCTACATTTTATATTGTTTTTATTGCGCCTTTAAAACCCATTTAAAATCATTCAAATAAACCATTCGTTGTTTCCTTTGTTGTTGTTTTAAACATACATTTTATCGATAATTAATGTATAAAATTGAACGTAAAAGCACACAAATTGCTTTAGTAATCTTATAGTAACTTAAGTGATTCTGAAGAAATATTTTAAGGGTGCCTTAGAAGAGCATTAACTCCAAGCTTAATAATATAATATACAATGTTATACTTCGGGGGCCTGTGCGGACACTGTTATGCCGGTGCCTGCAAATAATAAAATAAAATATTTTTTCAAAAGATCTCTGAAAGGATTTTGAAATAACTTTTTATCATTTTTTTTGTATGTACGATTATGACTCATAACCTTGATAACTGGTACATATATAAATATTTAAATGTATTAAGAATTCACAGTAACCAAAAATATTTAGTTGCGTGTTAATATGAGATAAAGTGATGTGGCTGTTGTGTGAAATGAAAACCAATATAGATTTGGAGCTTTAATAAATCGTTTGAATATGTATAAAATGTGCGGCTAATTCAGTATTAAACTGTGTTTTCTTACTCTGTTTTCCCGAGTTGGTGTTGTTGTGTGTATAAAAATGAAAATACTACTATTGTACTATTACATGGAGATGGTTTGTCCTTTAAGAAAAGTGAAGTTATTAAAAATATAGAAAAAATATTAACTATAAATAGAAAAAAATATTGTAAATTTGTATTGTGTACATTTCCATATTCATCAGCTTATTCGGACAAACAGAACAAATACATATACTCGTATAAACTGAATTTGACATTGTATAATTTGAGATACCGTCATAGCGACGCTTTTTTTATTTTGACATAAATTTATTTATTTATAATAGTTTTAGAGTGACAAAAGGTAAAAGTATCTGCCTCTGTATTATAAAAAACAAAGTTCTACTTTAGTAGCATTTAATATAAAAAAATCGTTATAAAGGATATAACGAAAGATAACATTAATTACAGTAATATAATTGTGATAGAAAATAATCGTTCCACTTTAAACTGAATAATACGACAAAGCCTAAGCTGTTTAATATTATCCATCAAAATATGCAAGGCTTAGGTGGCAAGGAATCGGAAGTGAAACTTTTTGTTAGAAAAATCAATATTCGTTTATTGTGCATTACAGAGCACTGGTTGTCGAAAAGCAACAATATTATATAATAAATATCAAAAATTACAGATTGTCAAGTTCGTTCTGTAGAGAGAAAGCTATTCGCGGTGGATTGTTTATCTGAGCTCGTAGTTATTGAGCTGAGCGTAAGCGAAGCCCTTAACCGTTTGGGAGACCTTTTTTTGTGTTTAGTTGTCTCCACAATGCGACGAGGTAATTATCTAAAAATTTTCTCATATATGTTTGAGTCGAAAGCGGATGTTATAGCGAAAACAGATTGAAAAAATCTTTAGCCATTTAAAAGTTATCAAGAAAAGAAGAAAGCAGAGGGGTTCAGCTCAACACCCGCCGCGCACAGTTGGCGGCTTCTAGTGTAGTTTTAAAGTCGCGATCAGATATAGTGGCGAGCGAATTATTCTCTGTCGAGCGAATTATTGAACTGTCCTGCATTGAACTCAATGAATATTTTACCTTATGCGTGTACCGACCTCCTACCCTTCTGGCGACTTTGATGAATTTGAAAATAAAATTGAGGATATTTTAACAACACTTTGTCATAAACACAAGTCGGTGATAGTGTACGGCGACTTCAATGTAGATATATTACAAGTAAGTTCGTGTAGTGTACGTTTATTAAATTTGTTTCCATCCTATAACTTGTTGGACGTCTTTTCGGAACCTACTACTACTAGTGTTTCCGTGACTTGAATTGATAATGTGTTCTGTCACTGTAAGGTATATGAAGAGATGATAATATTGAATTTAAGTTCAGACCACTATGGTCAACAATTTTCTCTCTTAATTAATCATTAAATTAAAAGACCCCAAAAATTTACTTAAAAATATAATGCTGAACTCTGCCATTCCAGTCCAAAGCCCGGATGAAAAAAGAGGAGGGTTGGCCACGAATGACGTTTAACTGCCAACCAAGACCTTGGTATTATTTAACACCTTGGCGGCCGTCAAAGAAAATGTCAACACCGAGTCAGGGCGGTGGTGGTGGTGGTGGTCAACCCTACTAGGCTATCACAAGCCCTGAAGAACTAAATCTCTTCTAAAAGTGTGACGACATTGCCTTGAGAAAGTTTTGTTATTATATTTCTCAACCCTCCCTTCTTATGAAATGTAGAATAATAATGATTGCGTTTTGTCATGCGACCCGGCTAACCCCCGGCGCTCTTGGTACCCGGGCCAGAGAGTGTGAAATTGGCTACCGAAGACTCCGTAGGTGTAGGTGACCAGGCCCCTAAGGTAGTGGATACTACTGGAAAACGGAAGCCCGTACAACAATTGCTTCATCCAGGTCTATTCTTGAGTAGGTCAAGGAGTTCATCAATTGGGAGTCCACCAATCACTAACATATCGCCCCAATGGAAAGATGTTCCGATCATTAGAAACCATAAACGGGAAAAAATATCAACCACACCATCACCAGATAAAATTGAAACCTCTAATAGGTATAGCATAGTATAACCTACCAATAGACCTCACTGAAGACGCACACAACATCACTAAGGAAAAGAAACCTAGTAGACCCCCACCCATCATTCTATAAGAGTTGGAAAACATCAATGAGTTGAAGAAACTATTCCAAACCATACCTGATTCAGATGGAATCACATACAAAAACATCAATAGAAGTCAACTCATAATAAATAGCCCAACTATTGAAATATATAAAGAGGTAATCAGCCTAGTACGGGAGAAAGGTCTCGTAGGACACACTTAAAAGAAAAGACCAGAGACCATCCAGAATCGTGATTAAGAACCTGCATCATTCAACACCCCATGAAGAAATAAAGGCTGAAATAGAGAAAACAGTCAACAGTGTGCTCGGTGAGATCATCAATGCCCGATATGGCCCACACAAAAAACCCACTACAACTGCCTTTGTCAACCTTGTGCCAAGTGACAACAACAAACACACAAAGGACATTAAGTATATCTACCATCAGTCTGTAACCGTAGAAGACCCGAAAAGAAGAAACACTATAATACAATGCCAAAGGAGTCAGCAGTATGGCCACTCAAAAAATTACTGCTTGAAACCATACCGTTGTATGAAGTGTGCCCAATCACATAAAACTGCCGACTGTCCCAAACGTGACCGCCGTACACCTGCTGAATGTGCTCTATGCCACGGAGCACATTCAGCTAATTATAAAGGCTGTGAGGTCTATAAGGAAAACCTCGCTTGTAGACGTAAAAACACAAGCCAGCCACCAGAGAATGTGATCTTAGAAAAGACACGTGACACGACACTTCAAAACAACACATAAAACATATGTTGATGCACTAAAGCAGCCAAATGTCGAAAGAACAACCACTCAGCAGGATAATTTCGTTCGCAACATGCTTATCATACAAGCTGAGAAATTTGACTTACTCTTGCAACAAATGAGCACCCTGATGGGACTCATAACAACGCTTGTGTCAAAACTAACAACATAGGCTTGCGAATAGCAACATCAATGCGCTTGCACCTAATAAAAAAGACAAGTACAAGACGGATCACATTCAGGCAACCACAATAGCACTAGCACACAGACATGGACACCTTAACATGTCAGCGGTATATTTTCCCCTGAAACATAATATAGATACTACTATGTTTTCAGCCTATTTCGATATCCTGGGTAGTAGGTTTGTCGCAGGAGGTGACTGTAACGCCAAGCATACTCACTGGGGCTCTAGACTTATTACCACGAGGGGTAGACAACTCAAACAGTGCATTGACACGGCGGGTCTGTGCATCGCCTCTGGTTCCCGACAGACATATTGGCCTACGGATGACAAAAAATTACCGGATTTGTTAGACTTTTTTATTACCCGCGGCATTTTCGAAAACTATTTCAAAATCGACTCATGTCTTGATAGCTCCTCTGATCACACACCTGTAATACTTACTCTGAGTTCTACCATCATTGAGTTTGAGAGACCCTTACATCTGAGTAACTCGCGCACAGATGGAGTGGTTTCCGAGAATGTATTAAAGACTTGGTGCAACTGAATGTTAAATTAAAAACTACCATGGATATTGATACGGCGCTAGAGAAATTCACCCAAGTAGTCCAGTGCGCATGCTGGAAAAACACCCCAGACTTGCAAAAGACACGTTTCCACAAAAATTATCCTCTTGAAATCAGAAATAAAATCGTTGAGAAACGTAGACTTCGCCGCAGATGGCATCAAAGTCGGCATCCTGATGATAAGAAAGATTTGAACAGAGCAATAGTTGCGTTGAGACTGATGATTAGAGAGGCTGAAAATAACACATCACAGAGTAAATTAGAAATCTTGACAGCAACCAGCTCTACCAATTACTTGCTCTGGCGATGCGCGGAAGAGCGTGATAAGCCACAGGTACTTAAGCCTCCTATTTGATATAGTGACGGTGGATGGGCCAGAACAGATAAACAAAAAGCGGACATCTTTGCTGAGCATTTATCAATGGTCTTCTCACCTAACGAAACCGCAGACGGTTATTCGGAGGCATATGTGGTGTCAATACTAGCTCAAGATCTGGAATAAGAACCACCTATCAAACCTGCATCTCCACAAGAAATAAAAAAAATCGTCAGAGCCCTAGATAACAGGAAGTCTCCAGGATTCGACCTAACTACCAAAGAAATATTGGGTGAATTACCAAGAAAGGTTACTGTTGTCCTCATCACAATGTTTTATAACGCAATGCTTAGACTAGAACACTACCCAAGCTTATGGAAAGTCTCACAAATAATAATGATAATGATAAGCTGGTAAAACACCATATGAAAAAACATCATATAGACCAATTAGTCTATTACCAGTGCTATCAAAGGTCTTTGAAAAGTTACTGTTGCGAAGATTGTCACCAATCCTTATGGAGCGAAACATCATACCAGATCACCAGTTTGGCTTCAGATCTCAACATGCAACAGTGGAACAGACACATAGAGTATATGCAGCAATAAGAAAGAGCCTAGAAAAGAAAGAGTACCGTTCGTCAGCTGTCCTGGACATACAACAGGCCTTCGACAAAGTATGGCACAGAGGCCTTCTCTGCAAAATAAAACAGACTCTCCCACACAGATTCTTTCTCATACTCAATTCATACCTATCTGACAGGATATTTTATGTCAAAGAAGCTGGGGAGATCTCTGGATCCACAGGGAACAATCCTTGGGCCTGCGCTCTACACCGCTAATCTACCCTTAACACCAGGCACCACTACAGCCACCTTCGCAGACGACATGGTAATCCTTGCTTCTCATGTTGACCCTAAGCAAGCATCGGATGTTTTACAGGTAGGCCTAAATAAGGTGCACGAATGGCTGCTGAAGTGGGAAATAAAAGCAAGCACTGCTAAATCGGTGCAGGTAACATTTGTCCTCCACCAAGGAAACTGCCCTCAAGTGAAGCTCGGCGACAACACATTACCCCCCAGCGACTGTGTTAAATATCTGGGTCTATATGTCGACCGTGGCTTAACTTGTAAAAACCACGTTAGAGCTAAGAGATACGAAATATCCATACAACATCGAAACCTCTATTGAATGCTAGGAAAAAACTCTAGGTTATCACTGGATAACAAGCTCTTACTCTACAAAGTGATAATTAAACCAATATGGATGTACGGGATACAATTGTGGGGCAGCGCAAGTGACTCAAATGTAAAATTAATCCAGAGGCAGCAGAACAAAATACTAAGATCAATAGCTAATGTACCCTGGTACATCACCAACAATGAGATCATTCAGCACTTATCAATGAACTCTGTGAGGGACGAGATCCGATCCACTTCTGTAAAATATAGAGAGAAGTTACTATAATAATAAATATAATAATAATAAATATACTTTATTGCACACCAGAAAAACAAATATTTTTAATTTACACGTTACAAATAGTCAATAGAATAATTTGGTTATACAAAAAGGCGGCCTTATCGCTAACAAGCGATCTCTACCAGGCAACCTTTAGATTAAGGATACGCTGTGGTAGTAGTACAAGGGGTCCGCAACTTACTAATAATGAAACTTACAATATATTATAGTAGAAAATATAAATAATTTAATATTATAAAAATACACAATCGATATATGTACATACACATCTACATATACATAAATAAATACATATATCTATATAAGTATAAATACTTTACGTATATACAAAAAAAAATGTATAAATATAAAAAATAGACTTAAATCATTTTAAAATACATATAAATATATATTATAGAAACACTTAAAATTTTGGCATCAAGAAAGGAAAGAAGAAAAGATATACATATATACTCGTATATATATAAATGAATTCAATTAACCATGCTTGAGATAGTACTCTTTTACAATATTTTTAAAAAGTGGTAGGGACTTAGCATTTCTTGCTTGTAAGGGAAGGGCGTTCCATAGCTGAACGGCGTGAACAGTAAACGATTTAGCATAGAAGGAAGATGAGTGGGGAGGAATTTCTAGGAGAAGTTTATTTACGGAGCGAAGAGTATGATTGTGTGATTCCCCAAGAAGCTTAAAACGCTGTTTTAGATAAGGAAGAAGGGCAGGATTGAATAGAATGCGATATAGAAGATTTAAAATATGAGTATTCCTGCGAAGGCGAATTGGGAGCCACTTGAGCTTTTTACGGAATTCAGATATGTGGTCATATTTTACTATACATCCTAAAAAATCTAGAAATATACATCTATCTTGATTTTATAGAAAAATTTAAATTTTCACCCCCTGTGAGTAATGGTAGGGGGTGATAGTGGTCATGAATTTATTTTTAGTTATCATTTTCGGTTTCAGCATCCCAAAAAGCGTAGAAATACACATCTATCTTGACTTTATAGAAAAATTTAAATTTTCACCCCCCGTAAGGGGTGGTAGGGGGTGATAGTGGTCATAAATTTATTTTTAATTATCATTTTCGGTTTCAGCATCCCAAAAACGTAGAAATACACATCTATCTTGATTTTATACAAAAATTTCAATTTTCACCCCTTAAGAGGTAGTAAGGGGGTGCTAGCGGGAAAACTGGCATTTAAAAGTAGTTTTTATTATCATATTCGGTTTCAGCGATACCAAAAACCTAAGAATAATGGGGTCTCCCCTCTGGTTCATGACTTTTTTTTTTTTGTGTGCCTGTGTAATTAAAAAAAAAGAGAATGCTCACTTTAAAAAAAAATTATACTCCAAACCAATGATAATACAAACAATTTATATAATAAAGTTTTCGATTTATTGTTAAATGTAAATAATAGTATGTTTATGCAAAAACGTTAACAAAATACTTTAAAATTTAATTTAGTGATTGGGCTACCGTAGGAATATATAGAAGCAGAGAAAAATTATATAATTTATATGGTGAGAGGCAATGGAATCATAATACGGTGATCTTGAATACAGTTAGGAATTTCTCTAAAATATTTAAGAACGTTTGCGTACAAGCTAAGTCTATTTAAATTAAAAATAAAATTTTAAATTTAGAAGATAAAATAAAGGCAACTTGGGCTTGGCAATTTGGACTTGGCTTGGACTTGGCAACAACTTTTATCCAGTTTTACTTCAAAATCTAGGGCTGCCAATGGACCTATAAAGTAAAAAACTGATAATATTGAAATAAATAAAGATACAAAGGTGGCGGCTGTTTTGAGACCTTCTTTACGGAAATTTCAATAACAATCACGCGTAATTTAAATTCTTCATCATCTGATGCAATCGCGGAATTGAACAAAAATTTAAAAATCAATAATAACTGTTTTGCTTTTAAACCTGTTTCATCAGATGAAATAATAAAAACATTTAGAACCTTAAATCTGAAGAAAACCGGTGATCTCTGTGATATGTCAGTTAAATTACTTAGAACTATTATAAATAATATTGCCCCTCAATTATCCCTTATTTTTAACAAATGTATCGAAACCGGTATATTCCCAGATTTGATGAAAAACAGTAAAGTAGTTCCTTTGTTTAAAAGTGGCGATAGATTGGATCCCGAAAATCATAGGCCTATCTCGGTTTTACCGATCTTAAGTAAGATCTTCGAGAATATTATTCTATATCAGATTTCAGAGCTTATGTATAGCAGTGGGATCATGCATAGTGAACAATATGGTTTCACCAAAGGCAAATCAACGACAAATGCGGGTGCTGCGCTTCTTAAGCACATTTACGACGCGTGGGAGAAGTCGCAGAATGCAATTGGGGTGTTTTGCGATTTGTCCAAAGCCTTTGATTGTGTGGACCATCGGACGTTGCTATGCAAACTAAACCACTACTGTGTACGTAGCGCTGCGCTTGATCTTATTGCCTCTTACCTGAATCAAAGAGTCCAGACAGTTTACGTAAATAATTCTAAATCGTCTGGTTCTCACCTAAAGATGGGTGTTCCACAAGGATCTATTCTGGGCCCCTTTTTGTTTTTACTTTATATTAATGACTTGCAATTTTTTTTAAGGGTCTGTGTGACATTGTACTCTTTACTGATGACACCTCGCTTATTTTTAAAGTTGAGCGTGTTAGGATTAATTATGACGAAGTAAACAGTACTTTGTCACGAGTCCTGCATTGGTTCGAAATTAATAATTTAGTCTTAAATGCTAAGAAAACTAAATGCGTAGAGTTTACACTTCCTAATGTAAAAAGTAAAAATTGTAACTTGCTTCTTAACAATGAAGTCGCCCTCGCCTCCTTCCGCCCTAATGATTATGTTTATAGCATCTCAACCCCACCAACCCTCCGGTTATAAAGGTTGAGCTGCTATACATGTGGTCCAGGTTTATCCCGGTCGCATGGATCCTTGGAACGGCAGATCTGACCTCCGAAGTCGTCCGACAACGGTACTATAAGACTAGTAAGCTCGCAAGGCTATCGGTCATAGACAAGTCCAATCGCGACCACCCAGCTACCTTTTCTCCATGAAAGGTTCCGGAGCTGTAAGGCACGCTCACTTCCCGTGTGATTTCTCGCACTTGCAATAACTTGCTGAGAACGTCAGAGAGGCTAACTACCAGTTTCCAGCTGGTGCCGGAGCTGTAAGGCACGCTCACTTCCCGACAGGCAGTCAGGCTGCAAGCCTACCCTACAGTACAGTCGGGTGACCGGATAGATGCTAGCACATCCATCTAACCTCTAAGCAGGAGGCTACCCGAACTGCAGTGACCCCCGAAGGGATCTCTGCTTATGGACCGTTCCAAGCCCCGAAGTAAAAGACCGCAGCAGCCCTTCGGCTTAGGCTGGTCAATTACCTCTCGCTGCGCACGAGATCCGACGAGCCCCCGACAGCTATGGGAACCCAGACGAACAGCGCCGAACCTCTACAGTTAACCACATTACCACTACGAATCCAACACCAAAACCGGTAACCCGGCAGTTTACACGCGCAAGCGCATGCGTCGCTGCCGGAGGGCTTAGGTACCGGGGTCCCGTAGTACTCTGATCTTAGCAGCTGATCCGTAGTTCAGCTGCAAACTATCTAGATAGATAGGGGGCCAGCGGAAAGCCGTCGCTTCGGATTCCGCTACCCTCTTCGACTAAGCACCCGACACAACAAACACCAACTCGATGCCAAACCGGTTTGCCAACGCAACACAGCTGTTCAGACGTTTCCCATATATACGGCTTCATCGAACTACGTGCCGGAACACGACTAGGTCGCTTTACGGCAAGACTTTGCTCGATGGGTAGTGACCTTCTCGACAGCCAGATGTTATGGTCTCCTACCTAGTCTGGAGTCACCTTTACGAACGGCTGGACTCTTTGGCATTGCGTAGAGACGTGGCTTCTCTGTGCTTCTTCTACCGCATTTACAATAGGGAATGTTCCGAAGAGCTATTTGATCTGACGCCTGCCGCCGAATTTCATCACCGCACAGGTCATCATTGCCTCCTTTAACATCTATACCACCTGGATGCGTGGCGATCTTTCGCTGTGCGGTTTTTTTTACACGTACCACTAGATCGAACTTCCTTCGGTGGTATTTCCGGATCAATACGACATGGGTACTTTAAAAAAGGCGTTTACTCCTACCTCCAAAGAGACGGCAACGCTCATGTGAGTCCTCGGATGTTGCAAGAGTTCATGGGCGGCGGTGATCACGTATCAACGGTGACCCGCAAGCTCGTTTGCCATTCTCTAGCATAAAAAAGATACTCCGACATTAAAATTAAAGCTACGAGGGTTTCAAACGAGTTCGGTTCTGAGAAGAACCACACAAAAAGCCTAGTCGGGTATTTCTTTATTGTTTCATTGTTTTAGAAACGTCAATATTTAGTGGACAATTAATGAACAACTACAACTATCGCAATGAATTCGATAAGCCAATCTTATGATTAGTTAATAATAATTAAAAAAAAAATCAGTGGAAAAGCCAGACGACCAGTCACGGCAAGCAGTACCCGACTTATAAAGGAGCTGTGTGTCAGAGAGCGTTGCCTATAAGTCTATAGTTTAATCAAAACTTAGATCGCAAGTGTAATGATAGCATTTTTCATCAAATAATCAAATAGACTATTATCCTATTCAATCACGTTGATCCTCTATGAGTATATATAACTAATATATATTTTTAAACCGATCTGTACGTCAGTAGCGAGCCTAAAATCGATCGGGACCCTTAGTGATTTATAAAATAAAATGAAGCAAATTTAACAGACTTGTCTATTCTTGTCTATTCACACGTGGGATTACCCCTTGGACAAGTCTATAAGTTCAAACGCGCTACGCTCTAGGCATGGTTCTAAGATCTATCCGTCAAAAATATGTGATAAATAATTAATTTATTGACGGACAGAGATTGGTTAAAGACACCCATATCCCGTACCCATACTATACAGCGAGAAGAATCACTGACGAAATTAATTTAAATTCAACACATTTAATATATTTCTCTCGATTCTCCGCAAAAAAAGATCAGAAGGTAAAAGTATATTTCTTTTATTTGTTCTCGTATTTTTATTCCACTGAGTGATAAGAAATAAAATACTATTAATAAATACAAAAAGGAGAGTTGCTGTTCTGCGTTCTGAATGAAATAACAAGTGACAGTGAAATCGATAAAAGTACATCTTAGTGGGAATGAAGCACCAAACAGGATTATAAAACTAGAATTCGTTTGAGGTTCCTTTGCCACATAGATATTAACAAAATTATATTGCTTAAAAAATGTCAGCCCCTTTTTTAATTTAAATAGTATTAAATAAATGTATCACAGGAACATTAACGGGAATACACACTAAATAGTCTACATTGACATCTTTTCACGATTTATAAACATTTTAAAAAAGATTAAAATAAAAAAAGACAGAAATACGGCGCGTAACATCGACATTCAAATGGAAATGTTTAGATATGAAAAAAATACATTTTATAAAGAAAAATCACAATGTATGGATTTAACGCGCTAACCAGCCGCTACTGCGGCCGACAGCACCCTTCCAATATATATAATGATTCTTAAAGTTGAATGGCATGAACCGTAATTTGCCGCACCAATGTTCTTACAAGTATTTTATTCACTAAGCTTTCCTTCAACCATTAATATGTAGATCAGTTTAAATAATACTATAATAATAAAAATTCAAGGTATTTCCTAATAATAATTTTATTTTAATACTTGTAGTATTTATATTTAACGACGACAGTAACTCTTTACCCCGTCTTGAATCCAGTCGTAACCATATTTATGTCTCTAGAATAAATTTCTTGTATTACTATATCTCTTTTAATAAATAGAATTGATGACTTATTTATGTAAAGGTCGTGGCTTCCATTTCCATGGGTGAAAATTAACTGTGTTATTCACCGATTACTATTCCATATAACAGTATATCTGTAAAGTCATAGTCATCTCTGTATCGTGAAATGATTGATTGATGCAGGAGTTTTTGTATGCTTTATATATAAAAATATAAAAAAATAGCTAATATTGGTTAAGTTGCTGTCAGTAGAAAATATCTACAATATTGTCCACTTCATCGTGATTACACAGTCATCAAGCGCGTCCATGTGTCAGTTGATTTTATTCAGGCCTCCTCTTACATACAATTTACATAAAAATTTCATGTCATGTATTAACTAGGACTGTAACGAACCGTATGGATTCGGTACTGAGGAACGGGTGCGCCGTCTAGGACCGAGTAACGAAACGTTACACACGAATTCATTTCGTTACTCGCATTTTTCGTACTATGAATACCTGCACTGTTTTGTTCACGCAACTACACGTCATAGCTGCAAGGCGCATTTTTTCATTTTGAATTTATTTTTATTTTAGACCCGAGTTATTCTAAATTTAATTTTATTTAATAGGTAAAGTGTAGAACTGCAAGTGAAATGTTGACGGAATCTACTAATAAATCGCATAGATATAATAAAAAAGTAACAAATAGATGTCAAAAATTATTTATTGACAATAAAATTTAAACATTCTAACGATAAAACAACATAAAATAGTTTTGTTTAGAATGAAATTGTTACGCAAGCATAGCCAAGGGCAATTGTTATAGTCAGAACCAACTTGGTTTCACACGGTTAAATGCTGACACCACGCTTCGAGTATCCTGAAGACGACACCATACGGCTTGCATTCTCACCATCGATGGGAATCGAGGATAAAATATATTCACTCTTGTGTCAATCGCTGACTTACAAGCACCTTACCTTAGTTTTAATTAATTGTAATTTTTATTTCAATATATTTTATTAAGTAAATTGGTTTTTTTTTGCATCCTTCGCTGCCACCAAACATAATTGGCGCAGTCGGTAGGATATTCGAGATATATTCGGTACGCGTCGCTTCAAGATTTCCCCTAATATCGGTGCAAGATCCCGCGTGACTAACCGATTTCGAGTATCCGAATCTACATACATCGTGGAGGCCAGCAGAGGTGAATCAAAATATCGATTCGGCAAAGAAAATCATGTTCATGTAAGTACTCTGAATCTTTCAAGTCCTTACCTATCCTAATTTAATATATAAATACTATTATATATAATTTCTAGAGTGTTAGATTAGTGTTCAAAATTTTTCATCCGAGAGAAAACAGTAGCCGTAGTTTGTGTATGGGTAGATCTAGCAGACTCGATACTATAGACGAATTTAGGCAATTAAAAAAAATTGTTATACCTAATATTAAAATGTCTCAAGATATAATGGGTGAGATATACAAGTCATTTAGAGTTTTGCCTGATTTTGACGGTAACCCCCATGTGTTAACAAGATTTATAAATCTATGTGATCAATTAGTACTTGCATATTTTAAAACAGAACCGGGTTATGAGTTAACTAATTTGGCCCTTATTAATGGTATATTAATTAAGATTACAGGCTCTGCAGCTCGATTGATAAATTCCAATGGTATTCCTGAAAATTGGTTCGGTATTCGTAGTGCACTTATTAATAATTTTGCTGACCATCGAGATGAGACCGCTTTATTTAACGATTTATCATTACAAACCCAGGGGTCTTCAACCCCACAGGAATTTTACGAACGTGTTCAAAATTTATACAGCACTATCATGACATACGTTACGTTGCATGAAATCGTGGCTACTACAGTTTAAGCTAAACGTAATCTTTATAAGAAATTAACTCTACAGTGCTACTTACGTGGTCTTAAGGATCCCTTAGGCTCTAGAATACGTTGCATGCGTCCCGAAACGATAGAAAAGGCTTTAGAATTTGTACAAGAAGAGCTAAATACACTATATATGCAGCAGCATGCTGAGGGTATACCTAATAAAAAGGATAATTTGAATAATCAACAGTCTCTAAAATCTCATTTTAATTTGCCTTTAAATAATTTTATGTAATATACAGGTAATGCATTCAATTGTAGTTCTTTTAAACAACCATATAATATGTTAGGCCCCTCGCGTCCTCATCAATTTAACCATCAACAAAATCAAGGTTGGCGATCTAATATGCCTCCAACGCAACACTTTCGTGGCTATTACAACTATGACTATACTGATTACTACCAAAACTGTGACTCTTACCAGGAAAATGGAGATTACTTTCCAAATTATGAGCAATGTGAATCTGCAGTAGTAGAGGAGCTTAACTCAAACACTGATGAGATAAAAGATCAAAATTTTTTCGAAGCTACGAAGTCAGAAAAGCAAAAATAGATGTAAATTTTAATATTCAAAGACAACTCGGATATATACAAATTCAAAACCCACCTTTAAAATTTCTTATAGACACGGGAGCCAATCAGTCTTTTATATCCCCTCAAGTAGTTGAAAAATACTTTTCTCATTTACCTCTTAATTATACTCCATTTGAAGTTACGAATAATCATAATGTGTATAGACAAGACTATTCTATTACTTTACCTAGTTTCTCGGAATTTAAAGAAAATGATGACGTAACCTTTTTTTATTCTTAATTTTCATAATTATTTTGATGGCATTATTGGTTTTGATTTGTTAGATTCGTGGGACACCAACATTGATTTTAGACGCAAGAAATTAATTACTAAAAATACCGAATTGCCTATTATTATGTATGACGCTCGAAATACAAACCTTTATGAAGAAATAATACCAGCTCAGTCATCCAAATTAGTGAAATTGCCAATAAACTCCAAGGACGGAGATGTATTTGTTCCTGATCAGATAATAAGTAATTGTTTAATTTCTGATTGCTTTACAAATGTGAAAAACAATCGAGGTTTAGTACAAATTTCAAATAATTCAAAGAATGATGTAATCTTTTCAATGGATCGGCCTATTACAGCTGAGGTATTCAATATTGAATCTAAGCAATTAAAACAATTATCCGATCGTACAAAAGAAGTTCTATCGCGTCTCCGTACAGATCATTTGAACCCAGAGGAAATAGCTAATTTAAAAACCTTATGTGCACGTTATTCGGATGTGTTTTACCTTGACGGAGAACCCTTAACATTTACGAACAAAATTAAGCATAAAATTAAAACAAATGATGAGATCCCAGTTCATGTTAAAAGCTATAGGTACCCGTATGTCCATAAACAAGAGGTTAGAAGTCAAATCAATAAAATGCTTGAACAAAATATAATTAGACCTTCGGATTCCGCGTGGAGCTCTCCTATATGGGTGTTCCCTGAAAAGGCAGATGCTTCGGGTAAAACCAAATGGCGTTTAGTAATAGATTTCCGAAAGGTAAATGAAAAGACAATTAGTGATAAGTATCCAATACCCAATATTTCGGACATATTAGACAAATTAGGGAAATGCCAATATTTCACCACTCTTGACCTTGCTAGCGGATTTTATCAAGTAGAATTAGATCCTACTGACATACACAAAACTGCTTTTAATGTTGAAAAAGGCCATTATGAATTTTTAAGAATGCCTATGGGTTTAAAAAACTCTCCCGCAACATTTCAAAGGGTAATGGACAACATTCTTAAAGATTTACAAGATATCTGTTTAGTTTATCTAGATGACGTCATCATTTTTAGTACGTCATTACAGGAACACATGGTTAATTTTGAAAAAGTTCTAAAACGTTTGCGCGAATCTAACTTCAAGATCCAGATGGATAAGTCTGAGTTCTTAAAGTTAGAGACGGAATTTTTAGGACATGTCGTGTATAGGGATGGAGTTAAGCCCAATCCTAATAAAATAAGTATTATACAAAGTTATCCGCTACCTAAAACTACTACAGAAATTAAACGGTTTCTTGGCCTTTTGGGATATTATCGAAAATTTATTCCGGATTTTGCACGGATAACAAAACCTTTAACCCAGTGTTTAAAAAAAGGATCTAAGATAGTTTGTGATCAGAATTATATTAATTGTTTTGAGCATTGTAAGACTTTATTGACAAATGACCCTATTTTACAGTACCCCGTATTATCACAGGGTTGTATTGGTTCAGACAAACCTATTGCATACGCTTCTAGCGAGCTTAATTATAGCACTATAGAAAAAGAACTACTAGCAATTGTGTGGGCTTGTAAATATTTCAGACCATACTTATTTGGCAGAACATTTAAAATTATAACCGACCATAAACCCTTACAATGGGTCATGAGTCTTAAAGAACCAAATTCGAGACTTACAAGATGGCGATTAAAATTATCAGAATACGATTTCTCAGTCATTTATAAGCCAGGTAAATATAATACAAATGCTGATGCCTTATCCCGTTTAGTAATTCATAACGAAGAACTAAGTTCAATAGCAGTAAATGCATCTGAAAATGACTCTAGCACTATTACAGCTTCAGAAGCTGATAGAGATAATTCTAATACCCTAACAGTTCATACCGACAATGAAAATCCTATTTTGGAAATCCCTATTTCTGACGAACCCCTAAATAAATTCACGAAACAGCTAGTTTTAACAACTGTAAGCAATATTAAAGGAAGACCAATAGTTTCAAAACCTTTTGAAACACACACACGTACCACTGTTCAAGTGTCAGAAAATAATCTCGAAGAAGATATCATTCATGTTATCAAAGAATATGTTCATCCCAAAATTAAAACAGGCTTACTCATAAATCCCCCATTAGCAATGTACTCGGTTATTCCCATAATACAAAAAGCTTTTAAAAGTTCAGCTATGAATTTAATACTAGTTAAAAAGGAATTGGAAAACATAAAAGAATACTTAAAGCAACAAGAAATAATAAGCAAATACCACGTAGGTAAAACTAATCATAGGGGTGTTAATGAATGTCATCTCGCCCTATCTCATAGGTATTATGGGCCAAAAATGCGAGAGCATATAACCAAGTTCATTAACGAATGTATAATTTGTGGTCAAGCGAAATATTATCGCAACCCTATTAGACAACAATTTCGTATTGTCCCTCCACCGTGTAAGCCTTTCGAAGCTGTTCACCTAGATTTATTATCTATACGGAGTGAAAAATTTTTGACTATCATAGATGCGTTTTCAAAGTATGCGCAAGCATATTCTTTAAGGGATGGAACAGCAGTAAGTGTCGTGCAGGCGTTATTAAAATTTAGTACTCATCATGGTATACCATATACTCTAGTTACAGATAATGGCCCTGAGTTCACTAATCAATTATTTGCTGAATTTGTAAGAGTACACAAAATTCAACACCATAGAATAGCACCCTATACTCCCAATGAGAATGGAATCGTTGAACGATTCTACTCAACAATTTTAGAACATCTACGCATATTAAAACTTGAACTTAAGAATGAATCTGTTATTAATTTAATAAATTATGCCCTATTAGCATATAATAGTTCGATACACAGTTTTACAAAATGCCGACCAATTGACATTATTACTGGACATTTTGATCCGCGAGATCTATTAGACATAGACTTAACCACCCATTTACTCCAACAATCTATGGTAGAACATAAAAATAAAATGACCAAAGCTTTTAATTTAATTCATGAGTCTAGTTTAAGTTACAGAAATGAATTAACAAATACTCATAATAAGTCTAGAGAGCCCGAAAAAGCAATTCTCTCCCGATCAACAAATATTTATTAGAAACCCTTTTGCTGTTCGTCAAAAGATAGCGCCGCGTTACACGCATAATACAGTTATAGCTGATGTCCCGATACATATATATACGCGCAAAAAAGGCGGGCCAATTGCTAAGTCTAGATTAAAGAGAGTTCCTAAAAGCGTTTAATTGTTGCAGGACTCTCCTATTACTCCAACTGCTCCTGCATCCGGTTCTAATGCAGGAAATAAAACTTGAAAATCTGGATGTTGGTCCCGGCATTTTACCTTTTAAACTAGGTCCTTGACACATAGTGTCTTATTATCACTCATTCTTGAAGTATATCGATATCCACGAATTGCAAGACAAAGTAAATACAGATCATATCCAATTAAGCAATATAATCTCTAATCTTAATAATAAAACTTTTTCTTTGTTTGAGCCCCATACTAACTATTTGAAAGAAAAGCTTCAAGTCGTTAAAGATCAATTGCAGTCATTTGAAATTAGCCGCTCTAAAAGAGGTCTCGTAGATGGTCTCGGGTCCGTAATAAAAAGTATTACCGGTAATCTTGATTATACAGATGCGTTACAGTTTAATAACGCAATAAGATCACTGCAAGAAAACGATAATAAATTAGTTACGGAATTTAACAGTCATGTCAGCCTAACCAAAGATTGGATAACTCAGCACTCTAAAATAATAGGTAAAATAGTAGAGAATCAGAACAAATTAGCGGAACTAGTAAAAAACATTAGTCTAAGTTTGGAACAAGGTATCTATGAATCCAATCAATATGCTCATTTAGGACAAACTATTCTCATAGTCGATGATAATGTTGACAAGTTGTCACAAGAGATAACTAAGTTACAGAATGTGCTAGCATTTATAAGGACATCCACGGCTCACCATGATGTCATTAGTTTAAGTTATATTAGAAATATAATTAGAAAGCTACGTAGTATGTATGGTAGTAATAAAGTACTAGATATAGAGGCCCGAGAGTATTATGACGTAATACAATTAGGTTCATATTATATAGGAAATGTAATAGTTATAATATATAAATTCCCAATTATAAAATCCCAAATATATAATTTATATAAGATATCCATAATCCCTAACAAAAATCATGAAATTCTTGTTCCCCAACACCAATTCCTTGCAATCCATTTGAAAGATTTCAAGTACATAGAGGCTGAATGCCCGAAGTTTACTAAAGGGTATCTATGTGAAGAGATACACAACAAACATAGTCGCACATTGCCGGATTGTGTAACAGCCCTCGTTACTACGCAGCAAAAACTCCCCGAATGTAAACCAGTCACCGTATCCCTACTTACGTCAGCCTACGAGAAACTCGACGATCGCCACTACACCATCAGCTTTCCAACTCTTACCAAAGTGCGCTTGTCCTGCGATCAAGATATCTACAAGATGTTACAGGGAAGTTATCTCGCTATAATTCCATATGATTGTTTCATTCAAACAACAGAATTCATCATCTCGAACCTCAACGATAGACTAAAAGGTCAAGCCTTGAAGATAATAGATGTTTCTAATGAAAATACACTCAGTTCAGCAGCACATCTGATATTCAAATTAAACTCCATTAATTTAACTAATCTTCACGCTACCAATAGAGAGGTTATTCTACAGTCACCAGTAAACTTAAGCAAGACCAACGATATAAGCGTCTACCATACAACAATACCTTTACATACGTTACTATTCGGTGCATGTGTACTAATTAGCGACCTTGCATACCGGAAATACCGACTTAAACATACGAAACACACCATCCAAAAAACTCAAAGGGATGAATCAGAACTTCCAGCGCAATTTACAACGAAGGTCTTCAATAGTCGCTGTTCTACGGGCGGAGGTGTTACGCAAGCATAGCCAAGGGCAATTGTTATAGTAAGAACCAACTTGATTTCACACGGTTAAATGCTGACACCACGCTTCGAGTATCCTGAAGACGACACCATACGGCTTGCATTCTCACCATCGATGGGAATCGAGGATAAAATATATTCACTCTTGTGTCAATCGCTGACTTACAAGCACCTTACCTTAGTTTTGATTAATTGTAATTTTTATTTCAATATATTTTATTAAGTAAATTGTTTTTTTTTGCATCCTTCGCTGCCACCAAACATAATTAAATGAAAAATAAAACATATTTTAAACAAAATTAAAACATCAACAAAAATCTTTTTCTCTTAAAATTAAATAAAATATAATTATGAAATAAAAACATTTTATGGCAAAAATCTTTGGTTCATATTTAAAAGTAAAATCTTTTCCATTCGCTTTGGTTGAATAGAGCTACGCCTCTCACTTAATATTTGGCCTGATTTTGAAAAAGTGCTTTCAGATGGTACCGAGGTAGCCGTCACTGATAAATATTTCTCAGCTAAGTTTGAGAGTTCGGGGTATAAAATTGCACGTGCCTGCCAGTATTTCAAAGGACATTCATTTCGAGGAATAATTCTTCTAGATATCGCCTCATGGTTATTATGCTGCTGCTAACTACAGAGTTGGAGGCCGGCTCAGACGTTGCCATCAAAGTATCAAAATCTGTCTATATTGAGACGTTACCAGCGTCGGTGTTGTCATTTTCGTTAGATTGTATTGATTGCTTATGAAAGTAAAACTCGTTTTGCAGCTCAATTTTCATTGCATCTTTGGCAGACTCATAACTTGATTCATCAAAGCTAAATGCCAACTTCTTAAAACGCGGGTCTAACTGTGCTGCTTTAAATAACACTGGGTGCCTGGAACAATTCTTGAATGTAATTTTAAATTCCGTTATTATTTTATTTGCCAATTTCTTTCCTGTATCTGTTATTACAGATACAGGAAAGAAATAATATTGGCATCTAAATTGTGAAAAATTTTATTCACACTTTCAGTCAAAGCTAAGACCATTCTTCTTTCTTCTGAAAGATTTTTTACCGGATTGTGTAGAATTCCAAGAAACGCTTCTAAAGGTTCTTGAAGTGAACAAATCCTTTCAATCATGTCCAGGGTACTGTTCCATCTGGTCGCTACATCCATTTTTAATTTCAATGCTTTTTGATTAGGTCGCAGTTGCTCCTGCATTGCAATTAATTTTTTGGTAGCTATTGGACTCTTGTGAAAATGTTCCACTATAGTTTTTATATTTTTTATCAGCTCCCCAAGTCCACAGTCCTGGAATCCTGCACGGACGACTAAATTAAGAGAGTGAGCGATACATGGCAAATGTTCATAATTTGTTAATCGTATAGCCGCCTTCATGTTTGCTGCGTTATCTGTAACGCAGACACATATTTTATTTTGTATACTCCAATGAAAGAGTAACTTACATAGCTCATCTTTAATATATTCAGCCGTGTGTCGCTCATGACATTCGAAACATCCTAATAAAATCGACTTTAACTCCCAATTTAGTAAATAATGGGCTGTTACAGCTAGGTAAGAAGTTGTTGCTCTTGAAGTCCAGCCATCGGTAGTGATCGATACATATTTAGCACTCTCCAATTCTTCTTTTAATTTTTTTTGGACTTCTGAGTATTGAGCATCCAATAAAGTATTGCTTAATACGTACCTTGAAGGTATTTTGTAACCGGGTTCTAAGAAATTAATAAGATCTTTAAAATCCGCGTCTTCAACTACAGAAAAAGTCTTTAACTATCATTTTAAAAATAAAATCATTATTTTTTTTTCTTACTACAGATACTGGACGTTTAATAAAGGTAGTCAACTAAGTCTGCTGCCAAGTGGTTTCATTAGTTTTAATTACAGGATTAGTAGATTCGGAACTTGCAGAAATTGATAGTATAGGAGATTCCAGAACTGCTGTATCTGACACGGAGCATGAAAATATGGTTTCATAAGTTGATCTGTGTTTTTTCATGAGATGCCTTTTCAAATTTGTAGTAGAGCCGCCTTTAACTGAGTACAACGAATTACAAAGATCACATTTTGCCTTATCGTCTTTAGCCTGAGTCAAAAAAATTCATAGTTTACTTCTTTTCTTATCCATTGTAGAAAGTCAATTGAACTATAAAATAAAAAAATAAGTGTAAATAATAACTTGTTTGTTTTTGTTTTTCACTTGCTTTTCACTTGTTTTCACTTGAAGATTACACGGAGACACATGGAGATTGGAGAGTAACTGATGATTATACTCAAAATTTCCATTCTTTTATACCGTTTTCTAACAAAGAACCATAGGTGAACTTTCTCAGCAGAGTCAAATTAGTACTTAGTTAAGTATATTATCAAGATATTGTATATTATTTTGATATTTAATAATCATATATAATGGTTTCATTGATTTACACATACATTTCTTATTCTTGTATATCTAATTTAACTATTAAATTATATTAAGTTGTATTACATGTTAACATCACAGTTTACAATTCAGTCAAATTGAATAATTAATATAATATTACATTATTTTTAAAAGTATTATATTACATTAAATATCTCTTATAATTGCACATACAATTTATGATTCATCCATTTTGTGATAATATGTGAACTTTGAGTGAAGTGATTGATTAATATTAGATTTACAGTACAATTTAATGTCCATTTATAAAATATAATCATGAGGTTTATTTTACTTAACTTGATATGTAGTGTTTTATTTTAGTCATTATTTATAATTTTATGATTATTTTAAACGATTGATTGAATTGAATTGATGATTAACGTTATTGCGTCACGCAAGTAACGTTGGTACCCACACTTTAAGTACTATTTTTTCTTAAATACTTGGTTATTGTGATTTCTAAGTTATTTTTGAAAAAAATACTTTAAATATCGTTCTGTGTTGTTGTTAAGAATATTTGTTTCAGTGAATTTGTTCGATTAATATGTCGGAACGTGAGCGTAGTCATAGTCGCAGTGATCGTGATAGTAAATTTTGTCGTGATCGCCGCGATGGTCAGGGTAATAGCTCCCGCGAACAATCTCTCGACGAGAACAACGTGTTGAGACTTGAAATGAAGGTAATGATGTCTCGGATTAAGGCGTTAGAAATGAAAACAAGGTCTTCACCCTTGCCGGGTCCATCGTCAGACCGTGTGTTGGCGCACTCCCGTGACCGCGAGGGTAAGGATTTGACATCTGCTAGAAGGTAAATATCGTGATAATTGCGAACACAATAGGATGCGCGTGATAGGTCTCGCGTTTCTGAATGTCATGTATCTCGTAGCGTGCGTCATCTATTGCCGTTAGGATGTCATTCCATTTCACCTCCTCTTGTGACTAGACGTGAAATAGCTGGCGATCGAGATCATCGCCCCCACTCAGGACCACGCCGATACAGTCCGCGAGTCGCGAAGTAAGGGACGCTGGTATACCCTCAGATTCGGTACAGGCTAATATTACGGATCACTTTGTTAGTGCCATACGTTCGAATAATGCAGTAGGCAAATCGTCTCAGCGTTATTATATTTCAAACTTTGATCCAAACTTACATAATGTTGATGATTGGTGTTTAGAAGTAGATCGCGCAAAAGTTTTAAATAATTGGAATGATTTTGAATGTCTTTCACGTATAGGAAACTGTCTGCTAGGGGATGCGAAATCATGGCTCAATGAATGGGTCGCCAGCGATCGTAGTTAGACCAATTTTAAGAAACAGTTTACACCTCTCTGCCCTAAAGTGTCAGATTTTGCAGGTGTATTGTTCGAAGTTATGACTAAAAACTCTGATAACTATCCAACGTACGCCGAATATGTACACCGGTCGTTAATTCACTTACGTATAATTTAAGGGCTTAGTGATGAGCTTATTTCGGCTATAATACTTGGTGGTATTACCGATCCGAATATTAAAGCTTCAGCAACGAATGCCAAGCTATTATCGAATAATTTAGTTGAATTCTTTTCGGTCTACGTTAAACTTAGCATGAGCAACGTTTCCAAACAGTCATCCTCACGCTCTGATTTGCGAAACGTTACAAGTAGTAAACGCAAACTCAGTGATATTAAGTGCTTCTCTTGCGGCCAGCTAGGACATAGACAAGCTTCATGTAGCAAGAGACACAGAGTTGAACTATCGTCGAAAAGTTCATCTAAGAGTGAGGATCTTAAGTTCCAATCACCTTCGTATGTATCATCTAGGCCCGAGTCATGTACATACTGGCAGAGATCTCTTAAAGAGATAAGTTAAACCTTTGTACACTTTTTTTTTGTCATTGTATATTTTTCTGTTCTGTAAGTTAATGGTACATAAATAAATAAATAAATAAATAAGAGACCGGGACACAGAGCTGAAATTTGTTTTATTATGCAGCCGGCGGAACCTTCAGACAAGGACAGTGTAAATTTTTGTAGCGAGTCTGTTCAGCCAGGGTAGCAGCAATATAGTTTAGCGGTTAGAATAATTAGTAATTGTCTAGGATTTGTTAATTCAAAGTGTAGAATTGTTAGTTTTCTTTGTGTTAATTATTATCATTAAATTGATTGTTGAACTGTGTGTAATATTATTAAAAAAAAAGAATCGCTTCTGATCTAGTTTCCAAGAATACTATATTTGTTAAAGCTAATGTGTGAAAGTTTTGCTTTATCTGTGATCTTCCATTACATAATATTGGTCCAAGAAATAATCGTCATCGTAGTGATACACTGTAATATAGAGATATATATTTGTCATAAGATTTTATATTTGAAAGTTAAGGTTTATCTAAGAGTTTTTTACTCACATAAATATTCTGTCATCAACTTGACTTCGAAACATTCACCCATATGTACAATCTGCCAAACTGAAAAATATATGCACCAGATTCAGGTTCAAATAGAAAGAAAACTAACTGGTTATAAATGGTAATAAATAATACAATATTAATACAATAGGTGCACTACAAAAGATTGCTAATAACCTTCATATCTCTCCCTGCAGTTGGTGTAATCCAACAGGCAATAGTTTCTAAACGTATAGTACCCGTAGTAGAGAGTGCGTCCGCATAGCTTACCTGTACTGAAATAAGAGTACATAGTTATAGTTACATTACACGTTCACCATTATTAGCTTAGATTCTTACTTTGATTACTCGTTCTTAGGAATGGCTGATAGAATCATCAATGACTATATCACGAGATTTTCTTTTGTATATACGAAGGGATGCAAAAAAAAACGTTTATAAAATAAAAATAATAAGTATTCTTTCTTAATGTTATCGCTGATTGTTCAGAGTCTATTTGTTGCTGCACCGAGCAGCCAGTGGGCACTTGGGCGTTTGTACTCAGAGGTAAGTAAATGAATGGCAACATACTTATAAGCCTTAAGGCAATAATATGCTAAGTAGTCACAGTGTTCTTCAAAGGAAACCCGCATGGGCGTCGTTCGATACAATTTCTTCATTGTAGTACTCGGGGTGGTGAATCTGATTTTTTATAGATCATATAAATATTTATAAATTATTATCAAAATATATGGATTATATTGACAAAATAAGACATGCAGACAATTTTTAAATGTGCCAAATTTTTGTATTTAAGTATTCAGATAAACGACCTACGACAATGTAAGTATTTTTTTCCAACGGCTTCTTTTAGTAAACAAACTTTCAATCCGTATGGAATGAGTGGTGCGTGTATATATTTTTCAATATATATTTACTCTCTCTTATAATACGCCTTGTGTCATTTTCATTATTTCTTCAAAATAAAAGTTATTGAATTTGGTACATTTGTACCCCAACGCCGGAATCGACGAATAAAGTAATTTTATTCTTTAGAAAAATGCTTGAAATTTAAAGTTATAGTTATTAATCTCTATTATTTACTATTCGTGACAGTATTTTATGATAAAACATACTACCTATGTTTTTGAGCTTCTGCGTCTGCTTTACCAGACGCTATCTGCTGGGTGGTGATTATCATCCCGGGGGGAACGGCGTTCTGTGGAGGTATGCCGTCTGCATCGCCAGGTCTTTGTGGATCACAGCGCTTCAAGCACAAGAGAGCTAATAAGACAACAATAAAGATATCTTAGTTCATGATACTCGTAGTAATAAAACATATTCATTATATGACTTGGATGTTCTCACCTATCACCAAAACCGTTCTCCAAAAACTGTTCTGTATTAAATACCACATTATGATTCCCTCAGCTTGAACTAATTACACAATATCAAATATATTTATTAGAGATAAGACTCTTTTATTCATATTTTGAAACTGATTATATAATTGATTTTCAGAACAAAATATCTTTAAAGAAGAATAATCAACGTAGCTATGTCTATTTCACGCATCACGGGTTTTTATGTTACAAAATGTAATGGAATCACCAAGTACAATGATCAAATATCGTTTCATACTTTTTATTTTCCACTCAGTAAAATGATCATAAATTTCTTTCAAATGAACTCGTACAAACTCTTGAGTGATTTCAATATATTGGTTATCACTATTATCGGAATGTCTGTTCTATACGTATCTGTGTACTGCGCTTTGTTTTACTGCGCGCTGCGTTTGTTTTACTGCGCTAATAACACTTCATTGCTTATATTAACCTTCACTCTATAAACTGAAAACTAAAGGATTTGCATAACATTGCGTGTGACATTTCTGGGAACTTAGCCATTTTCTGAACTGAAATATTTAAGACATTTAGTTCTTAGTTCTTTATCTTTATATAGTTAGTATCTTAGAAGATATTTAAGTTAGGTTTGTTTGAATGTTTAAAATGATATTAAACGCCTTCCTATTATTAAAATAAAAACACTCATTTAAATTAGACGATTTAAAATATGTTACATTTTTATAACAAGTTTTATTTGACAAACTCATCATTGATTTACAAGAAAATAAAATTAATAGCAATTCTTCACGTCTTTATTTGCTATGAGTTATGTTGTATTATTTAGCTTTTAATGTTTATAATTTCATCGTAAATGTATTGCTTCTTCTTTTAACTTTATTAAAATTTTTACAACTCTATGTTCAATTCAATACGGTTGCTTCCTGTAATACTCTGCTAATATGGATTCGAGTGCACGCAGTTCTTAGTGTTTCTTTGTAGCGTGAGATAACTGGATTGGGAAGCATTGCAAAATACACGAATTAAAGAGATGTATTTACTTACATATTAACATTTATTAGTGTATTTGGAATACCTTATTTGATGATATTGGTTGGAATATATTATTTATGAAAAAGATTATTGTTATCACAATATTAGCAAATTTTATTAATGTTATTATAACTAAAATAGTTTGAACGTTATTGGGAATCATATTTGTTTATAAACCTTTAAGATATTGTTGTATAACATTGACTCCAATTCATTTTATTTCGGTAAAATTAAATAGACAAACAGATTGCAATATTAAATATCTCACAAAAGCAATGTTTTGGGAAAGACAATATATTTTGAAGGTGGCAGCTGTAACTCTTAGACTGCAGCTCGTAGTGAGCTGGCTCGACCGGGAAAGGACCACCCTCTCGCAGGAGATCGATTTGACGTAACCACATTCATTGGCTAATGTTCCGTCGGTGAGTGAGAGAACCCGGAAACCTAACCTCTCTCGCTAAACATGAAAGCTATGTATTAATAATATTTACCCCAGGAGGGTACTTGCTTTGGTGAAACCGAAGGACCCCAACAGAATAAAAGAAATAATTCGCAGACTATGCTCGGGCTGCCCGTCGTAACGAGTGGAAGATATCGCCGTTTGTGTTTAGTGAGGGCAAACGACGAGTCAACACAGCGGCACCCCGTTCCACTCTTAATGTAGACTTTTGCAACATGCGGGTATTTTAATCTAACCTAAATGCCGTCCATCACACCTGACTTGAGATATTTTTTTCTCCGTCAAAAACTATTTGACGTTGTTGTTGTTTTTGACGGAAACACAGCGAATCTATTATACCCCCGGTATAAACTGGAAAAATATTTTATACCACACAACGAGATATCTGTGTTCATAGGAGAGGATATCTTCTACCGTCGCTTGCAACTTGCAACTCTCAGTTAACAATAGTAGACATTCTAGTAGGACTCCAACTGTCATTCTTTAATTTTACATTCCTTATTATTTATCAGTTGAACTAAACACTGGTTAATTTGCACAATTTGACACAATAATACTTAAAGTTCTGTTCTTACAATCGCTAGCAGGAAATTAAATAATGGATTGGCGTTAATGTGTGTGTGTATGTCTTCACTTGTCTATTATCAGTGACGTCTAGGAATTTAATTTAAAAGATTAATGTTAGGAATATTATTCAATATAAGTTTTTGAGTCAACCTGCCTACCTCAAGTGACCCGCCGCCGAATCTCGCTGGCAAATTAACTATTGTATTCAAATTAAGTACTCAAATTTAAGTACTCATTTAAATTGAAGTGTTAGTAGGTTGAGTCCCACCCACTAACACTAAATTGGAAAGGTTACAACTAATTTAATTTTTATTTACTGCTCTCAGATGGTAGTTGTAGTTTATGGTTTATGTATTTATATCCTTAAAAATTAACGTAAATGGTTAATATAACTTTTTTTTAGTTTAGAGGAGGACAAACGAGCGGGTCACCGTCGATGTGTGATCACCGCCGCCCATGAACTCTTGCAACATCCGAGGATTCACAAGAGCGTTGGCGACCTTTTTAGAAAGGTATCCATGTCATATCGATCTGAAAATACCGCTGAAGAAAGTGCTTTCCAAATTCGGATAATACGTGAGAAAAAAGTCCTTGAAAACCGCACAGTGGAAGATCGTCAGTAGTGTGTATTCAGGGGTTCTGGCTCATTTGTATTGGGGGGGTATTCTGGCTCAGCGGGGGTCTCGCTCAAGTTTGGGTCTGACTCAGACTACAAAAAAAAAAAAAAAAAAAAAAAAAAAAAAAATGGTTTTGCTATCATCTAAATCGTTTGCTGCTCTTACGGTTACGGAGATAGCTTTTTGATTTCGACTACCTAGCCGAAGGCTGATAAGACCATTCATTCCCTACTCAACTCGCCCGGCGTTATCGCCGAAGGCCGATAAGGCCCACCGGCTCTAATTACTACAGTATTTGTTTATATACATGTTTGTTTTATGCAATAATACCACAAATTAAAATTTATATTTTATTTAAAATAATACTTGATTAAATTATCAATTATTACATCCTAACCAAATAATCTATTTTATATAGATTTTTGTTTTATGCAATAATTATTACATCATTGTACATTATTTCATCTTCATCGAATATCCTAAACATAATCTATACAACCTAACATAACCTAACCAAATATAATCTATACAACCTAACATAACCTAACCAAATAATCTATTTTATATAGATTTTTGTTTTATGAAATAGTACTACAAATTAAAATTTTATATTTTATTTAAAATAATACTTGATTAAATTATCAATTATTACATCATTGCACAGGGTTTCATCTTCATCGAATATCCTAAACATAATCTATACAACCTAACATAACCTAACCAAATATAATTAAAATTTTACATTTTATTTAAAATAACACTTGAATAAATTATCAACTATTATATCATTGCACAGGGTTTCATCTTCATCGAATATCCTCACGAAGTTCTGCATGCTCTGACCGTAGAACATATGATGTAGGTATACCAAGCAGTATTCACCACACACCGAAGTCCACTCGTTTTGTATTTTCTTACTATTAAAATACCATATTTAAAGTTTCTATTAAGAAATGCTTTATGGAAGCCTTTCGGTGCTCGGCCAAATGAATCAAAATATTGGCCGATTTTGTTTTTGTCTACATATATGGCTACCCAGTGAGAACCTGGCTGAGTATCATAATCTAGATTGTTTACTAAAAATGTGGGGGCTTCAATATGTATCGGCAATCTGTTTGCAGGAAATACATTCATTTGTAACAATGGATTAATCCTATTTAAGCATTCCTGAATTTGTAGGGTATTCATATTTTAGAATAGATAACACGTGTTCTATCATGCATAGACATGTAGTGAATAGTTAGGTATCTTAAAACATGTCTTTATAGTAAGGAGATTATGTACAACAAGCAATGCATACGCTAAATCGTTGGAATTTATAAACTAGTTACTAACGTTGAAATACCAAAGAAATAGTTTTAAGGAATTTTGAATAGACAAACCATTACTTATCAGGTTTTACTCATAAGTCAACAATGTAATGTTTCGTTTAGAGTTATCGTTTTACGATAATAGTAAGCACTTACTATCGCTATATAAGTCCAAAACGAAAGAGGACCACCATGTGGTGGTCCTCTTTCGTAACTACTAACTCGTACTAACAGTAGTCGTCTACGTGCAGTACAGTGTATCCAAGTTACAAGTTATTGTGTGGTCACATTAAATTTCTTTGGGATCGCCATGGAGGTAAGCTAACTATTTTTAAATATTTATTCGTGTTGTATTTCTTTCAATATGTCTTACATGGATCTAATCACTTTTAATCTAGTGCGTGTGCTATGTTTGTGCTTAAAATGAATGTTACTGTTACAGAATACATTTGAAGAAAATACATTCAAAGATTATTATTACAAAAACTATCGGATGATAGCAACGATAGTCTTATGATTGCCATAGATTCGTCAAAACTTAAAGCGAAACGTGGAGAAGAAGACCGGCTTGACGACTTGTTCAAGTTAGCTACTAACAAAAGGAAAAAGCAGTGCTCGTCTGTATCGCGAGCGCAAGCAAATGGAGGCGTAGCATTCATATCAACAAACAGAGAAGATGCGGCCTCATCATCTCACTTGATAAAAATAGAAGTGTATGATATGAAGAAACTTGCCAACGTGCCACAAGAACAACATTGGAAGAATGCAAATATTAGATTGAAATATTTTACCAACGATACTAACCAACACATGGAATCTATCAACAAGATAATTTACAGTATAACGAAAGAAATAACACAGGCAGATATTGAGAGGTATGTACTTAGTGAAATCAGTGACTAATCAGTTTAGTGTAAATAATTTATTTTGGTGTATTAAAAGTAATCAATATAGTTCATCCACAGTCAGCCACCATTATTACTATGTCAGACGGGTTGTGGAGCAAAAAAATTAATGGATGACTCCGGACAAAGCAGCAGTCAAGACAAGAGACCACGACACCAGGAACCGTCAACTTCAACCGAAGATGGGAATAAGGTACTCTGTGAAACTTGTAACACTTACGTTAATAGAAGATATTTTGTAAATCATACCAAGAGCAATTTACACAAAAATAATGTTTTAAAATCACACTGCTCCCTTGCCAATGTGTCTGTTGTAGGTTCCGCTTTTGGACAGCGCATAATATCTTTTAAAATTGAAAGTAAAAAAGAATCTGACATAACATTCCAAACACCAGAATTATTTTTGCAATCTATCAAAAGTGATATTATTTTTTTAATCAATGAAGTCATCAAACAACATAGACCTTTAAAGATTAACTTTGTTCTACATGCTGATTTTGTGCATGAAACAAAACAAATAAATAACTCCTTTGATTTTCAAACAAGTAATTTTATAATAACTGAAGCTGACGATTTAAACATTTTTATGATATCGTTGAAAGATATGCTGTGAAATAAAATTAGTTCTTTTGAAAGAAAAGATAGTGGTTGGAGTTTAAAACATATAAATTACATAGAATTAAATATAAACAAATTTACTCCATTTCGTAGTGGTTCATACATTGACTTACCAAAAGATATAAAACTTAAAAAAGCTGTTATAAATGTTAAAAAGTCAGATCAGTTATGCTTAAAGTTGTCTATACTTTCGGCTTTATACCCCGTGAACAAAAATTCCGATCGACCATCATCTTACACTTTAAATTCTCATAGAATTAAATTTAATGGGATATCCTTCCCGGCCAAATTGAATGATATACCTAAAGTAGAAAAACAAAATAATATTAGTTTAAATGTCTTTGGTTTAGAATGGGATATCAAGACGAAAAAGCATTCCGTAGTTGGACCACTTTATTTTAGTAAATGTCGTAAAACTAATCATATTAATTTATTACTCTTGCAAAATGGTAGTAATTATCACTACTGTTATATTAAAAACTTATCTCGTTTAGTAAGCGCACAATTAATAAAGAAAAAAGTAGCTGTACATATATGTGATGGGTGTTTAGTACATTTTACTACCAAAGAAAAATTATGTAACCATCAACTTCACGATTGCTCTCATGTCACTGCTAATTTACCTAGCAGTGATAAGTTAACTAAAAATTGGTTCGGAAAGTTTGTACCTAGTGATTATTTAGAATTTGATTAATTTCACAAGAAAATTAAAGTCCCGTTCGTAGTTTATGCTGATTTTGAAGCATTCTTATACCCAATACAAACATGTGCCAATGATCCATCAAAACCATTTACAAATAACATACAAAAACATGAACCTTACAGTTTTGGTTATTATATAAAATTTCCTTTGATAATACTTTGAGTAAATATGAGTCATACAGTGGTCCAAATTGTTCAGAAGTGTTTATGAAACGATTATACAATGATGTAAAATTAATATATGAAAAGAATAATTTTCGACGATCTCCAAAACCATTGTCAGAAGTAGATAATTATAAAATAAGTAACGCCAAACTTTGTCACATTTGTGAAACAGATTGGAATAACAAAAACTCCTTAGATTTTGACTGGCAAACTGGTGATTTTAAAGGTGTTGTACATGAAATCTGTATAAATAAATGTCATGTCCCGCGATACATCCCTATTTTTTTACATAATTTGAGCAATTACGATGCTCATTTCATTGTTCATGCTCTTAATTTTGTAGAAGGTGGAATAGACTTAATACCACAAAATAAAGAAAAATATATTTCATTTTCTAAAAGCATTTGCATTAACAATCAAAAAGTTAGTTTGAGATTTGTGGATTCGTTTAGATTTTTGTCATGTAGTCTTGATAAATTAGCTCAAAATTTAAAAGATGAAGAATTTCATGATCTTAAAAAAAACTTTCCAAAGATAGAAGATTTCAATCGCCTACGAAAGAAAGGAGTCTATCCTTATGAGTTCATGAAATCATTTGACTTATTAAACTGTACACAATTACCAAGTAAAGATGAATTTTATGACTCATTGAATGATACAAACGTAACGGCAGACGATTACCATCGAGCTCAAGACGTTTGGCAACATTTTGGTTGTCGCAATATGTTAGACTATTCAAACTTATATTTAAAGACAGATGTTTTATTGTTAGTCGATATTTTTGAAAATTTCAGAAATCTTTGTCTCAAAACGTATGATTTAGATGCTGCTCACTATTATACAGCACCAGGACTTAGTTGGGATGCAATGTTAAAATTAACAAAAGTTAGATTAGAGTTATTGACGGACATAGATCAAATATCATTCATTAAATCAGGGATTCGAGGAGGTGTATCTCAATGTAGTAATCGTCATGCAAAAGCTAATAATAAGTACTTAAACGATTTTAATAAAAACGAACCCTCATCTTACATAACTTACTTTGATGCTAATAACCTTTATGGATGGGCTATGTCACAATACCTTCCTCTAGATAAATTTGAGTGGACTAGTCCAGAGACCAATTTTGAAGTTGAAGACACAGCTGAGTTTGGTTTCATTTTAGAAGTTGATTTGGAATATCCTGAACACCTTCATGATTTGCATTCAGATTTACCATTATGTCCAGAAAATATATCCATAGGTAGATCGGAGGACAAAAAACTCATCCCAAATTTAAACAACAAAAAAAAATATAAAATTCACTATAGAAATTTAAAACAATATTTAAAATTAGGTTTTAAATTAACAAAAGTACATAGAGTTTTAAAATTTAGACAGAGTCCATGGCTAAAAAAATATATTGATTTAAATACAGATTTAAGGAAAAAAGCAGAATCTAACTTCGAAAAAGATTTCTTTAAATTAATGAATAATTCTGTATTCGGTAAAACCATGGATAATGTTGAAAAAAGAGTAAATGTTAAGTTAATAACTCATTGGAAAAATGTAGGAAAAAGTTTAGGGGTCCAAGATTTAATAGCTAAACCTGAATTTAAAACTTTACCGTTTTCTTCAGAAAATTTAGTAGCTGTTCAGTTACAAAAGACTAAAATCAATTATGACAAACCAATATACTTAGGATTTTCCATTTTAGATATGTCAAAAACCCTCATGTACGAATTTCATTATGATTACATGTTACCAAAATTTGAAAACAAAACTAAATTATTATATACCGATACTGATAGCTTAATATATCAAATTTTTACTGAGGATTTTTATGATGATATAAAACCTGATCTTGCTTTGCGATTTGATACATCCGATTATCCCTTAAATAATTTATTTGATTATTCGCTAATAAATAAAAAACAGTTAGGATTTTTTAAAGATGAAAACAACGGAAATATTGTTAGGAATTCGTTGGTTTAAGATCAAAAATGTATGCAATAGAAACGAATACAAAATTAACAACTAAAGCAAAAGGTGTTAACAAAAGCGTTACAAAAAGAATGACGATGGAGAGTTATAAATCTTGTCTTTATAATAAAAATATTAAATATGATAAAATGTTAAGATTCAGATCAATTTTTACACAGCAAGTTAATAAAGTATGTTTATCCTATAATGATACAAAAAGGCACATTTTACCAAATAACGTGGACACATTGGCTTGGGGTCACTATAAATTGAAATAGCGATGTTTATGTAAGCGAAGCTTTAATATTTTTTATTGATTGTCAATTATTATTATCATTGTTATTCAGACATGTATTATCTTTAAATTGTAAGGTTGTTAATATTAAGATATAAAAAATGTTATGTTCTAGACTAAATGTAATAAAATAAAATTATTATATGTATAGTATGTTAAGTTCTTTATGAAATAAAATAAAATGGTTGTTATCCAATAAAAGTCTTCACTTCTAATTTACTCTTTTAATAATTCACACGTATTACAAAATGTTTCATTTTGTACATCCATTCACTGCAATAGTAGCGGGGCCAAGTGGCTGTGGAAAATCGAATTTTGTAAAAAACTTTTTAAAGTCTACAAATGATATTTGTAATAGTTCATTTGCTCAGATAATGTGGTGTTTTGATGAAATGCAACCTTTGTACAATAATTTACAGAATGTAAATTTTTATCAGGGCATTCCAGATCTAAATATGTTTGATGGTAAAAAACCAAATCTTATCATAATTGATGATCTCATGAGGCAATCCGATGGTCGAATTGTCGATATATTCACTAAGGGTAGTCATCATAGAAACTTAAGCGTATTTTACATAACACAAAATCTCTTTCATCAAGGGAAGGGACAAAGAGATATTTCTTTAAACTCTAGTTATATGATTTATTTCAAAAATCCTCGAGACAAAACTCAAATCCGACATTTGGCACGACAAATATTACCAGAAAATACAAAATTCCTTGAAGATGCTTACAGAGATGCAACAAAAGAAGCTCATGGATACTTAATGATCGATTTAAAGCAAGGTACAAGCGATATATGTCGTATAAAAACAAATATTTTTCCTTCGGATGGTTACTGTCAAGTATACGTACCTACAAAGGGTTTTAAATACGCTGATAACCAACAAATTCCAATCATTTATAAATAGTGTCCCTATAAATAATCCCGAAGTGTCAACACGCATAAAGACTTATTGTTAGCATTGCATAAGCTCAAACCAAAATATAGAGCAGCTTTGTTAAAATCTTGTGATGAAAATGAGATAAACTGTATTTGTGAGTGTATTCATAACGTTTTGCAAGGGAAAGTACCCCTCGAAGATAAACATAAGAAAAAGTTACAAAAATATAAATCTGTTCTACGCAAGTTAGTCAAAAAAGGCGCAAATAAATTAAGGAAGAGGATAATTATTCAAAAAGGTGGTGCATTTTTACCAATAATATTAGGTTCAATTTTGAATGTAATTGTTCAATCGCTTCTGTAAACTAACAGATTGTAAAATGCAACATGCTAAAAAAATGATACTAATTGAACCAAGTGTTATTGAAAAGTTAAATCACCATAATAATGATGATAATCCAACATCTAGATTAGATGGTGAAATGAAAACTATTTTAAATAGCAATATGGATGACAGAAAGAAATGTATTCTTTACTTACAAATTTTACAAAGATATTTACATTTCAATGAAGAAAATCGACGACCTATTGAATTACCAATAATGGCTAATAATGAAATGAACATGGAAACGAATATAAATGATGGAATTGATACTAAAGATTCAGTCTCGAACCAAGCATTGAAGGATGAAAAGCTTGAATTTAAACCAGCATCGGAAATTGATCCTCTTTATTCAACAAATCAAATACTGAGTCATATACCAAAAACGTATGTGAAAAAAGGTGAAACTCTGTTACGTTTAATATCTTTAAGTAAAAATAAAATTCGTTGGAATGAGAATGGTACGATTATCATAGATAACAAGAGTATTTCGGGAAGCAATATTGTAGACTTGGTTAATGATTTACTAAGACCACTTAAAAGAGATGAGCCAATAGGTTGGGAACACTTTGCAAAGGCGTTACATGAAATAAAAATCCCACTCACATACTTAGGTAATCCAAAGAGAGTTGAATTTATAAACAAATTGAAATTAAGACACCTTGGCGATCTCTCACCGGATAAAGAATATTCTACTCCTTCAAACAAACTTGTGAATAAAAAAATCCATAAAAAACTTGACTGGGAAAAATGGACTCCCTACTAGATAACGATAGAATCAATCCACTAGAACGGATTAACGAAATTTATTATAATCCATCGCACCCTGCTAGTTATAGTAGCATTGAAAAATTAACTAAAGCTATGAATAAAGATATGAATAAAAATGAAGTAAGAAATTGGTTGCAGTCTCAAGAGACATATACGCTCCATAGACCTGTTAATAGAAAATTTCCTAGAAATAAGTATGTTTTATCAAATCTTAACGAACTCTGGCAAGTTGATTTAAGTGATATGAGAACTTATGTGAAATATAATGACAACTATAATTACATACTTTGTGTTATTGATGTTTTTTCTAAGTATGCTTATGCTAGACCAATAAAAAATAAAAATTCTTAAACTATAAAAAAATCTTTTGAAAGTATATTCGAAGAAGCGAACAGTACCCCTACTCATATACAGTCCGACAAAGGTACGGAGTTCGTTTCCAAAGATTTACAATGTTACTTTAAAACCAAGAATATTAATTATTATACTACAAACAATCCTGACATTAAGGCTAGTGTTGTTGAGAGATTTCAAAGGAAGTTAAAAATGAAAATGTGGCGATATTTTACTCACAGGAACACTTACAGGTACATAGATGTTTTACAAGATTTAATGTATGCATATAATCATAGTCGTCACTCTAGTATAAAAATGAGTCCTAGCGATGTTAGCTCAGGGAATATAATGACAGTTTGGAGAAATTTATATGATAGGAAAACAAAAGATACAAAAACTTCATACCTTTCACAGCCAAAATTTAATGTAGGAGATTATGTCAGAATAACTAAATTTAAACATATGTTTCAAAAGGGATATGAATCTAATTGGAGTGATGAAATATTCATTATTTCATCAATTGTAGATCGTTCTCCATGGGTGGTCTACACACTGACAGATTTAGTAAAAGAGCCGATAGTAGGAACGTTTTATGAAAGAGAATTACAAAAGGTAACATATGACACCACTTTAAATTATAAAATAGATAAAATAATTCGTTCACGCTTCTCTGGAAACAGAAAGGAAGTGTTAGTCAAGTGAAAAGGTTATCCAGATAAATTTAACAGTTGGGTTTTAGCCTCAAATTTAAAACAAATATGACGAAAATAAGTTTTTATTTAACTTTACTCAGTAACAGTTCAATGGAGTACTTTCCTAACAATACGACAACACACTTTGCAACAAAGTTACCGAAACCAATAGTACTTGAAGGAACGTGGGATGTTGGTATCGTTGAGTTTCAATATCCGTGTACAATGTTTACTGTGCAAGAACAAGAAAGTATGGTATATGTGACTAAAACAATGGAAATGCCCAATGAAATAGGTACTTCAACCGTTTACTACAAAAAACATATTCCAGCAACAAACTATGATAATATTAACCATATATTGACGGCCTTAAACAATATAAATGAACAAGTAAAATTTCGATATGATGAATTATCAAAGTATGTTCATGTTGTTGTAATGAACAAAAATATAAAATCATTATCCTTATCAACTCAGCTATCGCTTCAACTTGGGTTCGAACCAAATAAGAATCTAGTAGAAAAAGGACTAGGAAAATGTCCAGCTAATCTTCATTTGGGGTTGCCACCACAGTTGTTTATTTACTGCGATATTATTGAACCACAAATAGTTGGAGATGTTATGACACCCTTATTAAGAATAATACCATTAGACCCATCTAAGTATATTTACGGAGCCAACAAAATGCATGTATTTTCACCACCTCACTACTTGCCAGTAATGCGAAGAGAGTTCGATACAATTGATATAGATATAAGAACAAGCACCGGTCAAAAAATACCATTTCAGTTTGGAACAGTGTGTATTAAACTCCATTTTAGAAAATTATAATCATGTATTCTCACAGTGATAAAATTATTTGTCCTTATGAACATTATTATTCTCACCAAGCCGGATCTGGTATTGGAGTTATTTATAAGGGAGTCCCGTATCAACGAGGTCACGGAATTGGTAGCTTTTTAGGAGGGTTGTTTCGATGTGTTTTTCCATTACTGTCTAGTGGTGCTCGAGCTATCGGTAAAGAAGCTTTAAACGCTGGCGTAGGACTTTTATCTGATATGGTGGCCTCTAGATCTATGGAAGAAGCTGTTAAATCACGGTTAAAGGAAGCAGGCTCCAATTTGAAAAGAAAGGCAGATGCTAAAATCGACCGCATTAATATGTCCGGTTCAGGATATATAACGAAGAGAAAACGTCTGACTTCATTCAGTTCATCGCCTACCGCCAACGGGAAAGTTAATAAGAGCAAGAAATTTACTAAAAAAGTAACTAAAGACATTTTTTCTTAAATAATAAAATATCATTTTTACATAACCATTCCTGTGAATGTATTAAGTCCGAATTAGATTTGTTTGCCTTGCCCTCTACTCAAACTAGTATAGAAAATGGGTCATGGATACATTACAAACCAATTTCTTCACTTGCTGATGATGGACCTATAGAGTTCCAAGAACCGGGAGCTGGTGATGATTACATGGATTTATCTCACACGCTGATACACATAAAAGCAAAAGTTATAAATCAAGACTCTACAAAACTTAATTCATCAGCAGTTGTGGCTTCAGTTAATAATTGGTTGCATTCACTTTTCAGTCAGCTTGATATCTATTTAAATCAAAAACTTATTTCACCTCCTAATAACACATATGCTTACCGTTCATATATAGAGACATTACTTAATTATGCCCCGGCCGCTAAAACGTCTCACCTGACTTGCGGTCTCTGGTATGAAGATACTTCTGAAAAGATGGAATCAACAGACGAAGCCAACAAAGGATTTACAAAACGTCAAGAGCTTATAGCCGAAAGCAAAGAAGTTGAAATGATTGGACATTTACATGGTGATTTATTCAATCAAGAAAAATTTTTGATAAATGGGATTGATATGTCTGTTAAATTAGTAAGATCTAGAGAAACCTTTAATTTGATGGCATCTTCAAGTGATTTAAAGTTAAAAGTATGTATTTCGGATGCTACTCTCATAATTCGTAGAGCCAGAATTAATCCAACTGTATTACTTGCACATCAAAAAGTTTTAGCCTCTACAACAGCAAAGTATCCTATTACCCGTGCTGAAGTTAAAGTTTTAACTATACCTTCAGGTGTTCAAGGAAAAACTCTGGATAATATCTTTCTTGGGCAAATTCCAAAAAGATGTATTGTTGGATTTATCAATAATGCAGCGTTCAATGGTACTCTTGTTAAAAATCCTTTTAATTTCAACAACTATCAGATGAGTTCATTTTGTTTATACATTGACGGTCAGCAAATACCTTCTAAAGCATTGTAACCATCATTTGAAAGTAACATGTTCACTTCAGCTTACCATTCGTTATTCTCTGGAACAGGAATACATTTTTTAAATGAGGGCAATGGAATATCTAGAGAACAATATGCGAATGGTTATTGTCTTTTAGCTTTTGACTTAACACCTGATTTATCAGCTAACTCCTCAAGTCATTGGAATTTGGTAAGGAATGGTAGTGTAAGATTAGAAGTTCGTTTTGAATCTTCTCTAACGCAAACTATAAACTGTATTGTTTATGCTGAATTCGATAATGTTATTGAAATAGATAAGAATCGCAATGTAATCGTAGATTATAGTAGTTAAGATTTTCTATTGTATTTTAGGTTAAGTTGTCCCTATTGTTTGTAAATAAAATGATAAAATGAATTTAAAGCCTTTATTTTTTATAATACCTTATTACATTGAAACAGTGTATTCAAGTAACAGTTTTTGTGTTGTAAAAAAATCTAAACATTCATATCGTTAATTGTTATTATTGAAACACATTTTTTTACAATTATCTATTTGTGTTATTTCTTTCGTTATACTGTAAATTATCTTGTTGATAGTTTCCATGTGTTGCTTAGTATCGTTGGTAAAATATTTCAATCTAATATTTGCATTCTTCCAATGTGGTTCTTGTGACACGTTTTCAAGTTTCTTCATATCATACACTTCTATTTTTATCAAGTGAGATGATGATGATGATTCTCTGTTTGTTGATATGAATGCTACGCCTCCATTTGCTTGCGCTCGCGATACAGATGAGCACTGCTTTTTCCTTTTGTTAGTAGCTAACTTGAACAAGTCGTCAAGCCGGTCTTCTTCTCCACGTTTCGCTTTAAGTTTTGACGAATCTCTGGCAATCATAAGACTATCGTTGCTATCATCCGATAGTGTTTTGTAATAATAATCTTTGAATGTATTTTCTTCAAATTTATTCTGTAACAATAACATTCATTTTAAGCACAAACATAACACACGCACTAGATTAAAAGTGATTAGATCCATGTAAGACATATTGAAAGAAATACAACACGAATAAATATTTAAAAATAGTTAGCTTACCTCCATGGCGACCCCAAAGAAATTTAATGTAACCACACAATAACTTGTAACTTGGATACACTGTACTGCACGTAGACGACTACTGTTATGTGGTGGTCCTCTTTCGTTTTGGACTTATATAGCGATAGTAAGTGCTTACTATTATCGTAAAACGATAACTCTAAACGAAACATTACATTGTTGACTTATGAGTAAAACCTGATAAGTAATGGTTTGTCTATTCAAAATTCCTTAAAACTATTTCATTGGTATTTCAACGTTAGTAACTAGTTTATAAATTCCAACGATTTAGCGTATGCATTGCTTGCTGTACATAATCTCCTTACTATAAAGACATGTTTTAAGATACCTAACTATTCACTACATGTCTATGCATGATAGAGCACGTGTTATCTATTCTAAAATATGAATACCCTACAAATTCAGGAATGCTTAAATAGGATTAATCCATTGTTACAAATGAATGTATTTCCTGCAAACAGATTGCCGATACATATTGAAGCCCCTACATTTTTAGTAAGCAATCTAGATTATGATACTCAGCCAGGTTCTCACTGGGTAGCCATACATGTAGACAAAAACAAAATCGGCCAATATTTTGATTCATTTGGCCGAGCACCGAAAGGCTTCCATAAAGCATTTCTTAATAGAAACTGTAAAATATGGTATTTTAATAGTAAGAAAATAGAAAACGAGTGGACTTCGGTGTGTGGTGAATACTGCTTGGTATACCTACATCACATGTTCTACGGTCAGAGCATGCAGAACTTCGTGAGGACATTCGATGAAGATGAAACCCTGTGCAATGATATAACAGTTGATAATTTATTCAAGTGTTATTTTAAATAAAATGTAAAATTTTATTTATATTTGGTTAGGTTATGTTAGGTTGTATAGATTATGTTTAGGATATTCGATGAAGATGAAACCCTGTGCAATGATGTAATAATTGATAATTAAATAAAGTATTATTTTAAATAAAATGTAAAATTTTAATTTGTAGTATTATTTCATAAAACAAAAATCTATATAAAATAGATTATTTGGTTAGGTTATGTTAGGTTGTATAGATTATATTTGGTTAGGTTATGTTAGGTTGTATAGATTATGTTTAGGATATTCGATGAAGATGAAATAATGTACAATGATGTAATAATTATTGCATAAAACAAAAATCTATATAAAATAGATTATTTGGTTAGGATGTAATAATTGATAATTTAATCAAGTATTATTTTAAATAAAATATAAATTTAAATTCGTGGTGGTGGTGGTTTTTTTTTTTTTTTTTTTTTTTTTATAGTCTGAGTCAGACCCAAACTTGAGCGAGACCCCCGCTGAGCCAGAATACCCCCCAATACAAATGAGCCAGAACCCCCGAATACACACTACTATCGTCACGCATCCAGGTGCTATGGATGGTAAAGGAGGTGATGGCGAGCGGTGCGGTGATGAAATTCGGCGGCAGGCATCAGATCGAATAGATCTTTGGAACACTCCCCGTTGTAAATACGGTAGAAAACGCACAAAGTAGCCACGTCTCTACGCAATGTTAAAGAAGCCTGCCGTTCGCAGAGCAACGGGTCCCTGACATTCCGAACGGCTCTCCGTTGTATGCGGTCAAATGGTATTGGGGTGATCCGGACCAGAGATGAGAACAGTACTCCATATGTGGCCGGACCTGCGCCTTATAGAGCGCGAGTCTTTGGCCAGGCCTAACTGCTGGATATGATACGAGTAGCTGGCAAACGACAGGCATATCAAGCTTGGGCTAATGCGTTAGTCACTAAGGATCCGAACTCTAGAGTTCTGAAGAGGAAATACAACCGCGCCTCCAGATTCTTCAAACGGCAAATCGCTAGAGCAAAGTTTAAGCATGTCGTCAAAATTGGGGATCAGCTGGCAAAGTACCCGCCTGGCACGCGCAAATTCTGGGCGCTTTCCAAGGCCACTCTGGGCAACTTTAGCCAGCCTTCCCTACCGCCGTTGCACATGGGGAATGACTCTCTGGCCCACACGGCAAAAGAGAAAGCCGATCTCTTGGGCACTCTTTTTGCCTCCAACTCGACTTTGGACGACCAAGGGAAGACACCGCCTACCATCCCGCGGTGTCAGAGTTCAATGCCGGAAATAGTTTTTCGCCAAAAAACTATCAGGCAGTCTCTATTTTCCTTGGACGTTCATAAGTCGAGTGGGCCGGATGGCATTTCTCCATTAGTGCTACGAACGTGTGCCCCTGAGTTGACTCCAGTGCTAACGCGTCTATTTCGGTACTCCTACCTTAGAGGCGTAGTCCCGGTCTCATGGAAGCGTGCCCTTGTCCATCCGATCCCTAAAAAAGGTGATAGCTCGGACCCAGCTAACTACAGACCTATCGCCATTACCTCCCTTCTCTCCAAAATAATGGAGATTATCATAAACCGACAGCTCCTAACGTACCTAGAGGATCACCAGTTGATCAATGACCGGCAGTATGGCTTTCGCCATGGTCGATCAGCTGGTGATCTTCTGTTATACCTTACGCACCGTTGGGCAGCGGTTATTGAAAGCAAAGGAGAAGGTCTAGTAGTTAGTCTGGATATGGCAAAAGCCTTTGATCGTGTATGGCACAAGGGGCTTCTTTCGAAGCTACCTTCCTATGGGCTTCCCGAGAGTTTATGTAAGTGGATCACCAGTTTTCTCACTGGGCGGAGCATACAGGTCGTTCTCGACGGTTTTTGCTCGAACCCCAAGCCCGTGAATGCTGGTGTACCCCAAGGCTGCGTGCTATCCCCAACTCTGTTCCTCCTGCATATCAATGATATGTTGGATATTTCCAACATACATTGTTATGCGGATGACAGCACTGGGGATGCAGTATATTCCGGTCGTGCAGGTCTCTCTCGGGAAAACGTCGACGGGTGCCGAAAGAAACTTGTGTCTTCAATAGAGACCTCCCTGGGGATGGTCTCTGAGTGGGGTGAACTGAACCACGTTCAGTTCAATCCCCTAAAGACACAGGTTTGCGCGTGTACCACTAAGAAAACCCCATTTGTCGTATCACCGCTCTTCGAGAGCACTCCTCTTATTGCCTCGCCAAGTATCAGAATACTGGGTCTCGACTTTTCGAGCGATTGTCAGTTTCGTGGTCATCTGGAGAGCAAGGCCAAGTTGGCCTCGATGAAATTGGGAGTGATCAATAGAGCGAGGCAGTATTTCAAACCTGGCCAAAGACTTGCGCTCTATAAGGCGCAGGTCCGGCCTCACATGGAGTACTGTTCTCATCTCTGGTCCGGATCACCCCAATATCAGCTTCTACCATTTGACCGCGTACAACGGAGAGCCGTTCGGATTGTCGGGAACCCAGTGCTCTGTGAACAGCTGGACTCTTTGGCATTGCGTAGAGACGTGGCTTCTTTGTGCGTCTTCTACCGCATTTACAACGGGGAGTGTTCCGAAGAACTATTCGATCTGATGCCTACCGCCGAATTTCACTACCGCACAGCTCGCCATCGCCTCCTTTATCATCCATACCATATGGACGCGTGGCGATCTTCAACTGTGCGGTTTTCAAGGACTTTTTTCCCACGTACCACTCAAATGTGGAACGAACTTCCTTCGGCGGTATTTCCAGATCGATACGACATGGGTACCTTCAAAAAAGGCATATATTCCTTTCTCCAAGGCTGGCAACGCTCTTGTGTATCCGCGGATGTTGCAAGAGTTCATGGGCGGCGGTGATCACATACCAACGGTGACCCGCAAGCTCGTTTGCCCTCCTCTAACATAAAAAAAAAAAAAAAAAGAGTAAAGTCTGTTTACAGTTGTGATACAAGAATTGTTGTTACAGAAATTTGCTTTTACATCCGTTAATACAGATACTTACTTTAAATTCTTAATCTGAATAAGTAATGATAACACATTACAATATGGAATGCACTAAAATGTTAGTAGTGCTTATATTGTGTTTTCATTATTTGTTCAATACTGTATAACATAGTATTTTTATTATTCTAAACAGCTTCTTCGAAGTTATAATTTAGAAAATTTTCTGGACTGACTCGCGCTACTGTCTTGTATAATATTGTTTGTGGACTAATATAATAAAAAGTCGAAGTGTATATTATAGTCCGCAATTAGTTCTGGCCATTTTACTATAACATATTCTAGATCGAAATTCGTCATTTTTAAATCAGATATGATCGTGTGGAAGAGCCGCCACTTAATTAATTTACCGAATAACAAACTCGAGATCTAACAGATGAACGATATATTAAATAAGAATAACATTATTTATAACAGCTTATTTTAAATCAATTCACACAATAGTCTTATTGTTTTCAAGTGGATTAACTCGATTAACCGAAACATCTTGATGTAAACTTATATATTACTTACAAAAGGCGCACTGATTAAAATTACGAGTACTATTCTCAGTTTAGGAACTTAGTTTAAAATATGCAAAAGTTACCGTCTTACTTGAGAAGGGTTTACATGCCATGCACACATGCCACATCTAGTTTTAATCTGATATTAAACTTGAATTTAAACTAATTATTTTGAAGAAAGTTCTTATATTAAATGTGTGTTCAAAGAATGACTGATGCTATTCCAGTGATTTAAGTGAGTAATAACTTCTTTTATTTCAAAAGTATAATAAATAAAAAATATAACTACTTTATTTATCTTATCTTTATTATTTACTTATAAGAATTGCAGCCAGTTTGGGTAACCAGCTTTAAATGTCTCGGTCATATTGTGTCCGAGGAAATGTGATAGCCCGTAGATTCGCTCGATGCTCCGTTCCAGTAAAAAATACCTTTTTTAAAGCCTACTGTCAATCTTTTTACACGAGCAGCCTATCTATGACTGATGTAAAGATTTCTTTTTTGTTTTTTCTTTTTGTTTTTTAATTATTTTGACATTATAACTTTGTTTTTTTCTATAATAATGTTTGATATTGACATTTATAATTGATATTTAAGTGAAAATAATGATTTAAATTAAATGTTAGACATATGTGATAATTTTGTATTTGAATTTGTAATAGTGATTGTACTAACACTAGTTATTAAGAAAAATATTGTTACTAACTAGTGTTAGTATAGTTATGGGCCAGCCTATCCGAATTAAAATTATTATTATTATTATTATTATTATTATTATTATTATTATTATCTAAATAATTTTCCATAAACTAATTGATTAACTTTAATCTTGTGACTTAGCGACTTCTATGTTTGGTGCGCAGTTGAGGCTACAGTAATAAACAAATTTCGAACGTTGTAAGCTCTATAGATGCTAGGGCTCTATAGATGATAGGGCCAGTTCAGATGAACGCCGCAACTTATGTTTTATTTTTATTAGTAAAATCCGTTATTACAAATTAAAAACAAAATAAACTTCACGGAGACAGCTTAGTAGTGTGTATATTTTGTTGTCGGGACGGTTCCGTAACGTAACAGTTATTGCATGTTCCTTGACATCATTAGCTGTAGCTAGCAGCTGTAGCTGAGCATACTGCTAACATGAGAGTACACCCCGAGCTGAAACTGAATAGACGCTTCAGAAGACATTAACTATGGCCGTGCTTACAATATTTTGATATTTGTTTCTTGATGATCCAGTCCAGCCCGCGAGGCCGGTGGGACCCCCCTGGAGAAGAAGCGCCGAGCTGTAGCAGGCTCTTTTGACAAATTACTTGCGCCGTGCGCTCTGCAGCAGTCCTTTTAAAGCCACGGTTGAAGACACTTAGACCTGTTGTTAGAGAAAAAAAATACTTGTTAGTATCTGAGCTAATTCAAAATATAACAATAAATTGATCGTAATCTGTTTAATTATTAAATTATGTTAATATATCAAAGGGATGGTTGATATTGCAACAGCGCTAGTGAACTCATATCAGATGTATTTTGTTTATTATTTTGTTATTATTATTATTATATTATATTATTTTTTTTCTGAATATATTATAAAACTGTAGCGATGGCACACCGGACTCTTCGCGGGGGATCTCTTTAAAACATATTACAAAATAAAAAATATAATCCGACTTTATTATTTTTGTTCCCAAATCCAATAAATTTGTGAATACCATGTATTATTTTTAAACGTGTTTATTCGTGGACTTTGTCGAACAATGGGACTGATAACATATTTAGCATTTGCTTTTAAAGGGTTTTCAAAGCGGCGTGCTCGAGCCCTAAATAACAAGATAACGCGGTAAATACTCATTTTTATTTTGTTTCCAACATTTTTAACCGAGGTAAAATTTATTTTTATAAATTGTATATTGACCTACTGTCATTACACTGTTATAGTAACACATAATTTGTCAAATAATCCGTTTACTGTTATCAACGCAAGAGTCACCGAGGGTTGAGGCTGAATAGAAGTATCGTTATCATAATTGACAATGTTAGGTTTGGGCTTCTCGCCAATAAAATGCCGTTATTTTTAAAGATTTGTTGTTGAAGTTGTTGTTGTGTTGACTGCTGTTGAGACAGGTGGTAACACTAATAAACGGTTTTACTTTTTACAAAACATACTACTTAATGATCCCGTAATGCATAATGTTGGAGAGCCATGTGGCGTGGTACCGCGCAGAGCCGAGGCCCCGCAGTCTTCCCGCTCAGGAAAATCTCGTAAGATATTCATTAAATTCAAATGAGGTATGTAAAGGGCATGTCTTTAGTAACGTATTTGTTTGGATAAGGATCAATATCTACTTTATAAAGTTATGCTTTATTTTAGAACAAGTTGCATTACCGTAGATAAGGAATCGCTTTTCCGTGTTTACGATATTTTTCATTGCTGCTCCGCTCCTATTAACTACTTAACAGAGATCCTGCATCGATTTATATTATGCATGTTGACTATTTATCTGTTTGTTTGTTTGTTTGTTTGTTTGGAAGTAACACCTAACAGTATTAGCTATACCTAACAAAAAATAACAGAAATTACATTAACTTTATAACGTTATTCTTCATATTTTCGTATTAGTAAGTAACAACTGACGCCAAGGCGCTACTCATTAAGAAGATCTGGATCAATCACCCTCAGGGAGCGAGATTATTCCATTACTTGTCAGCCTCTTTAAGAGTGACATGACAAGCGCCATAACAGTTCTCTTCAAACTCCGTCAGGACCGAATCTCGGCTTCCCCTGGATCATGTTCATTTTGATAATTGTATTTTTACCATAACTTTTTTTCGTCTCTCTCTTTAACTCTCTTAATCTTAGATGTCGAGTTGTTGCGATTACGTTCGTGTAAAATTCAGATAACATGGTATCGCAAATTTTAAAATTATTAAAAAAAAGGAATTATATACAGCTTGTACCCCTGTGTTTAGAGCATATGACAGGCTATGCAGTTAGCGACAAACTGTTTAATCTCTCCTCAAACAATGTAATTCTTAATTATTCTTTAATCAGTTTTAATTCGGAGAAGAAGCAGATGATGACATACAGCCTGACTTACGAGTAGGCGTCTGCCTCTGGTTGTTTCAAATAGGTCGTTATGTCAGATTCCGTTTTCTCCTTTGGCGGGCGATTCGTAGTAATTGAATTTTTCCTGAGTCTAATAATATAATCATGGAATGTGATGCAATTTTAAAAAAATAAATTATCTAAGTTACTTTTTTAAATTATATTCTTGATATGAGTTTCATTCGATTTGCAATTTCAAATTTAAATAATGTTTGTGCTACTTTGTGAAAAGAGAGAAGACGAGCGAAAGCGTACGTCACCTGGGGGTAAGTGGTCACCGCCCCCCCAACAACAACACAGCAGCTGATGAAGTGCCAAGATATGGAATGCTATATCTTGTACGTTCGTGGAATAAATCCAGATGGTGGTGGTATATTAATTTTACATTACGTCTTCAAAATTGTAATTTCCTTTTAATGTTGAAAAAAGTAATCCATATGTTCGTTAAATGGCCGGAGGAAAGTTACTTCATACGCTTAATTGTAGTTTTAAAGGAATAAAGGCTTTGTAGTGAAGCTCGCTTCCCTGTTAGCGATGTACAATAAAGACCGATATTAAGCATAAGACCTAATTAATATTATGTTTATCGGAGGTACAATACTAGTATTCTCCTTATATCCTTCCTTAACTTTTTTATTACAATTACAATAATAACAATTGTATTATGTCTTAAACAGACTTATTATATCTATTTACTTCTACGACTACATCGTTTACGGTCGTACCATGAATATGCCTTGATGCTTTAGTTACATATTTTTAAAGCAATGTATTAAGTAATAAAATAAAAATGTATACAAACAATCGAAATTGAATGACGAATAAAAACATACATTTCGATTTTGCGGATTGGTTTTCCCAAACATTAATTTCTAAAGAACCATACTTTCCAGTATAATATAGTATTCAGAGTGAAGTATGCTGTGTTCTTGTGTTGTGTGATGAATGCTGCTTCTAAAGCTAGAATAAAATTCGATAAGATAAGATCCACAATGGGTTATACCGGGACGTACTCCAGCGCTGTTGACATTAGGTGTGTATAATGTAAAAGATAATTGTATTATTTATATATTATTTATTCGATACTATATATGTTATTAATACTATCTGCAGTGTTCGTATCATTTGAGATAAAGTACTTATCAATGTAATATGCGAGTATCAAGAACGCTCCCAACAGTGACTTCGTAATCAGACGCTCGGTTGTGTAACTTGTGTTAAATGACAAAATTATAGTTTGATACTCATCTTTCATTATTTATATTACTCTATAAATTATCATAAAATTATTAAATTGCACAAAAAAATCACTTTAAGTGTAAATTTTAAGATAACATTCTTTTTACTTTGATAACCAGCTGCCGCTGCTCCGGTATCCCGCTCCTATCAAAATCCGAACTTTAATATTAGACGTGGCAAGTCGTCGCCGCTTCTGAAGTTTTTCATTGTCAGTTTTTATTTATTCTTCATTCATCTATTGCCTTTAATACTAGGCTGCAAAAACGGATGACGCAGCCGGCAACACAACTTAATTAGCTTCTCTTTTTAATTCATTGATACTCCATTGTCAGTACTGTGCTTGTCATCGTCGTCCTAATTATGTTCTGTAGTGCTGCTTTCGACACAAACAGACATACGAGTATATGTCAATTTGAACCAGTTTGTAATTATTATAACGGTTTTGTACAAAACGTATCTGTTTCTCTTCGGAAAGTTACAAAATATAAACACCAAATGTATCTAGCTAAGCGCGGCTTTACCCTCGCAGGCCGAGCGTGTGCGCCTCGTACAGAGCGTGCGAGGTGCGAGGCGCATCTCCCACGTGACGGCTCGTGAGGAGAATTAAAACACTAAGATACTACGATCCCGGGCGTGCTGCAACCTTGGAATGAAAATTAATATTTATATATTAATAATAGATATTATTTGGATAAACCTTTAAAAAATAATGTTACCATTTTTTGTTAAATATGTAGTTCAAGAGAACGTTTGTTATTCTTTGACGCGGTAACGAATAAATGTACATTTATTTATTTAATTTATTTATTTAACATTATAGCAGCTTATGTCCTCAAAACAAAATAACATTTAACTTAACTTCACTGGATTATATTTGACAATTACATATAGTTATTAGTATGAGTATTAATACATAAAAAATACCAAAGATACATATACATATATATACACATAGACATTTTACTGTCTTGTAATTAGAAAATACACAAAAGTACATTATTTGGGACTTTTTGAATTGAAATAAAAGAAATCAATACCAAATAAGATATTTAATAAGTATATAATATGTTCCTAATACGAGTAAAAGAATGTAAAAGTTCACTAATAACATGAAATTAAAAATAATAACAATAAAATTATAAAAGAACTACAGCACGGCATTCGTATCGACCACCGACCGACACACATCTGCGTGTAACATGTTCACGTAACTATAACATTACATTATAAAGGTGTCTACTGCCAACGTATCAAGTTAAAAACTTTCACCACTTTCATATGTAAAAGAATGTTTCAGAATAATATTAAAAACTTTAGTATTAATCGTAATGACTTGAGGGTATTTAAATAAAACAATTCTGTTCTTATATCACAATTTAATATATTCCAATTATTAGGTCACTCCACTATAATTACTAGCACTGAATTTGTATATAACTTTGATTAACAATCACCAATTGAAATACCAAATTTTAATATACAGAATAGTTGAAACATAGTCATCAAATGGTACTTACAATCTTTAAGTCCTCTTCAACAATATTCTCAACTCACTGGGCACTTTATGAAGTCTTTACAGACCAAACGTCGAGAATTGACTGACTGTTGCTCCAACCACAAGGAACTAGGTGGTAGTTGTTTTTTGACTACTTTAATATTACATTTGCAACAGTTAGTCAATTGACGAACTAATATTGACATTTTATTCAATATTTTACCATTTACAATCTAATTAATTATTAGAATATCTTACAGTCGGCCATCCGAACATTAGTACGGCCTCGTACGGTGAAAAGAAAATAATAATTAATAATTTTAATGTAAATAAACAAAGTTGATACATAAATATTATTTTAATTTATACATTGAAATCAATTTATCTATCTATACTAAGTAATTTATACAAAAATTATATCAATTTATAATACATTAATTATTTAATTATCAAATAGATTTCTGATTAACAATTATACAAACTTTTTGTACCATGTTAGACCAACTGCTCAAGTTATCTAATTAGATACAACAGGAATCAAATTGCTTTGTGCAACATTTTGCAATCAAAAGCAATAAATAAATTCTTATTCTGTGCAACATTTTGCAATCAGAAACAATAATTCCTGAAATTAATAACTTGCTCTGTGCAACATTTTGCAATCAGATGCAGTAATTTCTGAAATAAAAGGAAACTTGCTCTGTGCAACATTTTGCAATCAGAAGCAATAATTTCTGAAAAAATAAATAATAACCTAGTTGGTTATATTAGTGTCATTTACAGAATCGTCATGTGGTCTATTAAACGTTAACCAAGGTTTCATTTTATCTATTGATATTATAGTTGAGTAGCATCTATTACTCTTACGGGTTAATGGAGTATCTTCGATGACAAAACGATCTAAATCCAATATTTTAGCGATTCTATAGGGACTTTGGTATTTGGGAACAAGTTTCTTACTCTGACCAGTTGATGGTATTTGTTTTTCTACACTTATTAAATCACCTACGCTATACTTAAATGATTCACATCGTTTTTGATCATAGGCCTTCTTTTGCTGTTCCTGAGTAACTTTTACAAATTTTGTAATATTATCCCTAATTTCAGATAAATTTAAATTCCTATCGTCAGTAACAGCTAACTCAGAAACAAGTTTACCTTCGGTAGCACCAGTTAATCGAAGACCAAACAAAGCCTGCGTGGGTGTGCAGTTTATACCCTTATTAAGAGTATTATTTAATCCCCATTCTACGTCATTTATATGTTCGTCCCAACGTTTTTCATTGGACCCAATGCATTTGGCTGTTAAAGCCTCTAAAATCGTTCTATTATAACGTTCTACCTGACCGTTTGCTCGGGGGGTGGCTACAGCATTAAGAACGTGCTTAATACCTTTTCCTTCGACAAACTGTTTAAATATGTCGCTCGTAAAAGACGTACCGCGGTCAGATATAATACGTTTGGGTACTCCAAATAATGCAATATAATCATTGAAAGTGTTAATTGTTGAACGAGATTTGGTATTTTTAACTGCTTTCAGAATAATATACCGGATAAATGCATCTATAAAAATTAATATGTACAAGTTTCCTTTACTACTGCGAACGAAGGGACCTAAATGATCAATGTGTACAGTGTGAAAGGGCATGTCAGGCTTTTCTATAGGATGAAGGAACCCAGGACGTTTACCGCCCGATGATTTGGCATAGGCACATTCTAGACAAGACCTAATATATTTCTTAACAAAAGAATTCATGTCACTAAACCAATATTTAGCCTTTATTTTTTCGAGAGTTTTTTCTACAGAAAAATGACCGATATCATCGTGATTCTGTTTAACAATTTGCCATCGTACGCCCTTTGGCACTACCCATCTGTCACCTTCAGGCGTAATTCTAAATAAGTTACCATTTTTTTCTTTGTACGACGATTTTATATGGATTACGTTTTCTAAGTCTGGATCTTTAAGAATATTAATTATTTTTTGAATTTCGCTATCTGAACTCTGAACCGTTACTAACCAATCGACTTCGTTTACTTCTAATACGTCAAGATTTTGGGAGCTGGTAATCGGATTACGACTAAGAGCGTCTACATGTGCCATCGAGCAACCTGGCTTATATTCTATGCTAAAATTAAACTCCTGCATTTGTTCCCACCAGCGAGCAACTCGGGGTATCATGTCACGTTTTTGAAAAGTAGCTCTAAGGGAGTTACAATCGGTCAAAATTTTAAATGGTACACCTATTAAATATACTCTAAACTTTTGGAGAGACGCTACTACGGCGAGGGTTTCAAGATCGTACGAGGAATAATTTTGTTCTTCAGGAGTAGTCTGTCTGCTAAAGTAAGCAACTGGTCTGAGGGAACTACCACTATCACCCCTTTGTAATAATATGCCAGCCACACCAAGTTTACAGGCATCTGTGTGAAGTTCGGTATCTGCATTAGGATTATACAAGGCCAGTGTAGGTTTATCCACAAGAGATCTTTTAAGTTTACTAAAGGCTACATCCTGTGCTGGTCCCCAGACCCATTTAGTATCTTTCTTTAAGAGGATAGTTAAGGGTTTAGCAATAATTGAGAACCCTTGAACGAATCTTCGAAAAAAGCTTGCTAACCCTAGGAACTGGCGTAAGCAATGTTGGTTAATGGGGGTAGGAAAACGTGAAACCGCTTCGATTTTCCGTGAACCTGGCCTTATTCCGTCGGAAGAGACTTCAAATCCTAGATAGTCTACTATACGGCTAAAGAAAACGCATTTAGGTAATTTTAGAGTTAAGCCAGCATCGCGAAAAAGTTGTAAAATAGATTCTAATCTTTCTAAACCCTGTGATATATCTCTGGATGGTATGATAACGTCATCAAGATATGCCAGTGCCTCTCCATGACGAGCAGCACCCAATACCTCATTCATCATTCGTTGGAAAACAGCAGGAGCATTAGCCAGGCCAAAAGGCATCCGATTAAATTCAAAATGACCATCTGGTGTAACAAATGCTGTTTTATATTTATCGTTTTCCTTTATCGGCACTTGATAATAACCGGATGCCAAATCAAGAGTTGTATAGAATTTATAGCCCGCAAGGAGGTCTAGCTGGTCGTCAATGAGAGGCATTGGAAAATGTTCTCTAACGGTATTTTTGTTAAGAGCGCGGTAATCAATGCAGAGTCTAAACTCTCCATCCTTTTTTCTCACTAAAACTATAGGACTTGAGTATGGAGAAGTTGATGGACGGATTATGTTATATTGAAGTAGTTCATCAATCATTTCCCTAACGTATTCTTTTTCTTTAATTGCTAGCCTATAGGGTCTATAGACAATAGGTTCATTGCTATACAGTTCGATACTCATTTCGCCCTTTGTGGCCTGTCCCAATTCAGATAAATCAATAGCTATGCAGTCTCTGTATTCATTTAGAAAGTTTAAAAGATTATTCTTATCGTCACTAGACGCGTCATATCCGATATTAATGTCAGAATCTATAACTGGCTTTTTTCTGTTACTTTGACTTAAATCAGAGATATTCAAAACTGGAATGTCTTGTTGCTGGACTGCGGTTTTACCACGAGCTATTAAAAAATTCTTAGGTAGCATAAATGAACCGCTACCGGGACAATTTAAAACGATCGACCCTATTCCTCTTTTAATTTCGAAAAGCCCTGACAGGACAGAATATCTAACTCCTGAGTGATACCGCACACTTCCTTCAATAAATATTTCTCCAGTAAATTTATTTTCACTATAAATTTCAACTATAGTAAGGCCTGACACTTTTATATTATCTTTTGAAAACAAGCTAACCCTATTATTACCGATTTCGCAATCATTAGGTAGTTGAGATATTTCAAGCGAATTACTAGTTTTACTTATAACTATATGAGACTGTTCAGTATAAGACTGACCTACAAGTAATTGCATATTCATGGAATCGTCGGGGACGACAAATAAATCAACAATAGCACTAACGCCATCTATTTCTAAGCTTACGCGTTGTTTACCTACTGCCTTTACTAGGGAATTACCGAAACCCTTAAACGAAATATCGCAATCTTCAAACTTAGAATCGAGTAAAATAAAAGCACACTTCTGGATTAAACAAACGCGGCTTCCGAAATCAATAAAGGAGTTGAATTTAACGCCATTAATAATTGCGGTTTTAAAATATTTACTACTTGGGTCACTATCGCTTGTAGAAATTTGCATTACTGGTTTCGGATTACTTTTCACATTTGCTGTTAAAGACGATGACATTTTAAGGAAACATCGATCTGCTTCATGGCCTATTTTGGAACAGTGACTACATTTTCTAATAGGTAAGGTACAATTAGTTGATATGTGACCTATCTGTCGGCAATTAAGACATCGAGAGCGGCTGGTAATCATAGTAGCGGTCTGGGCATTTTCTTGATTTTTAGGATGTTGAGACTTAAAGGATCGCTTTTCATTAATTGGGGTCCTAATGTTTCGAGTACAACGTAGGTATGCTAGAAGTTTGTTAGGATCTGAGAATTGCGCGGCTTCAGCACCTAACCTAATCGACCGGTCATCGATACCGTGAAGAATACACTCAACCGCCCTTTTACCCGCTATGTCGCATCGATTCAAAAGAACTACTTTTTCATAATAATAACTTTCTAAACAGTCCCCAAACCGAGCACGTTTGCCTAACATATCTGTCAGTATCTGTCCATAATTTTCGTCTGATGGAAACGCTTCGGTAAGTTTTTGCTGCCATTCGGTCCACGAATAAAGAACGGACGGTAGGCCTTCGTACCAGCGTTGCGCAACCCCACATAATTTGGGAAGGGCATAATGGATAGTTTGTCTATCACTCCAGCCATATATCGTAGCGCATTCATTTACTTTATGCAACCACATTTTTATAGTTTGGCCTTTCCTAGACGGATCAAATTCGGGAATGGTGTTATGGATAGACCCTAACTTTTCAACAGAATCAGATGACTGGTTACTATTTCTGATAGCTCTTATTAACTCATTGATGATATTGGAGTCGGATTGAGTCACTAACCTTGTTTCATTATGTTCATCGTGGCTGCCGTGGAATGCTGTGAAGTTTTCATGTAGAGTCGCGCTGCGCGAAGGTGGCTGGCCCATCGGTGTGCTTTGGTGTTGCCTGCTAATGACGCCGGGGTGACTTCTTGGCGACGGGCTACGTAGACAGCGCCGTCGTCCTTGGTTATTGGCTCCAGATATCCCTGGACTGCGCGAGCGACATCTTCTTCTTGAACTACTTGTACGCGCAAACGGACTGCGTCGTCGCTGTAGGTTTCTTGCTTCATCATTAAAAGCACGACGAAGTTGACCGCGAGAGCGGCGCTGTTCTCCTAACCCCTCGTTGGTGGAGCTCGTAGATGGGCTGCGGGGACAGCGCCATCGTTCTTGGTTATTGGCTCCAAATATTCGTGGACTGCGCGAGCGACATCTTCTTGAACTAGTTGTACGCGCAGACGGACTGCGGCGACGCGGTAGGCTCCTTGCTTTATCATTGATAGCCCGACGAAGTTGACCACGAGAGCGGCGCTGTTCGCCCAACCCCTCGTTGGTTGAGCTCGTAGACGGGCTGCGGGGACCGTGTTCCCTTCTTCCGTGTTCAACCGTGGAGCGAAGTGCAGGGCTACGTGAACGGTGTCTTCCACTTATAATGTTTCCAGTATTGCTCAGTAATGGGTTGCTCCGGACATCCCGTTCACTGGTAGGATGTGGGTTCTGGATCTTGAGTACGCAAGCGGCTAGTTAATACCGGCGAGTTTCGGGTGCCGGTACTACGCCTATTAGCAGGTGTCAGTATCGGAGAACGCTGGTTTTCATTAAGATCCATTTGTTGACTGAGAAAAAAAAATTAAGGTCTTCGGACAATTATTGTCTCTTTATGCGTTTTTGTGGGTAGGTAAATAAAAAATTTTGGTTGATGTGGCACTCTTAAGTATAATAGAATGTATAGTCACTTGAATTTCTTCATTTTAATAAAAGCTTCAATGTATAATTATATACTGAACCATTAAACCGAATATTAAAGTTAGTGATAAGAAGGAATTATAGGAGTGACCTTGTAGTTCATCCACAATATTACTCAATTTAAATTAATATATAATCGTCATTCTATTCCAATAATAAAATAAAAAAAAATTAAATAATAAAGTTGAAAATAAAATATGTGTGTATATTTGCACAAATTGTAGCGTTCAATATCCCACTTCTGAGATGTAAAAGAATGTTTCAGAATAATATTAAAAACTTTAGTATTAATCGTAATGACTTGAGGGTATTTAAATAAAACAATTCTGTTCTTATATCACAATTTAATATATTCCAATTATTAGGTCACTCCACTATAATTACTAGCACTGAATTTGTATATAACTTTGATTAACAATCACCAATTGAAATACCAAATTTTAATATACAGAATAGTTGAAACATAGTCATAAAATGGTACTTACAATCTTTAAGTCCTCTTCAACAATATTCTCAACTCACTGGGCACTTTATGAAGTCTTTACAGACCAAACGTCGAGAATTGACTGACTGTTGCTCCAACCACAAGGAACTAGGTGGTAGTTGTTTTTTGACTACTTTAATATTACATTTGCAACAGTTAGTCAATTGACGAACTAATATTGACATTTTATTCAATATTTTACCATTTACAATCTAATTAATTATTAGAATATCTTACACATATAATATGATTAATTATAACAATTGTTGAAATTTAAAATTCTTATTATTACAATAATAATATACTTTAACACATTTACATTACGCATCATGAAAGTTCAATAAATAGGTACTAATACATATAATACAATACGTAGGTGCTAATAGATATAATACAATACGTAGGTACTAATAGATATAATACAATACGTAGGTACTAATACATATAATACAATACGTAGGTACTAATACATATAATACAATACGTAGGTACTAATACATATAATACAATACGTAGGTACTAATACATATAATACAATACGTAGGTACTAATACATATAATACAATACGTAGGTACTAATACATATAATACAATACGTAAGTACTAATACATATAATACAATACGTAGGTGCTAATACATATAATACAATACGTTGGTACTAATACATATAATACAATACGTAGGTACTAATACATATAATACAATACGTAGGTGCTAATACATATAATACAATACGTAGGTACTAATACATATAATACAATACGTAGGTACTAATACATATAATACAATACGTAGGTACTAATACATATAATACAATACGTAGGTACTAATACATATAATACAATACGTAGGTACTAATACATATAATACAATACGTAGGTACTAATACATATAATACAATACGTAGGTACTAATACATATAATACAATACGTAGGTGCTAATACATATAATACAATACGTAGGTACTAATACATATAATACAATACGTAGGTGCTAATACATATAATACAATACGTAGGTACTAATACATATAATACAATACGTAGGTGCTAATAGATATAATACAATACGTAGGTACTAATACATATAATACAATACGTAGGTACTAATACATATAATACAATACGTAGGTACTAATACATATAATACAATACGTAGGTACTAATACATATAATACAATACGTAGGTACTAATACATATAATACAATACGTAGGTACTAATACATATAGTACAATACGTAGGTACTAATACATATAGTACAATACGTAGGTACTAATACATATAATACAATACGTAGGTACTAATACATATAATACAATACGTAGGTGCTAATACATATAATACAATACGTAGGTACTAATACATATAATACAATACGTAGGTACTAATACATATAATACAATACGTAGGTACTAATACATATAATACAATACGTAGGTACTAATACATATAATACAATACGTAGGTACTAATACATATAATACAATACGTAGGTACTAATACATATAATACAATACGTAGGTACTAATACATATAATACAATACGTAGGTACTAATACATATAATACAATACGTAGGTACTAATACATATAATACAATAGGCGCAACTATCTAAATAAATATTTTCGTTTATTTCGTTTTATGTTTATGACTTCTTCAAAGAGAATTAATGCTGGACTTAGATAAAATATCAGGTTTAAATTAAAATTTTTCATAGTTTTGTGATATTTTATTTTTGTGGGTACAGAGTATGGTAAGGGTAAAAATTAAATACTTTGTATTTGTATTTATTTATATATATTAAGAAGCTTCTCCGAAATTAGTAAAATTTGTCCCAGTCCCAGTCTCAGTTATCACAAATTTACATAGAACCTAAACACCAAAGCAATAATTATAGTCAGATTTTTATTGAACATTGTCTAAGATTTTTATTTATATTATTGTTTATAGAAATGGCAGAGGTACGGCAAAAACATATTAAGTAGGAGTCTTATGACCAACAATCAACCATATTGAAACACCGCTTCTCAGCTCGGTTAATACTCGGTGACTGAACGGTGGTGACGTTTTGAATTCTCACGCACTGCGGGTTTTAGAAGTGAACTTGACAAGCACAAACTAGACCTCTTTAATAATTAATTTAATTCGTACCTATTTTAAGAGAACCCAACCTACATTATTATTTAGTGATAGTTCAAGTGCAGTCCCTTAAGGTGTCAAGTATTCGACTCGTGTATGTGTGCCTGACATTCAGCAAAATACATAGAAATTTATTTAAAAAAAATAACCTTCTCTTTACAAATATTTATACTAAAATATCTTAAACTGTTGCCATCCGGATATATGAGGTAAACTTCAGAACTAAATGTAATATTTCTTGTACACCTGTGCTTCAAATACTATGTATTTATAGAAAATAATGTTATTCATGACTTAGTATTATTTTTTAATAAAAGAAAAATATTTTGGTGCTAAAACGCTGATGGTACTCACTCGAGTCATTTGTGGTAGAACAAGTAGGGTCGAATAAAACTTTGAAGAGTTGTTTATGTTTTGTTTTTGAATTTGACAATTAAAAACAGGTTATTTTAATTATTAATAAATGCAATTAGTTACTGATGCTAATATTATATTATTATCTTTTTACTAAAAATAAAAGCACGAGGACCCCCTGGAGGGCATGTACGAGTATGAAGTGTTTGATGTCTGTGGCCGATGCGAAAGAGGTATGCAGGGACCGTGGGGTTGGCGCTCCGTCGTCTCCGGGTACCCCGCTAGGGATATGGCGTGAAGATAAATAAATAAATATATTTTACTAAAAATGAATTTTACAGAAAATAATTGTATATATTATATAATTATTAAGAAAATAAAATAAACATTTAGAATATATTTTTTAGAAGGTTTTGCTTCGTTATAGAGAAGGAGAGCAGAACAACACGAGCACTGCTAGTAGCTAGCACTGCAGATGACATTATTGACACACTTTTAGTAACAATCTAGTTTAAAGGCTTTATTTGCAAAGCATCTTTACAGAATAAGTAAAGAATCCTTCAGTCAGAGCTGCGATAGACAGCTGTATTGCTTTTATATTCCAGATGAGGTAAGAGATTATATTTTACTTTAATAGTTTATTAAGAGACCTAATAGTAGTATATATTTTAGAATAAACAAATTTTGTTGTTACAGAAAAGTCACAGATTTTTTATGAGTTTTTTTTTGTCAAACAAAGGTATTTTGACGCGAACCTTATGAAAAATTGCAATGTTTGCAAAAATTCAAAATTTGCAATTGCAATAATTTAAGAATTTATAAAAGAAATCTAAACCAACGGAACGGAATAAGTAATTCTTAAATATATTCTGAATTTTAAAAATGTACCTGTAAATGTAATAGTAACTGAAACTTAATAATGAAATATCTAAGATAACATAAATATAGATAAGAAATGTTTCTCAATATTCAAATTGCGAAACCATAATTCAAATATACATTTCAAAATGGAATTATACTGTGCATATTCTACCGCAGTAGCGCACCGAGTTACAGCGGCCATGAATACGGTCGCGTACTTGGCGCTGCGCCGAGGACATCCGATGCATTTTATTAGTTTAACTTGACTTTTTACCCTATACTCGTTGTAATTGTACCGTCCGGGTAACACTCGTTATCATACTATGTTACATTTTATGATAACGACTGCACTTAACGCAATCGGTATCGTGTAAACGTATTGTAAACTTAACTTCACGCCACGCGGAGGTCACAGACAATTTATAAACGAGTGACCGCATGCAGAGGATAAACTGTTACGTAAAACTAAATTCGTTTTTAGGCGTCTAATAAATCTAACTAATTTCGTGTTTAGGTTTAGGTTTAGGTGAATAAAATATTACGGCAGTGAGTTATGATACAAATAAGCAGAGATCTTTTAATAATTTACTAATCTACGAATCTTTAAAAAAATAACACTACTCCTGAGTATTGCATATTACGTATTGCGTATTGCGTATCGCGTATTGCGTATTGCGTATTACATATTACAAACAAATGCGGCATCAGGTAAATGAAATGTAATTCGAAACCACACTCGCACACAGATCTAAAAATATTTAATAGTGTAACTGTATAAACACCTGACAAGACTGGACTGGACTGAACCGGACCGGACCGTACTGGACTGGACGCGAGCAGCATCACCGTAACAGAAATGAAAAAAGTAGGGATTATTAATCCAATATATAATACTTCTTTTGTACTTGCATTAACTTCTGAAGTGAAATGTTGCTAGCCTTAACTCTTATAATTTATTTTTTAGAAATCATGTCATATTATAATCGATGAATTCAAATTCAATTCCATCAGAGCTTACAAAAATGCACTAATTGAAATAACAATTAAATTAGGCAGGGGCATTTAAAAAAAAATAACAATCACATAAAACCATAGAGTACGAATTACGATGGAACTAGAGGTGAGCAATCAGTACTCACTTCTAGTTTTTTTTTCAAGATAACTCCGACAACAAAAGAGAAAAGTGTCTGCTTCTTTCCAGTCTAAGCATATTTGGTACGAGTAGCTCCCGCTAAGCGTGACACCAAGATGAAGTTGCATCAGTTGGATACAATTCAAGCTGTAAGAGAGAATAAACAGGAGTTTGATGATGTTATTTATGATTTCTAGTTATCGTTTTCGTTATTAACTAATCTGTCTAAATTAAGAAATATATAAAGACTAATATAGTGATGGCAAAGGTCATTGTTGGTTACACATTTGCGTGTCTAACGTTACACGTATCTTACGTTTGTACTTTAATGTTCATTATAATCATTTATGTATTGTGATCTTTCTAACTAACACTTATAATAATCTGAGCTAACACTTATAAAGATATAAAACGAAATGTCAACATCGCATATCGCTCTAAGCTATTTCTATCTTGTTTCACTAAATCTCACCTAAACACGAACCTGTTCTTTTCTTTGCGATACATAACATACAATATCCTTAACAAGGGTGACAGTTTGTATCTGTCGCTATTTCGTAGTCAATTGACTCTGAAAATGACAAAACGACATCGGACGTGACATCGCTTACAGACTCGAGCTACCATTACCTACTTTGATCTAGAAAAGGATGGACTTAGTAGTTATAGTAGTAGTAGTAGTGAGACATGCTACTTTTTAAACATCCATAAAAAGTTGGTAAGAAATATTTGGCTACATAAATAAAGTTATTAAAATGAAATATTCATATAAAACTAACACTTCTAACTAAGTAGTTAAAATAGGTCTTTATGTATTAATTTTCGTGGTTATTATTAGTCACGTAAGTGCAGCTCGCACCTCACTTCAGTTTCTTAATTGGTTGCTTGTCTTTGGAGAACAGTATCCCTAAAACTGGATTTAAAATTTTAATCTAAAAGTGAAAGATATATTTCTAAGGATAATGTGCACTTATAAAAAATGAAACTTAGGTCCCACGACAAATGACAAGATGCTGTGTAAGTTATCAGTATATTTTAATTTGAAGTAGCGTACAAATATTTTGATTTATTAATACAAGAAAAAAATATTAAAAGATAAGATTATTATTAAAAGAGTGATTGTCGAGTAGCTTTCACACCTGCAGAGGCCGCGGCGGCAGACCAAGTACAGACAGTGAAATATGATTTTTTCGATATGTTTTTTGGGTCAATCTTTAAATCGACTGTTCGATTTGTATATAACCTCGATGAAATCTTTATCGTATAAAGAAATAAGATAATATAATGGTACAGTTAATTTTAGTATTATAGTTCAAATAAAAACTACATCTATAATTATTGCAAGTTATTTGAATAGTTATTTATTAGACTATATTAATATTACAATGTAAGTGCGACTCAGTGAAGGGGGCGCCATGCTCCTTAGAGATGGGCGTCATACACAGTGATGTAAGAAATGTCGAGCTCTGGACAAGGCACTATCAATTTTCTTATATCACAATGCCTATAATAATTGAATTCCAAGTTTGGGCTGGCAAGAAATAAATCATGTCTTCATTTCTGTCTAATCATTGTTCATCACATCGGCCATGTTACTTACATTTGACAAAATAAAAGAAGGATCATCAGCAAACCATATTATCTCATTATTTGAATAAAGAAGAAAAGGAAATAGGAAATATATTGAACCTTCAGGAACTCTCATATCAACTGGAGTCCCAGACAATCTCTTTACATTGACTTCAATCTTCTGAATTCTTTTAGAAAAAAAATAAATCAAAAGTTTCATCATTGTGGTTTATGCCAAAGTGATACAATTATCTGACCAATGTTTCATGCTATTTAGCATGCATTTGAATGCCTTAGATATATCACTAAATAATCCAAGATTGATTGAAGATGTGATTCCTCCCAAGCTCCAAATATATATTTGTCAGCAGCCACGCTATTTATGTGCGGCTTCAAGAAACAGCGTCCAATAGGCGCCAGTGGAACGTACACCGAACGCAAGTTGCGGGTACTCCGAGAAAATAATATTTCTCCTTCCTTGAGATTCGACTATAAAAGCAGCCCACTCCGAGTAGTCGGCTCGCATTTCTAATGATTGCGTCTCGGTGTACGGATCACTGTCTCTTGATAGTCGAATACACCATACAGGCATTGAGCGGCGAAAATTGTCTTTGACAATAAGTAGTGCTCGTATTGCGGTGGGTGCCCGAACTCTGTCCCTGACAGTTAGTAGGCCCTATGTGACCGCCCGACATAGCCTTACTGATTAATTTCATTCATTTAATCATTGTAATTCTGTTACGCGTTAGTTAGTAACTGTTGTAACAATTGTATCAATCAAATTATTCTTTTTGTTCTGTGTGTTTTTAAACTGTAAATAAATTTTGTTATTCTATTTGAATTTTCTTCCTGATGTCTGAGCAAAACCCGACATCAGAAGTGGGATCGGATTCTCCGCCCATCTCTGGCACATGGCAGAACATGCAAGAGAACTTATCGCTACCGCTCAGTAGTTTATAAGCGATTTTCTCGAAATTGTCTGATGCTTTGCTGTCTCGGTCCAATGCTTTGCAATCTCCCACAGCTTTGGTACCGTTCGATCCCGACGACCCCAATTTAGTCATAGAGGGCTGGTGTCGATTATCAGATACCATAATTAGGTCCAAAAATTTAAAAGGGCTTGATTTAATTATGACGTTAACCCATTGTCTCAGGGGGCGTGCAGCCACATACTACGTGGCATATCTTTAAAGCGAAAGCCGGAATCGATTCGATTCTGCGATTCTGATCCCAAACGCCATAAAACTTTCAGTTTCCGTGGAAACTGTAACACATGTGGCAAGATTGGTCATCGCGCCGCCGATTGTCGTGATAGAAACAAAACTCAAGTTCGCTCTTCAAGCGGCGTCGCTGATAAACGTGGGAACCAGAAGCCACAAATTACGTGTTACGTCTGCGAGGAGCCAGGCCACGTTGTCACCACCTGCCCGATGAGAACTGACAACACGAAAAAGGAGCAAAACGCAGCTGGAAGCACAGAAGTCAACATCTGCTCAAAGACTGTTCGTGGCGTTATGGAGTGTAGTGGTATGACTTTTGATTTCATTTTTGACTCCGGTTCCGAGTGCAGTTTAATAAGACAGAGTGTTTCACACCTAGTTATTGGACAAAGATCGCATGACCATATCAATATGACCGGTATCGGTAAAAATAGTGTTAGTAGTACAGAGCAAATCGTCTGTAAAGCAAAAATTCAAAACGTTGAATTTAGTGACATCACTCTTCATGTCGTTCCGGATGATTGCCTTAATGATACTATTTTATTAGGCAGAGACATACTTGATCGCGATATTCTTATTAAAATGTCAGAAAATGGTTTAATATTCAAGCGGTGTAGAAAGTCTAATATGTGTGTGCCAAGTCCAAACCTAATTTCGACATTGATTCTATCAATACAGACTTGACAGGATCTGATAGAATTAAACTTTTCAATATTTTATAACGGTATTCAGATAACTTTATTGAGAACTACTAGGATTAAAACAGGCGAGTTAAAAATTGATTTGATTGATCCCCATAAAATAGTGCATAGAAGACCTTATAGATTATCCCCTCAGGAATCTAAGATAGTTGATGAAAAAATTGAGCAATTGTTGATGGCAAATATTATAAGAGAAAGTTCGTCCCCATTTGCCAGCCCTATAATTCTTGTTGACAAAAAAGACGGTAGTTCGCGGCTTTGCGTTGATTATGGGGAGCTAAATAGCAATACTCAGCCAATTTGATTGGTGAACAAATTGATAAACTTCACGGAGCTCATTATTTTAGTAGTATTGATATGATTTCGGGGTTTCATCAACTGCCCGTTCACAAAGATTCTATACAAAAAACTGCATTTGTGACCCCAAAAGGACAAATTGAATATTTGGCTATGCCCTTCGGGCTTCGAAATGCCCCTTCCATTTTTCAAAAGGCTATTAATACTGCATTGAAGCCTATTAATGATGAAAAAATCTTAGTTTTCATGGACGATGTACTTTCAATTTCAAAGGATATTGATGATGGACTTAACCGTTTAGACAAATTACTGAGAACATTGTCGAATGAAGGGTTCTCGTTTAATTTAAAGAAATGCTCGTTTCTAAAAGTTCAAACTGAGTATCTTGGTTATATGGTTTCAGCGGGGGCAATTAGACCCAATCCAAAAAAAATACAAGCTTTAATTAATGCCCCAACTCCGAAAACTGTCACTCAAGTTAGGCAGCTTATAGGGTTAGCAACTTACTTTAGACAATTTGTTCCTAATTTCTCTCAAATTATTCGACCTTAATATTATTTAACAAAAGGAAAAGGTAATATTAAGTGGACCCCGGAGCATGACCAGATACATAAAAGAATTATTCACGTTTTAACGTCCGAACCAGTTCTGAAAGTTTTTGATCCTTCTTTACCTATTGAACATACCGACGCAAGTAGTGAAGGGTATGGTGCAATTCTTATTCAAAAATATAATGAAACTCCTCACGTAGTAGCTTATTATAGTAGAAAGACCATCGATGCAGAGTCTCGTTATCACTCTTATGAGTTAGAGACACTTGCTGTAGTAAAAGCTATTGAACATTTCCGCCATTATTTGCATGGGCGAAAATTCACCATATTCACTGACTGTAATTCTCTTAAAGCGTCACATTCAAAACGTGACATAACTCCAAGAGTTCACCCTTGGTGGGCTATATTACAAGCTTACGATTTTGATATCGTGTACAAAGAAGGTCGTAAAATGGCTCATACATTTTTTTTATTCCGTAATTTGCCAAACACTGAACCCATATCAACAAATTCCGAACCCCGAGACGTAAATTTTCTAGAATTACATAAGGGCTGGTTAATAGTAGAACAGGAACGTGATTCGGAACTTTCAGACATAATGTCCAAAATACGTAATAATCAATTATCTGAAGAAATATCGCGTACATACGATTTAAGGCAGGGAGTACTGTACAGAAAGATTCAACGTAGAGGAATTTCTAGTTGGCTAACTATTATCCCTCGTTCTTTGGTTTGGTCCCTGATTAGCCATGTTCATAACGAGATAAAATATTTAGGATATGAAAAAACTTTAGATAAACTGTATGATCTTTATTGGTTTCCTGATATGGCTAAGTTTGTGAAAAAATTTATCAATTGCTGTGTAATTTGTAAAACTTCTAAGGGTCCTTGCAGGTGCACAACAAAGGCAATTACATTCCATTCCAAAATATCCAGTCCCTTGGCACACTATTCATGTAGATTTAACGGGAAAACTTTCGAGCAAAAGTGATAGAAAGGAATATTGCTCAGTTTTAATAGACGCCTTTACAAAGTTTGTATTGCTTGAATATACGCCCACCTTAAGTTCATCATACGCAGTAAAGGCAATCAAAAACGCTGTTAATTTATTTGGTGCTCCAAAACGTATTATTGCAGATAGGGGAAGATGTTATGACTGCGCTGAATTTAAAAAATTTTGTAATGATAATAAAATCGAGCTCCATTTAATAGCAACGGGCTCCAGTAGAGCCAATGGACAGGTTGAAAGGGTCATGCGAACTTTGAAAAACATCCTTACTGTTATAGAGTGTAATACTTGTAATGCTTGGCAAGATGAACTAGGAGAGATTCAACTTGCTCTCAATAGTACACGCTCTAGAACCACAGCTTTCACACCTCTGGAACTTATGTTTGGTATTCAAGGCAACTCGCTTAATTTAGCAAAAATAACTCCTAGTTCCTCTGAACCAACTACAATTAATGTCGAGTCGGTTCGTTAATCTGCATCACAAAACATTCAAAAGGCAGCTAAAGCTGATACTATACGGTTTAATAAGGGGAAAGCTAGGATTAAACCATTTTCATTGGGTGAACCAAACAAAATTAGACAATAAGTTTAAGGGGCCTTTTAAGGTAGTTACTGTCTTAGATAATGACCGTTATGAACTTAAACATATTAACGGTTCTAATAGAATTTATAAGTTTTCTCATGAAAATTTAAGGGAAGTACCTAATGGGCAAGAAGGGTATTTAGAAATTTCTGAAAACTATATTAATGAGAATGTTGATAGCAATGTAGGGACCGTGTCGGCAGATAAAATCTGTGTTCCGTCAAATGTGACGGCTGATTCTGAAGAATCTTTATCTGTAAGCTCTCGTACCTTAAGTGTAAGTGATTCTGAAGAAACTTTATCTGTCAGCTCTCGAACACTCAGTGTAGATAATTCTGAAGGTGTGATAGAATTTTATGAGTAATACGAGTAATGACTATGGTCTCTCCTGCTTTTGTGGGTGACGACCTAGTTTTGTGATGCGCTGTAGGAGTCTCACCTGCTTTAGTGGGTGACGACTTAGTCCAGTATGTTTTAAGCAGCAGGGGTTTTTACCGAATGTAGTTACCTAGACCAGTGTTTCATGTTCGTACTGTAGGGGTTTTTACCAAGTGGTATTTAACCTAGACCAGTGTTTCATGTTCGTACTGTAGGGGTTTTTACCAAGTGGTATTTAACCTAGACCAGTTATATAGTGATGATGTATTTTGGTTCTGCAGAATCACTCGAGGGCGAGTGATCGTCAGAATGGCCGTGTCGGCAGCCACGCTATTTATGTGCAGCTTCAAGAAACAGCGTCCAATAGGCGCCAGTGGAACGTACACCGAACGCAAGTTGCGGGTACTCCTAGAAAATAATATTTCTCCTTCCTTGAGATTTGACTATAAAAGCAGCCCACTCCGAGTAGTCGGCACGCATTTCTAATGATTGCGTCTCGGTGTACGGATCACTGTCTCTTGATAGTTGAATACACCATACAGGCATTGAGCGGCGAAAATTGTCTTTGACAATAAGTAGTGCTCGTATTACGGTGGGTGCCCAAACTCTGTCCCTGACAGTTAGTAGGCCCTATGTGACCGCCCGACATAGCCTTACTGATTAATTTCATTCATTTAATCATTGTAATTCTGTTACGCGTTAGTTAGTAACTGTTGTAACAATTGTATCAATCAAATTATTCTTTTTGTTCTGTGTGTTTTTAAACTGTAAATAAATTTTGTTATTCTATTTGAATTTTCTTTCTGATGTCTGAGCAAAACCCGACATATTTTTAAATTACTACGAAATATTTATTTATTTTTTTAATTCTTTATTGCACAATATAAAATAGTGTTCTAAAGGTGGGCTTAAAGCTAATAGGCATTCTCTACCAGCCAACCTTAGGATGTGAAAGAGAAGAAGTCCGTAGGCATGCAAAAGAAACAAAAATAAAATACAAATAAAAAGTGTTGATAATATTAACATGGAGATATAATATAATACATGATGTAATTTATATAATTATGTTTATTTTTAAAAGATTCGATGTGTTATTCTTTGGTTAAATAAAAATCTTTCACCTGACGTTTGAAGGTCTCTGGAGATCGGGCTTTTCTAAGAGACTCAGGTAATTCATTCCAGAGTCGAACTGCAATAACAGCAAACGAGTTGGACACAAAACCAGACCGATGAAGAGGAGTACTCAGCAATAAATTGCTAGAAGAGCGGAGTGATCTGTCATGTGAATCAGATAAGAAAGAGAAGTTGCATTTAAGATACGAAGGAGTGGAAGGATTAAACAAAAGAGAATATAGTAGACACAGGATTCTGACATTCCTGCGAGAGCGAATGGGCAACCAATTTAATTTGGATCTAAAATTCGAAACATGATCGAACTTACGCAGGCCGAAAATGAAACGAATACAGGTATTAAGAAAACGTTCAAGCTAATAATTGAACAAGGTTTTTTAACAACAATATCCACGATTGAGACTTTATAGATATCCCCATAAGTCGAAGATATTCTTAACATTTATTAAGGTCTTAATTAACTCTTTATATTAATGTAATATATTTTCATTAAATTTTTTTTTAATTAATATGAATATTACATTTTATGGAATTTTTGATACAACGATTCAGCCATAGCAAGAGAAAAAATTAAAGAACTGTTTTTAATTTTTTTTTTGTTGGTGATGTCGAAATCTATATATTAATTTACTGACATTATATTTATCTATTTAAAATTTTAAAAAATACACTAAATATAAAATAGAGATAAAACATTTTGTCAGTACAAGAAGTTTAAGTTTTCCATGTTTATTTCAAAGTTAAATTGTAAGGATAGCGTGCACTCTGCAGAACGAACTAACCATCCGGTGATTGTCAAAATAAGCATTCATGATTTTTAAACTAATGAATGAGCATAAACACATATTATTGAGATTTTATTCATATTACACATTTTATTATGTATCTAACTAATATGTGAATTCGCATATATTGTAGTAACAACCCCCACAGTACGTTTAACATATCACTATATAACGAATAATTACTAAAACCAGTTAAAATAATTTGGAGCTAATTGAAAATTGTGACTGCCAAATAATAAACAAATAATTCGCAACAAAATAACATTGCGACTATGAATTGAGATGGAAACTATCCTATCTTTTAAGTTGGATGAAACTGCACGTAGTGTGTAAATTTTATTACAATCGTTTAAGTAGTTTAAAAGTTCATCGCGGACAAACAACGTGACACGTAATTTATATATATTAAGATTATATATTATATATAAATGGGTACTCAAACATATTTTAAATGGTATATTTTAAAATGAATTAGTATTTTCAATTTGTATTGGTGAAAAATTAAAGACATTTAGAAATAAATACTTTAAAAAGAGTTATAATGGTATATGCAGCTGATTGATGATTTATTGCTGACATTTCCTCATCCCGGTGTCAAAGTACAAAGTGCGGAAAAAGTGCAGGTCTCGAGGGACTGCGCTTCCAATTGGCTGGCGTCCAGTGCTGAGTGGCATACGTTACATTATATTATACACAGAGCTCTGAATGTACAAAAAGTTGAACATAAATTTAATATTTATTGTGTTATAGTGCATAATTGATTGTTAGGATATAATATTTTAATTTCATCAGATTTGTAATAACATATACCTTCTATTTTATAATGACATCTATTCTTTATTTATTTATTTAAATTTATTGAACTTCACGCCATATTCCTTGCGGGGTAGCCAGAGACGACGGAGCGCCAAACGCTGTGCTCCCTGCATACCTCTTTCGCCTCGGCCACAGACATCAACCTCTTCATACATGCCCTCCGTAGGTAAAAAATTACAATAATATAAATTGAAATTACAACCAAAAGCGATATGTACGAAGTGCCTATGTCCATCTTTAATAATATTAAATTTGCCATAGGAAATTGCTAAAAATATATAGTAGGTAGAGTATATATAGTACAAACGGGGAGATCGGTACTTAACTTTACTGTGGCAAAGGGTGGTTAAGCTGCCAGCTGGTTAAGAGGCACACTCATCTACCAGACGTGGACAGCTATATGCTCTCTTACTACATATTCAGGAAAGTACCAGGTCACTGTCGAAGCGCCCCTAGGGTCCTATGATCACTGTATGGTAAGAAGTGCAGTGCCCATACAGCATCCGGCTTACACAAGACCTGCGACCCGACGCGTTTGGCACTACAAGTCAGCGGATGGGGATGGAAGGCGGTCCTTTTTTGCATCTTACCCGTGTATTGACCGATTTGTTTCCCTCTTGTAGCTGATGTGATACTACAGGGCATGGAAAAATTTCTACCAACCTCTGCGGCACCGCTTGACAATAGATCGCAACCTTAGTTTGATGTGTCTATCAGGCCTACAGCAGCTGGCAAATGGCAGGCCTATCAAGCTTAGTGTAATGCGTTAGTGACTACGGCTTCGAACTCTAAAGTTTTGAAGAGGAAATATAACCGCGTTTCCGAGGTTCTTCAAACGGCAAATCGCTAGAGCATAGTTTAAGCATGTCATCAAAATAGAGGATCAGCAGGCAAGGTACCTGCCTGGTACGAGCAAAATTTTGGGCGCTTTCTAAGGTCACTCTGGAGAATTTTTATCAAGCGTCCTACCACCACTGCACATGGTAAATGTCTCTCCCGCCCACACGGCAAAAGAGGAAGCCGATTTATTGGGCAGTCTTTTTGCTGCAAACTCGACTTTGGACCACCAAGGAAAGATACCGCGGACCATCCCGTGGTGTCAGAGCTGAATGAAAAAAATATTTTTTCGACAAAAAACTATTCGACAGTCTCTATTTTCTTTGGACGTTTATAAGACGAGTTGGTCAGATTTCTCCATTGGGGCTATAACCATGTGCCCCTAAATTGACACCAGTGCTAAAGCGTCTATTTCGGTACTCCTTCCTTAAAGGCGTAGTACTGGTGTCATGGAAGCGTGTCCTTCTCCACTCGATCCGTAAAAAAATATGGTAGCTCGGACCCAGCTTACTATAGACCGATCGCCATTACCTCTCTTCTCTCCAAAGCATCATTAATCAACCGCCCCTAACGTACCTCCAGGCTCACATCATCTGTCCATCGATGTTGGATATTTTCAACTTCCATTATGCGGATGACAGCACTGTGGATACGGTATATTTCGCCCGTGCAGGTCTCTCTCGGGAAATATCTCTCGGACGTCGATGACTGTCGTAAGAATTTTGTGTCTTCCATAAAAACCTCCCTGGGGATATTTTCTGAGTGCGATGAACTGAACCACGTTCAAGACACAAGTTTGCGAATTTAACACTAAGAAAACCCCATTTGTCGTATCACCGCTCTTCGAGAGCACTGCTGTCGATGTCTCGCCATGACATTTTGAACGATTGTCAGTTTCGTGACCACCTGGATAGCAAGGCCAAGTTGGCCTCGATGAAATTGAAAGTGATGAGTGAGCGAGGCAGTATTTCAGTCCTGGCCAAAGACTTGCGTTCTATAAGGCGCAGGTCCGGCCACATATGGAGTACTGTTCTCATCTCTGGTGCGGATCACCCCAATATGAGCTTCTACTGTTTAAGCGCGTACAACGAAGCGCCGTTTGATTTGTTTCTTTTTGGCATTGCGTAGAGACGTTACTTCTCTGTGCGTCTTCTACCATTTATCATGGGGAGTGTTCCGATGAGGTATTCGATCAGATGCCTGCCAGCGAATTTCATCACCGCACAGCGTGTTATATCCCCTAATACCAACCGCACTACCTAGATGCGTAGCGATCATCCATTGTGATAAAATATCATGATTAAAAACAAGAAACAAATTTGACCTTGCAATATTTTATTTTTATGTTATATATATACTTGTTAGGGTATGTAAATAATAATTGCATGTAATCGATGTATAAACAATGAAAGATCAGTTCATGACATGGCGCAGCCGGTATAGTTAGTTTTTGCAGTTATTAGGAGTTATTTTAAAGTTTAATTATGGAAAGCATATTGTCACCGCCATCATCGTTTTGCTTCAATAAAAATGCATCAGACGTCTGGAACCTTAACTAGAAACGGGTGAAATAGAAATGAAGTAAAGCTTGCGAAATAGATAAAAATCCAGTGGAAATACAAGTGAATATTCTTTTACATATCGTTGGTGAACAGTGTCGACAAATTATAAATCATTTGCCTGAGAAATGTGCGTCTATTGAATACATTTGGAAAAAACTAGACAAACAATTTCAAATAAAAACATAACAGTCGAACGTCATAAATTCTTTATTCGCGGTCAACAGGGGAATGAATCAATTGAACAGTACGGTTTTGTACTTCTGAATTTCGCAACTTACATGATGAATTGATAAAAGATCGTTTAGTGTGCGGTATTTGAAGCACTACTATTCGTAAACGTCTGCTGAGGGAGGAATATTTATCGCTAAAAAAGGCAATGGATATATGTCGAGTCGTCATAACATCGAGGACATATTCGTAAATAATAAAACCTGAAGGAAAAGTATTAGAATTAAAATTGCATCAAATAAATCAATCACGAAGAAATGAGTCATTTATGAGTTCAAAGTTCACGTCGTCAGGTGGGCGAGCGAGACGTACAGCACGCGAGTTAGAAGCGAAACAAAGAGGAGTTGCGGTGTGGGGGAAGCGCGGGACGGAGGCGACTGTGAGTTCAAGTTAAAGGAAAAGGTGTGAGTGGACCGAGTGGCCGCTCCCGAGCGACCAGTGCTTACAACATCAGGCAGCGGCTGTCGGCTCCGGGTTCCAGATTGCAGTGTAATAATTGTGGAAATTTGCATAAAAAATTTGAGTGTTGTGGTCAAAGGTGTTCGCGATGTTTAAACATGAATCATTTTGTGTGTAATCATTCAATCGTGTGTGTAGAATTCATTACATAGTGGAATCAGTGAGTGGCACTGGAAGGAAAGACATGAAAAATGTTTTCAAGATATTAAAGGCTGTTTGACTAGTCGTCCTGTTTTACAATATTATGATCAAAATAAATCGATAACAATATCATTAGACGCAAGTAAAAGTGGACTTGGTGCATGTCTTATGCAAGACAATATGCCGGTGTGTTATGCTTCGAGAGCTTTGAATAAGGCTGAACAAAGATACGCACAAATAGAGAAAGAACTGTATGCTTGTGTGTTTGCGTGTGAAAATTTTTATGCATATATTTACAGAAGGTTAGATGTAATAATATAAACGGATCATAAGCCACTGATAAGCATTATTAATAAACTTATTATAGACGCACCAGCACGTTTGCAAAGAATGCTATTGAGACTGCAACGTTATACATTTAAACTGATATATAAGCCGGGAAAACAACTTTATATTGCCGATACACAATCGCGTGCATATGAACCAGCTGAGACAGCGGTTTTGCATACAAGCCGTGATTCTCTTCACGATGAGGTGTGCGCCCTCACTCGCGATGCAACTTCTGCGCTTTTGCAATGTTTTAATAATGCACAGTTTAAAGCTATACAGAAAAGTACAGATAATGATAATTAACTACAACAGGTAATCAAATATATTTCGGATCAGGATGCTGATCAGATGATTTCTAGGCAGATGTTGTTCGCACGATGTCTTCAGATCGAATGTGTCTTCGTTCGGTATTGTCTCCACCACCAAACCTACGCCATTTTGCTCGTATGAACTTCAGTCTAGACTCTGTCAAAACGCAGTAACGTCACGCTTCCGTTTCGTAATCAATTGCACCCCCGTACTAATGACCGTTCCGACCATGAAACTTTTCCTATACGTTTCTCCTGAAAGCTCGACCTCGGCAAAAGCTGATTGCATACCGCGTACTCGCGGTCTGTTTAAAACAGACACCGATTTCTACTGAGCTACGGCAACAAATCACACTAATGCGTAGTCTACTCCATAATGCAACCTTAACCTCAATATCAACAGAATAAACAACTAAACACTTGATTTAGTCTATCCTGATCGTTGGGCATCTTATGTAGTCGATCATGTGCGTACTTATAACTACGCTTAGAGTTTATCGTTTTCAAAGTATATCGCTCACCCTCTAGAACTTCAACAACTTGGAATGGACCCCTATACTTAAGGTCTAATTTGGTCTGATTGCGTTCCTCATTTTTATTAAAACGAAATCACCCACAGAAAATTTATTGAGTTTTGCCTTCGATTTGTCAAACCGTGATTTGTCGTATGACGCTGCGCTTTCGATATTGTAAACTGCTATGTCCTTAATTGACTCTAAGTCTACTTCAGTATCAGACTTCATCAATGATAAAGGACGAGCTACTTTACCTATAAGTAGTTCTAATGGACTAGCCTTAGTGGTACGATTGATTGAACAATTAATTGCGAGCTGGATTTCACCTAAAGCGTCTAGCCAAGAACGAGATTGATCTGTTTCTACCGCTGTCAACATAGACTTTAAGACTGACATAACGCGCTCGACCTGCCCGTTCGCACGACATGAACCTGTGGCAATTAAGTGTAATTTTATATTACTAACGTCACAAAAGTCTTTAAATTCCCTACTCGCGAAAAAACGTCCCTGATCCGCGATAATACGTGTCGGGCTGCCGAATAGAGCTACACTATCTTTAACTTCTTTAATATTGTTCTTTGAATCAATATTGGTAGAGTGAAATAGGAGGACATATTTAGTAAAAGCATCAATCAGTACAAAAACGTATTCTTTAAGGTAATTCTTGCCGCTTAATTTGCCTGTGGCATCAATATGTACAGTGTGCCACGGTACGCTTACTTTAGGTATCGGATGTAATTGAGCCTGTACTTTACCGTAATTAGATTTCGAAACTTTACATGTTACGCAATTATCGACAAATTTATTGACATACCGTGCCATACCTTTGAACCAATAAAAATCATAAAGTTTTTCTAGAGTTTTGTCATATCCAAGATGTATCAAAGACTACATTCAACCCTAAAGCTCTTGGTAGTATGGGTAAACATATTGTTTTGCCGTTGCGCTGAATTTTACGATGTAAAACGCCTGAACGAACTTCATAAGTTTTAGCAATATCACTACTCAACTGTCCATTATTTAAATCCGAAATAAGCCTAGAAATTTCACTATCACGTTTCTGTTCAGCGAGAAGCCAGTTACCCGTCAATTTTGTCAAATCAATACGCTTTTGATCTAATTTTACACTATTTATACATTCCATTGGCAAATGATTACGGGATAAAAAGTCAGCGTGTGCCATTTCTTTTCCCTTATTATAAGAGATCTCGAAATCAAAACATTGTAAATAGACCCACCATCTATGAAAGCGTGGAGTTAACCCGATTTTATTACGAGAGGATTTCAAAGAATTACAGTCCGTGTAAGAATTGACAAAACTGTTTAATAGCGTTTATCATAGCCAATGTCTCCAATTCGTAACTAGTGTAGCGCGATTCTGCTCCTGTAGTTCTTTTACTAAAATAAGCTACTACTTTTCGTTTTCCGTCTACAATTTGAAAAAGAATAGCGCCGTAACCTTCTGAACTCGCGTCAGTATGGAGCTCGACCGGGTATTGGGGATCAAAAATCATTAGCACAGGTTCTTTAGTTCGTAGTGCAACTACTTCCTGTCGAATAACCTCATGCTGCTTTTGCCGAGTAAAAGCAACTTTATTGGCAGTTAATCTGTACAGTGGACCCATTACACACGAGAATTTGGGTATGAATTGACGAAAATAAGACCTATGAACTGTCTCAATTGGGTAACCGTAGTAGGAGGAGGTAATCTAGACACAGCTTCAACTTTACGGTGATTCGGTCTTATCTCACCCGATCTAACGTCAAAGCGTAAAAATTTTAATTTTTAATAAAGCTTTTATAATGGCACGTTGAAAGACAGGTATTGCATTTTTAAATCCGAATGGCATAGTCAAGTATTCGTATTGTCCATCAGGCGTTATGAAAGCTGTACGGTGAATGGAATCTTCACAATTAATTGGAATTAAATGAAAGCCTGATACACAATCTATTTTTGTAAAATAAGGAGCGCCATGTAATCTTGAAATTAAATCGGAAATAAGAGGCAAAGGGTAGTGATCGGAAACAGTATTATTATTTAACTCCCTACAGTCAATGCACATTCGGTCTGAACCATCACGCTTTTTAACTAACAGTGCCGGACTAGCGAACGGTGAACTACTAGGGCGAATAATATTTACACACAACAGTACGTCAACTCTATCACGCATAATTTTTTTTCCTCGACACTAAACCGGTAAGGCCGCCTTTGTACAACTAGATAAGGATCAATTAATTTAATTTCGATTTCCCCTGTCGTTACACGAGAGTTTGGCATTCCTGTTATAAAATAATCCGAATGAGTCAATAATTTTACAAGTTCTGCTCTATTGTGTATGGGAATATCAGTATCGATAGCACTAAACTCCGACTGAGACGATAAGTCACTATTATTTGTCGCAATATCGAAAGTAGAACTAAATGTGGTTACTTCAATATTGTTCACATTTTTTATTTTAGTAATGGTGAATTGAGTCGTCGTTATATTTACGCTAAAGCCTAGTTGTAAAATCTCGCGTCCTATTAGAATCCGTGTACGTAAATACTCATCGGGCAAGACGTGTAATAATAACTCAATACTCTGATCACTAATTTCGACAATACATAAAATCTGAATAGTGCTAACTATACTTGTGTACTGCATATTGTTAAGTGTTGGAAAGACGTGCCACTGTATTCGGCCTATCATCATTTTCTCTAGAATTTTGCCTAGTATTGAGAGTAGGCCTATTGGTCGGTATGATTTTGGTTTAGTATAGTCCTCTTTTCCTGGTTTTCTCAGGATCACCACATGTGCCTTTTTCCATTCAAATTCAAATTCAAATTCAAAATATCTTTATTCAAGTAGGCATTTACACGCACTTTTGAATCGTCAATTATTACAATACAAAAAAAGGTCAGTGTAGTCCGTCCGTAAACAAGCTACCACCGGCTCGGAATGCTGCTCTGTTGAGAAGAGCCGGCCAGAAACTCAACAGTTGCTCTTTTCAAAAGAAATATAACAATAGGTGATGTATATTATAATATAATATAAATCCTGCAAATGATTCAACAACTTAAGTTCCACATATTTCGATCCACTAAAAACTCTTGAACTTTATAATATGCTTTATTTAACAATAAACTTTTGATTTTAGATTTAAAACTAAGAAATGGAAGGTCTAAGATATCTTGTGGAACTTTATTATATATGCGTATACTCAAACCCATGAAGGATTTATTAACTTTTTGAAGCCGAAACTTTGGCGTTACGAGTTTGTTTTTATTTCTCGTATTTATCGCGTGTCTGTCACTGTTTTTTATATAACTATTTAAATTTTGACGTATATATAAAATGTTATTAAATATGTATTGGGAAGCGACTGTAAGAATACCTATTTCTTTAAAAACATCTCTCAGAGAATCTCTAGCTTTTAAGTTATAAATAGCCCGCACAGCTCTTTTTTGTAAAATAAATATAGAATTAATTTCGACAGCACTGCCCCATAATAAAATACCGTAAGATAAAATACTGTGAAAATAACTAAAATAAACAAGTCGAGCCGTATTTATGTCCGTTAATTGTCTAACTTTTCTAATTGCAAAGACGGCGGAGCTGAGTTTGGCTGCGAGTGTTGAGAGATGGGGGTTCCACTGGAGCTTTCTATCTAATGTTAAACCTAAGAATTTTGTTGAGTCAATCAATTCTAACACTTCATTGTTAAGGAGCAAGTTACAATTTTTACTTTTTACATTAGGAAGTGTAAACTCTACGCATTTAGTTTTCTTAGCATTTAACACTAAATTATTAATTTCGAACCAATGTAGGACTCGTGACAAAGTACTGTTAACTTCGTCATAATTAGTCCTATCACGCTCAACTTTAAAAATAAGCGAGGTGTCATCAGCAAAGAGTACAATGTCACACAGACCCTTAACAAAAAAGGGCAAGTCATTAATATAAAGTAAAAACAAAAAGGGGCCCAGAATAGATCCTTGCGGAACACCCATCTTTAGGTGAGAACCAGACGATTTAGAATTATTTACGTAAACTGTCTGGATTCTTTGATTCAGGTAAGAGGCAATAAGATCAACCGCAGCGCTACGTACACCGTAGTGGTTTAGTTTGCATAGTAACGTCCGATGGTCCACACAATCAAAGGCTTTGGACAAATCGCAAAACACCCCAATTGCATTCTGCGACTTCTCCCACGCGTCGTAAATGTGCTTAAGAAGCGCAGCACCCGCATCAGTCGTTGATTTGCCTTTGGTGAAACCATATTGTTCACTATGCATGATCCCACTGCTATACATAAACTCTGAAATCTGATTTAAAATTATTTTCTCGAAGACCTTACTCAAGGTCGGTAAAACCGAGATAGGCCTATAATTTTCGGGATCCAATCTATCGCCACTTTTAAACAAAGGAACTATTTTACTGTTTTTCATCAAATCTGGAAATATACCGGTTTCGATACATTTGTTAAAAATAAGGGATAATTGAGGGGCAATATCATTTATAATAGTGTTAAGTTTTTCACCGGTTTTCTTCGAATTTAAGGTTCTAAATGTGTTAACTATTTCATCTGATGAAACAGGTTTAAAAGCAAAATATTTATTATTGACTTTAACATTTTTGTTTAATTCCGCGATTGCAACAGATGATGAGGAATTTAAATTACGTGTGACTGTTATTGGGATTTCAGTAAAAACGGTCTCAAAAACAGCCGCCACCTTTGATTCTTTATTTATTTCAATATTATCAATTTTTAACTTTATAGGTCCATTGGGAGCCCTAGATTTTCCAGTAAAACTAGATAAAACATCCCAAGTTGCCTTTATTTTATCTTCTGAATTTAAAATTTTATTTTTTATATAAATGGACTTGGCTTGTACGCAAACGAGTTTGCATTGAGTAGGAAAGTATTCCAGTGTCATGCATTTGTTCGCAATCGCCAAGAACACCTCCCTGTTCGCTGTGATGGCTTCTATACAGATATCCGCCGTGAATCCATCCGGACCTGGGGCCTTTTTTGGGTTTAGTTCCGCCAAGACTAAGTTCAGTTCGGCTAAAGTGAAGGGTGGGTCGTCTGCATATGGGTATTCCGATGATGTGGGATTTGAGGGCTGGACAGTATTTCTTATTAGTTGATGATGTGGGGTGTCGGTCTTCTCATCGTCATCCGGATAAAAAGTTTGAGCTAGGAGTTCCGCTGATTCGTATGGGGTAAGGGTGTTTCCCGCAGCGTCTCTCAATAGGGTGTCATCTTGTCTCCTAGCTGTTTTCCGGATCACTCGGTATATTCCGTCCCACATGCTTTCTCTGTCCTGTGTTGCACAAAACTTTTTCCAACTCGCTGTTTGGGCCTCCTCTGCTGTGATATTGTACAGCTGTTTTGCCTCTTGATATTCGGTTACCACCTGTAATATTCTACAGGCAGCGGCGTTGCGGATTCTGCGCTTTTTTCTTAAGACTTCTTGTTTGAGCTGTTGCAGGGCTGGTGTCCACCATGGCGGTATGGGGTTTCCCTTGTATGTATTTGCAGAGGGTATTGATTTTTCACAAGCCTCTTTGATGCAGTCAATGTAGGTGTTTGAGACGGTTTCCAGGTCTACTGGTTTTTCTATGGCTGTTATTGTATGTGGAGTCAAATTCTCGTTTTCCAATCTGTTGTTGAAAATTTTTCTGAGTTCTCGCCATTTGGCCTTTTTTGTGTTGTATCTCCTGGTGGTGATGGGCTTCAATGGTTTCGGAGCCCTTTCCAATTGGAGGTAGAAGGTGATGGCGTTGTGATCCGAATTTATCTTATTTCGGCTCACTCTCCAGTTGTTAATTTTCCCCAACAGTGGTTTGCTGCACGCTGTGACGTCCACTATACTTGTATAGAGTTTACCTCTTCTGTTCGTCTCAAACGTTGGTGTGTTGCCTTTGTTTAGGATGTGGAGGTCCATCTCGTCGAGGAAGGCGTTGTATTCTATGCCTCTGTCGTTTTCCGATGAACTTCCCCACCAGTTGCTCCAGGCATTTATGTCACCTCCCACTATGATGTTGTTTGTGGTGAATTTGCTCATAATGGTCTTGCACCTGACGATGTAGGGGTTGATGGCTTCATTCCCCTCTAGGTAGAGTGATATTAGGCCAATGTTCGTCTTTCCTGTTGTTATTGTTGCCGGTACTTCGGTTTCTGTGACCATTTGTGGATCGTGGGTGACTGCGATTTTATCGCCAAAGATGACGACCGCCGCTTTGTTCGGTTTTCTGCGATTCAGAGTGCACTGGACTATTGTGGTGCCTGGATGTTGTTTTAGGACACCCGTCTTTCCCACATAAGGTTCTTGGACGAGTGCTATCGAAATTCCCTCTGAATCTGCCACCTGCATCAATTCGGCGGTTGCTAGCTTCGATCTCTGGAGGTTGACTTGGATAATTTTGATACTATTTTGGGATTGGTTGGTTTGGGCTGCTGTTGTTTGAGGAGCTGTTGTGTCATCTTTAGCAGAGGTAGGAGACTCTGGCTCTTGCTATTGCGTCCCATTTCTGGCGTTCAGGGCATACATTGCTGTATGCTATGTGGTTTGTTTCTACCAGTGGTGCGCCTAGAGATCTCTTTATTTTTTGGCAGTTAAAACAGTTTGGCGGCTTGTTCTCCTTACGGCTAGGGCACTTTTCCCAGGAGTGGGCTGCTCCGCAGAAGTTGCACCTCTCTTCCGCTTCCTGGCAAATTGTTTTTGTGTGGCCAAAACCGAGGCATCTGGCACATTGGACAAGTGGTGAGTGGTCCGCCACTGGTCTTCTCTGGAGGTCTATGTAGAGCTTCTCAGCCTCAAGCATGTTTTTGTGAATTTTGGGGGAAACTTCCAAGACTGGGTGGCATACTAGGTTGTTGCGCGCACGCTTCCTGTATCTGACTCTAATTACCCGCTCATTTGTATCCACGCCTTCCAGCACCTGCTTGTTCTGGGCCAGAATATGTGCCACAAGCTCTGCGTCTGTGTGATAAGCCATGACGTCTTTAATGATAATTAGTGGATTTGTTGTTTTTGCGGACTCGGTTTTTAGGGTATTGGTTGTTTTGATTTTTTCCCTTACCAGCTGAAGGTCATCCTTGGTATTGCAGGTGATAATAACTTTTTGGTTCTTAACTTTCTTTATTCGGTCCACTTTTGCGCCCGTGTTTTTCACGTCTAACGCGGTTCTAATCATCGTCACGACGTGCTCGCTGGTTTTTGTAGCGTCCGTCGATGAAATGATGATGGAGTGGTTCGGCCTTCTTGGTGGTGGGGAGTTATTTTTCGTTATTTGGGCGTATGTTGGTTGTGGATAGCCCTTCACCTGGTTTTTGATGAGCTCGGTTATAGCCATCTCGGTGCCGATACTCATACCTATTTGTTGGGTAGTATCTTTTCGTTCTTCCCGCATCGTCCTTAGCTCCGAAGTAACCGCCTTGAGCCTTTCACTTATTGGTTGGAGGTGTTCGTCCAACTTGATGACTGGTGGTGGTGGGGCTAGTGACGATGTTGCGGCGATGTCCGCTTTAGCTTTCAGGTCGCTGATGCCTTTTTTAATGTCTTCCAAGTCCTCTCCAAGATTAATTGGGAGGTCTGGTTGTGTTGCGGCACGCGTGTCTTCTTTCAGCTTTGTAGACATCATCTCCGTTTGTTTTGTGACCTTAACTACTCCTTTCTCCAGGTCTTCAATTTTTATGGCCATGGTTTTAGTGGTCTTAATCATTGTTTGTATCTCCTGGCGGAGCGTTTCTGTGTTATTATTGTCACTCTGCTTGATGTTTTGTTGCAGAAGTTCTTGTAACTTGTCACACTTTTTGGTTTGAATAGGGAGATGTTCAGATATTTCCTTAATGCGTCTGCATGGGTCTCTTGTTTCGAACTCTAGCCACTTTCTCACGTCAATCGTCTCTTTTTTGGAAGACACGATCTCCTCTCTTAGGGTGGCGAGTTCTTGAGTCATAGCCGCTATTTGCTTATTGTGGGCCCTTTCAACTCTCACAAGCTCTTTGGCTTTGCTTACGCGCTCCCTCTCCAAGTTGTATTTGTGACGTGATCTCGACTCTGATAAGGAGAGCACTGTTTCAAACAGGCCTTGGAGGCTCTCTAGTGCGATGGCCTTACACTCTTTCTTCATGTTACTTGCTTCTTCTAGAGCAGTCTTCCCTTCCTGCAGCATTTTATTCGCCTCTTTTGTTGCGACGTCCATTTCTATTCCTCTACCTCTCTTGTTGGTAAACAAAAGGCTTGTTCTTGGTTTTCTGACCGACGACGCTATGGAGTCTGCATCTGAGTCTTGGTAGGATGTGACTGAACTGGCGTCCTCATCCGTTTGTTGAAGTTCATGGGACGTTTGTTGTTCAGCAATTCCCTTCCACTTGAGGAGTCTCTGATGGATGTCCTCCAGTGGGGTTTGTGCTGCTGATGAGGCCTGTTTTTCTCCCGCCAATGTTGGGCTGGTTGAGGCGAGGGGGGGTGAGTTTATGTCCAGGGCTACGGGCTTCTCATGTTGTTCTTTGAGCGCAGCGTCCAATACTTTATGGCGAAGGGTTCGCAGTACTTTTTCCGCTTTGCTCTTTATGATGGGACCCGTTGTGGTCTTAGTTAAGGTTTTATTGCTTGTCGATTTTGTTGTTGTTGCCTCTTGTTGTTTAGAGGTTGTGGCTAGCTTGTCTGCCATTTTTATATATTATTCCTGTGCCTGAGTACACTGGCTTGCGTCTTGGTTCGTCCGTTGGTATGTCGATTTATTTGGCAAGTATTTGGCTGTGCAAATAAGGTTTTTGTTGGAGCCAGATGATAGAGCTCTTTTTTTTTTTTTTTTCCTGAAGTCGAAATGAATAGTGGCCAAGTTAGATTTTTGGGTGTTGGGGGGTATTCTTAGTATGGGGTCTTTTTGAATCTGTTGGAGCCAGATGATAGGGCTTCGTTTCGCGATTCCAATGGGACCTCTCCTGGTTTTCAAAGATCGCCGGTTCAAAAGTTATGGGCCGCGGGGTATTGTTTCCTCTGGTATTTCAGTAATAACTTCCGAGGGGAGTGTAATCTTGAATTTCTGTTGGAGCCAGATGATAGAGCTTCTCTTCCCGAATTCGGTGATACCTCTCGTGGTGTCCCAGGACAAGTGATTCCCGAGATATTTCCAGAGGGGTTTTCGGGAAAAGTGCGGGTGGAGGGGGAAGGGGGAAAAAATTTATTTTTGTTTGAGATGGATAGTCGCCAAGTTTGGCAAAAAGTTTTGTAAGGGGGGATTTATTTAAGTGGGGGGTGTTCCTGAGTGCGCCTTGTCAATCTGAGAAGAAAGAAAGGGTTCATGCCAAGAAAGAGTACAGAAGATGCACTCTATGTCCTAACGGAACACCTCAGGGGAGAGATAAGCAAGAAGAACATTGCCATAGTAATCTCACTGGACATAGAAGGAGCATTTGACAACGCATGGTGGCCATCACTCAAAAAACAACTGGTAGATAAAAAATGCCCTAAGAACTTATTCGGGATGGTAGGCTCCTATCTTCAAGATAGAAGCGTCCAAGTACATTACGCCAGGGCATCGAGCGAGAAAAAAACAACAAAAGGATGCGTCCAAGGATCCATAGGAGGACCAACCTTCTGGAACCTGATTCTGGACTCGCTCCTACAGCACCTGACTGCCCAAGGAGTAAGATGCCAGGCGTTTGCAGACGACGTGGTCTTAACATTCTCCGGCCCCTCAATCCATGAGCTGGAGCGTCAAGCCAACGAGACCCTTGATATTGTACATGACTGGGGGCAGAAGAACAAGCTAAGTTTTGCACCACACAAGACCTTCGCAATGATGCTAACAAAGAAACTGAAAGTATCAAACCCCCAAATTTACATGGACGGTAAAGAGATTGCCTTGGTTGACGAAATAAAGATACTAGGATTAACCATCAACAAAACCCTGACATTCAAATCACATGTGGCCGCAATATGCAAGAAAGCGGCGGACATCTACAAACAGCTAGCATGTGCGGCAAAGGTAACTTGGGGATTAAACTCAGAAATAATAAGAACAATATACGTGGCGGTGATAGAACCGATACTGACATATGCAGCATGCGCATGGGCCCAAGCGACGGAATACGAAATGATCCAAAAGACTCTAAGATCAATCCAAAGAGGCTTTACTCTTAAAATATGCAAGGCATACAGAACAGTATCACTCACATCTGCACTAGCCCTTACAGGAATCCTGCCGATAGACATCCGAATACAAGAAGTTGCCAGTTTATACAAAATCAAAAAAGGATTGTCAGTGGACTACCTACCGCCAGGCAAGGAGCTCGAAGAAGTAGTTAACTACCTAGACTATCCACACCCGTCTCAACTAACTTCCTTCGACTATGAACTGTTAGAGAACATGGACTCTGAAACCATAACATCCCTTCAAATTATCGGCCCCCAAATATACACAGACGGGAGCAAGATAGAGGGGAAGACAGGAGCAGCTCTCACCTGGTGGGCAAATGGAAAGGAGATAAAACACACCAAATACAGTCTGGACCCAGCATGTACAGTTTTCCAGTCAGAGTTGTTTGCCCTGCATAAGGCCATAGAGGAAGCTAAGGAGAGCTCGGAACCCATCATCAACATTCTGAGTGACTCTAGATCATCGTTAGACCTACTTAAAAACCCTAGACAAACACTCCCATTGGTCAACAAGATAAAAGAAGACCTTTCTATCATAACACGAACTGGAAGACGGATCAGAGTGTTCTGGCTGAGAGCACATGTGGGCACGGCCGGCAACGAAAGAGCTGACGAACTTGCAAAAGTAGCAGCCCTAACACCTAAATTGACTCCAGATTACGAACTAGTTCCGCTGTCATATGCCAAGAGGAAAATCCGAGAGGAAAGCATACTCAAATGGCAGGACAGATATGACAACTCAACTACAGGTTCAGTCACGAAGCATTTCCTACCAGAGGTGAACAAATTATACCGAACGGTAAGGAATACAATTCTGAACCCAGTTCACATACAGTTGTTGACGGGACATGGAGGAATTGCTGAATACCTGCACAGATTCAAGTTAATAACTGACCCCGGATGCGAGTGTGACCCCCACGAAATAGAGTCTGTGTGGCACCTGATCTTGGACTGTCCTCGCTTCCAAAGGGCGAGAATGGACCTGGAACAAAGTTTCAACACCAATCTAACAATGGAATTACTACCCAAACTTCTGGACGACCCAAAAACCAAAAAACCTTTTTTGGACTACGCTGAAAAAATCATGCGCACAGCAGCCAAAAGGCATAAGGACACAACACCACCGCAAACTAGAGAAAACACCCGCACTACCGCACTAATAATTCCAAGACAGGTACCAACACCTAAAACAACCCTCCCTGCCACCAAAAATCACAGAGAGACAGTAGCAAGACTGCTAGAGAATGGAGTAGTCGGTCCACCTGGCATCAAGACCAGAAGTGTGGTAGTATTCATGAACACACCACATGAAAGACTGGGTATCAGCTTCTGCTGCAAAACGGGCCCAAACAGCATAGAGATGTCCCCGGGACTAGCGGCATTGATGAAAGGCAGTCCCACAAAAAGCAAATTAAAACGGAAAAAGCTCGAGGCAATGAGCGTGATTTTAATAGCAAACCAAAAATGTCGTCTATACCGCAAAGACAACAAAACGGTACTTATTTTCGAAGACGAAGAAGTATCAACACAGTTTGCAAGAGCAAGCTCACTACTTAACATCATAGCTGAGGTCAGCGAGCCCCAAGATCCGGCTCGAATAATCAGCGTGGATACAATGACAGCCGGATATTACAAAGGCGAAGTTGCAGACCACCTGGGTATAGTTGTAGCCTCCAAGATTCACCAACTCGTGGCTTATGAGAATAGAGGCGAAGATCTCAGCTATTTAAAACCCAAACCAACAAAACCCCAACAAAACCCGGCAGTTCTAGACACCGACCATAGAAACCTGGCAAATCCAAGTGGCTCGGAGAGAGTGCAGAAAAAACATGAGGAGGAGAGAGATGCCAAAAACCAAACAGCAAGAAAATCTCCGAAGGAAAGCATCATCACCTCTATCATTAAAGCAGTCAGCATAGCCTCGAACCAGACCCTTAGGAAAAATCCTATAAAAGAACAGCCAGTAGGAAAACAAACATACATATCAAAACCAAAAACGACGAAAAAACCAACGAAAGCAGCAAAAGGCCCCGCCGAACTCCCAAAATACCTACCAGTAGTCAGACCACGGGACCACATGATAAATGCCTTCATAGAGTACACCGCCATACTTAAGGCAACAAGAGCAAAAAAGATCAAAGAGTGCCAAAATATCCTGGAAGCACGTCACAGCAAACTAAAAGACCTATTAGATGAAAGGATAAAGACTGCGAAGGCAACAATTTATAACAACCAGACCGCGGAAGTGATCGAGGGAGAAGAGGCAGAGCAGCACATGGCTGCATTCAGTGAGACAATTGGCATGGTTGAACTTGATTTAGAAAAAACAGAAACATCAGGAGTAGTCACTTACCGAACCCCGACGACTGATCCAATAGTGGTAACCACAAAGAACACTAAGATATGGCTAGACGACAAAATACTCGAAAGAGCGGACAAATTGTCAGAAACATGCCAACAATGGGAGTTACCACTAATAAAGATGATATACGGAGTACCAGGATGCGGTAAGACTACATGGATAATTAACAACTTCAACTCCCAAGACGACCATATAGTCACTACCACTAAAGAGGCTAAACTAGAACTAGCATCAAAAATCTCCGAAAAAGAGGGGGCTGACGCCGCGCGCAGAGTAAGCACACTGGCTTCGATCCTAACAAACGGATTACCGAAAGAAAAAAAGGGGAAATGCCAAAGGCTTATAGTCGATGAAGCACTGATGAACCACTTCGGATCCATCGTGATGGCCCTGCAACTCACCGAAGCCACAGAACTGCTACTCATTGGTGACGTAAATCAGCTTCCTTATATTGAAAGAGAAAACTTGTTCGAAGTCTACTACCACCGCCCAGACTTTATAACAACTGCCATCATAACACAACTTATGTGCTCAAACAGATGCCCGAGGGATGTAGTCTACGCCCTTAGAAAAGTATATGACGGTATATATTCCTCGAGCAGCATAGCAAGATCTATGAACATAAAATCCCTTACAGGTGAAAAGATCCCCATTGACCAACCAAATACCCTATACCTGACCTTCACGCAAGAAGAGAAGCTAACATTGGAAGAAAAAGGGTACGGAAAAGGGAAGGGATCCAAAACACTCACCGTTCATGAGGCACAAGGTTTGTGTTATGAAAGCACAATAGTTGTAAAAAGAACCGGAAAGAGCCTCCCACTCCATGACAGCGTACCTCATGCGCTAGTAGCCATTTCCCGACACACCAGGACGTTTGTCTACTACACGGACCATCAAGAAGATGCGCTGGCGAGGTTCATCAAAGACAGCATTGTTAATACGGACAAGACAATAAATGATTACAACTTGAAATTAGCAATACACAACCAAGACCAGAAGGTCATAACAAAATTAACCAATTGAATAGAATATTTATTTATGTATTTATTAAAGTAATTCTTGTGCCTGAATACACAGGCAAAAATCTCAAAAAAAAAAAGAAATCAAAATAATAATTATAAAACAAATTAAAAATGGCATGGACTACAAGTCTATGGTAAATTTATAATAAAAATAATAAAAAAAAAAAAAAAAAAAAACTATACTTGTGTTACTAATGCCTCTAAGTTTTACAATATTGTGTATGCGATTACCTAACAGTTTAGCTGATACACTTCCCTTTACAATTGACTCTCGCACGCACTCGACACCGGAATCAAAATGGTAAGTAAAACACTGGCCTTGTTGTTTTAATATTCCTACCGGAGGATCAACGATACAGACGTCCAAACGTCGCTCGTTTTATTTGTTTCCTTGGGCGTCGCTCGTGGTGGTACAACGCGTAGAGATGTGTCCAGTCTTGCCACACTTGAAGCAGACGATCGAGTTTGACGCCGTTTGTCGTTGCAGACTGGATCACGCCATCGGGGTGTTCTGGGGCTTCATAGGTTTCGGTGTTCCTTCCCTTGCACGATGATAACAGTCAGACACCTTGTGACCGGGTTTCTCACACAGGAATCATTTTACTGACGAAGGCATCTTTATTCGTTTGCTATCAGAAGCCTTGTGGTCCAGAATACCACTGGATTCGCGTTTGAGGTAGACAAACGGCTGTAGCTCCTGTTGCAACTGCTTTCGTGTCTTGACAACTCTAGTGAAGGCCAACCACTGGAGCTTAGTGTCAAATTGTGACAGGTGCGCCAAAGTCATTGACACGATGATTTCCTCCATGGTGGCATTCTTCCAAGTAGCAGCCAATGACGTCATGACGCGACTACCATATGCCGCCAAGGTTTCGCCTTCCTTCGGTTTATCATTGCTCAAGTTGTTAAGAGTACCCGCAGTGGTCTCGGTACTCACAAACCTTGCCGTAAAAAGCGCCTTAAATTGTGACCAGCTCATGCCCGGGTAGGATATTTGGGCCAACCAAGACGACGCTGTACCTTTAAGGACTTTACTGAGGGCGACTATCAACTGACCTCCTTCCAGAGGACTGTCCGCCAAGCAGAGCTCTGCCGTCACGCACCAGGACTGCGCCTCTATTTTGGTTTTGTCAGGATTAAACTCGGGGAGGATCACGTGATACTTAGAATGATGTGGATTATTCTAAGCTGCAACCAGCACCTTCATTGTTGCATTTCGCATCTTGAAGAGTACGCGCCAGTCTGAATTATCGCCGTTACCTTGGTTCCGCTGCTGTTCAGATCCCACTTCTGATATTGGATCAGGATGCCGATCAGATGGAAAATCTTGGCTCTTGTCCAGGATTAAGAACTGAAACGTAGAACAATTTCTAGGCAGATGTTGTTCGGCCGGTGTCTTCAGATCAAATGTGTCTTCGTTCGGTGTTGTCTCCACCACCAAACCTACGCCATCTTGCACGTACGAACTTCAGTCTAGACTCTGTCAAAGCGCAGTAACGTCACGCTTCCGTTTCGTAGTCAATTGTACTCCCGTACTAATGACCGTTCCGACATATATAAATAGGGGCTGGCCTGAAAAAAAGCATGATGGTTTGTAGTTAGTTAAACCATTTTAGAATTGCAAGGAAAGTTTATGTTTAGCACATGGTTTAATTTGGAAAAATGAAAGGATAGTAGTACCGAAAATCTTAAGGAAAGAAATGTTAAGTAAATTACATATTGGTCATATGGGTTTAGAAAAGAGTAAGTTAAAAGCAAGAGAAACAATATTTTGGCCGGGTATCAATAATGATTTGAGCAATTTAATAAATAGCTGAGATGTTTGTTTGGCACACAAAAAATTAAATCAAAAAGAGGAATTGCAATCTCATGAAATTCCTGACAGTCCGTGGATTAAAGTTGGCGTTGAGTGATATTAAATTAAAGGGCAAAATTATCTTATTATAGTTGATTACTTCAGTAAGTTTTTCGAAGTAATTGAATTACAGTCGACAGAATCTGCACATGTAATTAATTGTTAAAAAAATATTTTTTGTCATCAAGGAATTCCGATAATTTTTTTACCGATTGCGGTCTGCAATTAAGTTCCAACTACTTTAAGAATTTTGCAAAAAAAAATGGGTTTTAATCATATAACTTCTTCTCCATATTATCCACAGTCGAATGGTCAAGTTGAACGTATGATTCAGACAGTAAAACGCATAATAATTAAAACAAAGGAAAAGGGTTTATCTCTCTCTCTCAGATCATCGCTTGGCTATTTTAGAATATTTAAATACTCTTCTTTCAAAAGAGTTACAATCTCCAGCAAAGTTATTACAAAGTAGAAAATTTAGAAGTATTCTTCCAATGTTTAAAAAATCACTCAAGCCGAAAGTTTATAAAACAGAAATGATTACATCGACAACAAATTTTACTATGATAAAAACGCAAAAAATTAAAAAGAGTTGTGTAAGGGTCAAAGTGTAAGGATTTATGATTTACGTAGTAAGACATGGATACCTGGTTCGATAAGCAGTATATTAGGTAATAGGTCTTATGAAGTGAGTATGCCAAACGGAAATAAATTAATTCGTAATAGACGGTTATTATTGCGGATACGGCAATTAGACATGACACGCCTCGCTATGGCTGTCTATACGATAATAATAACAATTATGTAACTCGTTCTGGCAGGACTGTGATAGATCCGGATAGATTGCGATTCACATGAAAAGAGTTTTCTTCAAGATTTGTTTGATAACTTATAAACATTTTACTGTAATGCTATACTTATGTAAAAAAAATAAAAGATATATATATATATACATATATATATATATATATATATATATATATATATATATATATATATATATATATAAATGTATGTATAACAATTAAATGTATAATGTACCGAGTGCAACATAGAAAACGTAATTTAACCAATATTTTTTGTACGTGGTAGAGCCTAGCTGTAGTTTTCTGACTGCAGCTCGTATTGGGCTGGCTCGACCGGGGAAGGACCACCCTCTCACAGAAGACCGACTAGTAGTAACCAAATTCATTTGGTTATGTTCCGTCGGTGAGTGAGAGAATTCGGAAGCCCAACCCTCCCCCGCTGCCAAACATGATAGCGATGCCTCCAAAAAGTATACCCCAGGAGACTCCCTCCGCCGAAGTCATAGTCCTCGGGGACTTCAATGCGCACCATGCTGATTGGCTAGGGTCACGTGCCACCGACTACGCGGGAAGATCTGTGTTTGACTTTGCTCTGGCAAATGGTCTGTCCCAGCTGGTACAGACGCACACTCGTCTACTGGACGTGGACAGCCACACGCCCTCTTTGTTGGATCTTCTGCTGACTACACATCCAGAAAAGTACCAGATCACTGTCGAGGCTCCCTTAGGTTCCTCTGATCACTGTCTGGTACGGAGTGTAGTGCCCATTCGTCGTCCTGCTCGCACAAGACCTGCGACTTGACGCGTTTGGCACTACAAGTCAGCGGATTGCGGGATGGAATGCGGTCCTTTTTTGCATCCTACCCATGGGGGCCGATTTGTTTCCCTTCCAATGATCCTAGTGACTGCGCTGCGGCTGTAGCTGATGTGATATTTCAGGGCATGGAACTATTTGTACCAAGCTCTGTGATACCACTTGGCGGCAGATCGCGGCCTTGGTTTGATGCGTCTGTCAGGGTTGCAGCAGCTGGCAAACGGCAGGCTTATCAAGCTTGGGCTAATGCGTTAGTCACTAAGGATCCGAACTCTAGAGTTCTGAAGAGGAAATACAACCGTGCCTCCAGATTCTTCAAACGGCAAAACGCTAGAGCAAAGTTCAAGCATGTCGTCAAAATTGGGGATCAGCTGGCAAAGTAGCCGCCTGGCACGCGCAAATTCTGGGCGCTTTCCAAGGCCACTCTGAGCAACTTTAGCCAGCCTTCCCTATCGCCGTTGCACATGGGGAATGACTCTCTGGCCCACACGGCAAAAGAGAAAGCCGATCTCTTGGGCACTCTTTTCGCCTCCAACTCGACTTTGGACGACCAAGGGAAGACACCGCCTATCATCCCGCGGTGTCAGAGTTCAATGCCGGAAATAGTTTTTCGGCAAAAAACTATCAGGCAGTCTCTATTTTCCTTGGACGTTCATAAGTCGAGTGGGCCGGATGGCATTTCTCCATTAGTGCTACGAACGTGTGCCCCCCTGAGTTGACTCCAGTGCTAACGCGTCTATTTCGGTACTCCTACCTTAAAGGCGTAGTCCCTGTCTCATGGAAGCGTGCCCTTGTCCATCCGATCTGTGATCTGAACGTACATTGTTATGCGGATGACAGCACTAGGGATGCGGTATATTCCGGTTGTGCAGGTCTCTCGCGGGAAAACGTCGACGAGTGCCGAAAGAAACTTGTGTCTTCAATAGAGACCTCCCTGGGGATGGTCCCTGAGTGGGGTGAACTGAACCACGTTCAATTCAATCCCCTAAAGACACAGGTTTGCGCGTTTACCACTAAGAAAACCCCATTTGTCGTATCACCGTTCTTCGAGAGCATTCCTCTTATTGCCTTGCCAAGTATCAGAATACTGGGTCTCGACATTTCGAGCGATTGTCAGCTTCGTGATCATCTGGAGAGCAAGGCCAAGTTGGGGATCTTCAACTGTGCGGTTTTCAAGGACTTTTTTCCCACGTACCACTCAAATGTGGAACGAACTTCCTTCGGCGGTATTTCCAGATCGATACGACATGGGTACCTTCAAAAAAGGCATATATTCCTTTCTCCAAGGCCGGCAACGCTCTTGTGTATCCTCGGATGTTGCAAGAGTTCATGGGCGGCGGTGATCACTTAACAACGGTGACCCGCAAGCTCGTTTGCCCTCATCTAACATAAAAAAAAATAAGATTTACTTATCTTTATAATTTGTGAAATGTTTTGTTAATTCATTGTTAATTACGTCATAATTGTATTAAATATAATATAATTTTGTTTTCATAATTTGAGGAGAAAGATGTGAGGATATGTAAACAATAATTGCATGTGATCGATGTATAAACAATAAAAGAGCAGTTCATGATACCTGTTGTCCTTGTCAGTGTACGTAGAACTTAAGGTCCTTTCTAAACATGGATTAAATGATTTTCTAAATAGCATGTTTCAAAGATTACTTACATATAGAAACTTTCGATCTTCTTTTTAACATTTGTATAGAAATATTGCTATCTTAGGTAATTATTCTATAAGAATATTTTCTGATATTAACTCACGAAGTTGATTGTTCTGAATATTTAATCTTGTTTAGTTAAAATGTTGTTCACTTCGTTGGCTTTCGTATTTTCTGGCGTTGAATGGCTTCATTCACCGTCCCGAGCAATTATCATAGGACCATAGGCGAACCTTGACAGTGACCTGCTACTTTCCAGGATGTATAGTCAGCAAGAGAACAAACAAATAGGTTATATGTCTGTCTATGTGGATAAGTGTGAGTCTTGATCAACTGAGACCGACCATTTGCGAGATCAAAGTTAAACACAGATATCCGCTCTTGGTCGTTGGCACGTGACCATAGCTAATCGGTATTGTGCACGTTGAAATCGCCTAGGACTACGACTTCAGCGGAGAGAGTCTGTGAAAGCAAAATAAAGTCTGTGATCGTCTCGTGTGATTTTTTTTTTTTTTTTGTGTGGCAACTCCATCGACTAAACGTCTTAAACCTTCTCCCAATTTTATTTAATTATATTATTTAGAATACTAATCTATTTTACAATAGTGATATAATTTATTATGCAATAGTAATATAGAATTTGTAAATTAGTTCTAAATTCAGTGAGTAACGGGTGTTGTGTATGAAATTTGTTTTCGTCAACTGTCAGACCAGGTAACGAACTCAAATTTGAATTATTTTCATTGTTATTCCTTTATTACAATAAATATAATAATACAACTCTGTCACATATTCGTGACTTTTCTTTAATTTAATAACTTTAATCTATAAATATGATGATCAGTCACAGGATGCTCTTGGAGTATTCTGTGATTTATCTAAGGCTTTCGATTGTGTTCAGCATGAAACATTGGTCAAGAAATTGTACCACTATGGCATTAAGAACATTGATCTCAAACTCTTGATTTCTTATTTGTCTAATAGAATTCAGAGGGTAGAGGTGAATGGAAAAAGATCGGCTGGGGCTTCGATTGATATGGGGGTCCCTCAAGGTTCAATTTTAGGTCCATTTCTCTTCCTTGTTTATGTAAATGACCTGCCTACTTTTGTAGACAAACATAATGAGATAGTATTGTTTGCTGATGACACTTCTTTAATATTTAAAGTAAAGCGGCATCAGGTAATGTTTGTCGATGTAAACAAGGCTCTCTCTAGAATAGTGCATTGGTTTAGTGTTAACAACCTGTCGCTTAATAGTAAGAAGACTAAACTTCTTAGATTTTGTACTTCTAATATTAAACAGGTGCAAACTAATGTACTTTTAAATGAGGAAGCGATGGAAGTGGTGGAATCCACAGTTTTTCTAGGAATCACTGTTGATGCTAAGCTACAGTGGGGCCCTCATATAGCTGGATTGGCTAGTAAAGTTAGCTCGGCGCGTACGCTGTTAAAAAAATTAGATTCTTAACTGACGAGACTACTGCTAAGTTAGTGTATTATAGTTATTTTCATAGCATAATGTCTTATGGTACTGTGGGGTAGTGCTACTGATATAAATACCATTTTCGTTATACAAAAAAGAGCTGTCCGTGCAATTTACAACCTGGGCCCTAGAGATTCTTTAAGAGATAAGTTAAAATCTTAAATATGTACATAAAAATACGGACAATTTTATTAAGCACAGTGATATACATACTATAAATACCAGGAACAAACACAAGCTCGCGCTACCTGTTACTCGACTTAAAAAAGTGAGTAAATCTTTCATGGGGCAATGTATACAGTTTTACAACAAAGTCCCAGTAAACGTTCAAGTATTACCATTTAACAAATGTAAGAGAATAACTGAGGAACGTTTGTGTGCAAAAGGATACTACAAAGTATCTGAATACTTAGAGGACAATGCATCGTGGGTATGAAGCGATCGCTGCCAGGCTGCTTCAAAGTTATTAATTTAGTATTGTGTAATGTATTTATGTACTTTAAAATTTAAGAAAAAAAAAAACAAATCATGACAATCCCGCTGAGTTTCTGTCGCCAGCTCTTCTCAGGTCTGTGGAAATAATTTGCCGAGCTGGTGGTAGCTTTGACAATGAAAAAATGTTTTGTATGAAACTTATTTTCAATAAAGATTTTTGATTTTGATTTTGATTTTGATTTTTGATTTTTGCCTAGACATGGCACAAGAGTTGATCCGTTTCTGCATTACTACTATGGGACCTGTACTACTAAGTTGTAAAATGAACTTCTTTTGGCGGTACCTCCGAATCGATACAACACGAATACCTTCAAAAAAGACGTATACTTCCACCTCTAACGCCAGCGACGCTCTTGTGATTCCCCGGATTTTGGAAGTGTGCGTGGGGGGCAACATTCTCTAACCATCGGTGACCCGCACGCTCGTTTAGTCTTCTATTCAAAAAAAGTTAAATATCCCGCTCCCTTTAAAGAATATAGTAAGTACAGTGGGAATATGTACATGTCAGCGTTAATCCACTGTCACACTTATGTTGTTCCATTAAATATATAAAGGGAAATATTTAAATGAAGTAATCACTTTTATTTTTAATATGAGCAGAGTAACAGTAGTAACAGACAAACAGCAGTAAACAGGTAACGCTTGGTGATATATTAATATTACATGAGGTCGATAAAACTATCGCCCAAGTCAGTCAATATTATATTATATTTGTTAAAGCTAATGTGAGAAAGCTTTGCTTCATCTGTGTTCTTCCATTATATAATATTGTTCCAAGAAATGATCGTCACCGTACTGATAAACTGAAATATAAAAATATATATTTGTCATAAAATTGTATATTTGAAAGTTATCTAAGAGTTTTTTACTCACATAAATATTCTGTCATCAACTTGACTTCGAAACATTCTCCCATATGTACAATCTGCCAAACTGAAAAATATATGCACGAGATTCAGGTTCAAATAGAAAGAAAGCTAACTGGTTATAAATGGCAATAAATAATACAATATTAATACAATAGGTGCACTGCAAAAGATTGCTAATAACCTTCATAACTCTCCCTGCAGTTGATGTAATCCAACAGGCAATAGTTTCTAAACGTATAGTACCCGTAGTACAGAGTGCGTCCGCATAGCTTACCTGTACTGAAATAAGAGTACATAGTTATATTATTTATTTATTTATTTATTTATTTATTTATTTATTTATTTATTTATTTATTTATTTATTCATTTATTTATTTATTTATTTATTTATGTATCGGAAGTAGGAATAACAAAATATTCAGAAACATGAAAAACATTGGATGAGCTTATCTCTAAAGAGAGATCAGCTACCCACGAGAGTGACAAAGTTCAATTAAAAAGGCAGAAATAGGTACACACTACATATAATACATATTCTTAATAGAAAATAACTAACTAAAAGCTACTTATATAATAAACTAAATTATACCAATACATAAAAAACAACAAATACTAGTTATGTTCCCATGCATCGCGGGAACCGCTTAGCAAGCGTTGGTGCAATATGTACATTACATTGCATCAGAATCCAGGAATATTAACAATCGTAAAGCTGAATCTACATTTCACACAAATTTATTATTTCATTATAATTTTATAACAATCAAAAAGCTGAATGTGCACTTGACATAAATGTATTTCTTTATAATTTATTTAAAATATAATTGTCACTCTTGTATTCTAATATCGAGCAAGCAGTCGTCATTTTAGTTGTAACTTAAATTGTAATTTTAAATAAAGTATTTTTATAATTTTGGTTTTTTTTGGATCCTCGGCTGCCACCGTACTTAATTTACTTATCAATATAATAAATCGTAAACATACACAAATACATTTATGTATAAATAAATATATTACAAAAGCATATGTAAAGTTCCACTATCTCTCCCAGTTATAAAAACTGGGAGAGATATATAGTGGAACTTTAATCTACGTTTAAACGATACAACACTTGGGCTATTAATAATATGGCTGGGTAGGATATTTTGTAACCGCGGTGCATGAACGGAGAAATATTTGGAGAACAAGGTTGAATTGTAAGGAGGGACATTAAAAGTTTTAACAGAAACACACTAGTGTTTGGGACGGCTACTCGGTGGGGACAGGTAAAGAAGACGAAGCTTCTTAGCATTCCATGGATTCACCGAGCGGGTGCCGGGCCCATCGCGTTGCAAGAAAAGGAGCGCAAACAATGCCTAGGACTTGCGACCCAGATGTAGGTTTAAGGGGCCCCTTTAATATGCGAATACACGCTCACCTTCACTGTTCACGCTCCTCTCCCTACCCAACCAAATATCGTAAGAACCTACTAAAGCCGCCTTTGAAATACGTTCCAGAAATGAACTGATGATTGTTCTAGAAAGACCGAGATCCTTAAATAAGTTGTAGAGAGATTTTGCTGTTATACCTCTCGCTCCTACTTCTACAGCGTACAAATTAACTATAAATTTATTTCTGATCAGTTCGTTACATAGTTCGTAATACTTGTTAAATGTATGATCTTTTGGGTATGTTTGTTTCCCAGGGTACAGTAAGCTCCACAAGTATAACGCGCCTTCGTTGTTTTGAGTAAAGGAATAAGTTCGGCCTAGATGACCCCACACAAACATCCCAGGGGTTTTTGAATTGCCTTTTATACGTGTCCATCATGAGAGTCCAATCAAGAGACGCGTCCAAGTTGGAATAAGGTTTTAGTTTACGTTTTTTGGACGAATCTGTCTTTACAAATTCTGCTAATATTTTGGTGATTGTTATACCCTTCTGCGCTCTTGCTACAGAGAGACTAACCGCTTCTAGTACGATTTCTAATACTTTATCGTGACGACGCGAGTATTTACTTCTCTTTGGAAGTAACCTACACCCTACTAGCAAGTGTTTCGCGGTTCCTACTGACTCCAAACAGATGTTGCAAGATTTTTCGGTGGCTTTGCCCCATCTTACTAAATTACTTTGATCTGGGAGTCATTTGGACTGCATTAAAATACAATTTTAATAATGCTGGGGACCAAAAGCAGAGTGCGCCATCGTAAAGCTAGTGGAATATATACCCATTCGTTTTGCAATTCTAGGCTCATCGCGTGCAACCGGTAATTATAACTTTCATCGTGCCGAATAAAGGATTTTATTATTTCTATGTCTTGTTCTTTCCTACTTGATCCTAGTCCTGCCTTATTTGTTTGAGCACCTATCATAAATTGTTTATGGAATTGAAGTCGTGACTTCAGCTCTGCGGCAATTTTATCTTTTGGGAGAGATGTTACAGTATCATCATTCGACTTTGAGATGATATGTCTTTTGGTCACTCTTAGGTGTTTATAGAGTTCTGATGGTTTCTTTAATTTTAACCCAAAATTGTGTCGGTCTCTAAATAACGCAGAAGAGTCCGCTGGATGCGCTAACCCGAGCCATGACTTCAATGTCCTTATGGCGCTTGCGTCTAACTTTAACAAAAAGGGTCTTATTAATATCGTAAACGAGGAAAGGCCAATTTAGAAGTGATGTCAAATAATTATCATATATCCAAGCATATATTTTTGATGTTACTTATTGGTCGATTGTCTACCTTTTTAAGATCATTCAAAAAGCTATCGACTATTATATCTAACGATGGAGTGCGCCCTTGGTAATCAATTTTTTTGGCTAAGCATTTGAACGGAGCTGCGTCGGTAATAGTAGTAACGCACTTACCGCCTATTATATGACCCGGATCGTAAGAGGTATATCTGGTGTTCTGCTTACCCAGACATAGACTGTAATTTAAATAACAGAGAGATGAATTTTATTTTAAGAAATATATGTCCAAAATCTGAAACGTGGTCAAACTTGCGCAATCCGAAGATACTACTAATGCACAAGTTTTGAAAGCGATAGCATGATTTTAGTTTTCAAAGATAATATATTTTGCAGACGCTTGAGAGAGTGAAATGACGAATACATTCTTCGACTCGTTTTATTTACTTGTGCTGTCCAAGTTAGGTGTTTATCTATCACAAATCCCAGATTTTTTACTTCGTCAGAATAAGGAATCACGGTTTCATTGTACATTACATTAGGAACCTAATTAAGTTGCACCTTATTATGTAGATATTTGCTACCAACAAGAATGGCCTTTGATTTTTTGGGATTTACAGTGAGACCAAAAGACTCAGTCCATTCCTTTATTAAAATGAGGTCATTATTTATAGCTCTAATGGTAGCATCAAGATTTAAGTAAGACATGTCTCAAGTAGATTTGTAAATCGTCTGCATAGAAGTGTTAGTGAGAAAATATTATTTTATTTAGATATTATTTCATTAATAAAAATGGAAAAAAGTAAAGGAAATAAAACGCCGCCCTGAGAAACGCTGGCAGACAAAACAGCCCAATCAGAAGGATAAGTCATCAGAGCATGTAGTCTGTCGAAGACCGTTCACGGAAACCTGGAATTGAAAAGGGCTAAGGAGTTTATTATGGTTCAGGAAATATATTGTTCAGGAAATTATTTAAGTACAATGTGTTTTAGGACCTTAGATAGGCAGGAAAGGATGCATATAGGATGAAACTATGAGGAGAACTAGGATTACTGATTTTGGGAAGAGGCATGATATGTGCTGATTTCCAGGCAGATGAAAAAGAATTGGCTGTTAAAGAGAAATTTTTGGATACGTGTTGTAACAGTCAATAGGATGTCGAGAATAGGAACTAGCATGACACGACTAATGTTATTATTACTCATAGCTTAAGAACTAATTTTTAAAATAGCTTCCTTAACATCACACTCCGTGCTTACTTTAAAAGTAAAATTGTCACGGATAGGTGGGGTGATCGTATTTATATTGTTTAAGACCCAGATTTTCAATGAATCGGAAAGTTTAATTGGAGAAGATGTGAAAAGCTAATTAAGAGAATTTAAGTTTAATATATTATTAGAAGGGGTCAAAGTTGTACCCACACCTAGTGACTTGAATAGACCCCATAATTGTGGATGCGTAGAATTATTAAAAGAGGAGTAAATATAGCGACGTTTGATGTCTCTACACATCCTATTGCAGCGATTTCACATTTATACGTGATCATATGTTCATCCGTAGGGTTTTCTTTAAAACGTATCTTAGCTATATTGCGTTTATTAATATATTTTTTTACGTCAGCAGTGAGCCAGGGTGCTTGATAATGTTTTACTTTTAATTTTTTATTGGGTGCGTGGGAATCATACAATTTAGTTATGATTGTGTTAAAAAGGTCCTTGGATTGTCCTTGGTATCGAATTTTGAAGCTAAGTATAAGTTAGACCAATCAATTAATTTAGCATCGTATCGTAGAAGCTCCAAAAGTAATTGCTTTAAGGTTGCGTCGCAGAATCACCTTACTCTTGCGTTTAGGAGACGACAGATTGTAACGAAGAAATAAGAGATCGTCATAGGAAAAAAGGGCTGTTAACTGGCCATGTGATTACAAGTTTACCATTATTAGCTCAAATTTTTAATCTGTTTACTCTTTTCTTACTCATAAAGTTTGCAATGTTGTGTGGTTAAATAAATGAATGGTAACATACTTATAAGCCCTAAGGCAATAATGTGCTAAGTAGTCACAGTTTTCTTCAAAGGAAACCCGCGCTGGCGTCGTTCGATACAATTTCTTCATTGTAGTACTCGGGGTGGTGAATCTGATTTTTTATTGATAATATAAATAGTTGTACATTATTATCAAAATATATGGATTATATTGACATAATAAGACATGCATACAATTTTTAAATGTGCCAAATTTTTGTATTTAAGTATTCAGATAAACGACCTACGACAAAGTAAGTATTTTTTTCCAACGGCTTCTTTTAGTAAACAAACTTTCAATCCGTATGGAATGAGTGGTGCGCGTATATATTTTTCAATATATATTTACTCTCTCTTATAATACTCCTTGTGTCATTTTCATTGTTTCTTCAAAATAAAAGTTATTGAATTTGGTACATTTGTACCCCAACGTCGGAATCGACGAATAAAGTAATTTTACTCTTTAGAAAAATGCTTGAAATTTAAAGCTACAGTTATTAATAACAGCATCTTTTATTTACTATTCGTAACAGTATTTTGTGATAAAACATACTACCTATGTTTTTGAGCTTCTGCGTCTGCTAACGCAGCCGCTTCCGGCTCGGTGGTGATTATCACCCCGGGGGGAAGGATGTCCTGTGGAGGTATGCCGTCTGCATCGCCAGGTCTTTGTGGATCACAGCGCTTCAAGCACAAGAGAGCTAATAAGACAACAATAAAGATATCTTAGTTCATGATACTCGTAGTAATAAAACATATTCATTATATGACTTGGATGTTCTCACCTATCACCAAAACCGTTCTCCAAAAACTGTTCTGTATTAAATACCACATTATGATTCCCTCAGCTTGAACTAATTACACAATATCAAATATATTTATTAGAGATAAGACTCTTTTATTCATATTTTGAAACTGATTATATAATTGATTTTCAGAACAAAATATCTTTAAAGAAGAATAATCAACGTAGCTATGTCTATTTCACGCATCACGGGTTTTTATGTTACAAAATGTAATGGAATCACCAAGTACAATGATCAAATATCGTTTCATACTTTTTATTTTCCACTCAGTAAAATGATCATAAATTTCTTTCAAATGAACTCGTACAAACTCTTGAGTGATTTCAATATATTGGTTATCACTATTTTCGGAATGTCTGTTCTATACGCATCTGTTCTTTACTGCGCTAATAACACTTCATATTAACCTTCACTCTATAAACTGAAAACTAAAGGATTTGCATAACATTGTGTGTGACATTTCTGGGAACTTAGTCATTTTCTGAACAGAAATATTTAAGACATTTAGTACTTAGTTCTTAGTTCTTTATCTTTATATAGTTAGTATCTTTTGAAGATGTTTAAGTTAAGTTTGTCTGAATGTTTAAAATGATATTAAACGCCTTACTATTTCTTTTTCCGAATTTGCTTTTTGTATAAATAAGCTTACAAAAAATTTACAGATATGGAAATGAGGTAATGAACGAAAAGCGGCTCGTAATTATATCATAAACAAATTAATAAGAACCACTTCCACCTTCTCTCTATCTTTGACCCTCCAACTTCTACAGAATTGCACACTGACAGTTCAATTGGCTATGTGGGATTCTTATGCAAAAACATGTATTGAGGATTCTCGTAGATCTTATTTTATAAATTAAACACTTCACTTCAGTCTAATAAACTTGGTTTTATTTTTATAACGTATTTAAGAACATACAGCGTCCGTCCTACATCTTTTCTATATTTCAAAGGGCTCTCGCTCTGACAGTATAAACTTATCATAGACTACTATAAACAGATTTTTATAATTGCATATTTCATCACTCTTCCTCAATTTTAGAATCTGTTATCACTCTCACAAAAAAAAAATCCCCTTAACTGAAAAACAATCTTCTCCTTAACAAAAAAACTTAAGTCCTCATTACACACAAAAAAAGCTCAACGTTTCATGTTACAACATTTCTTAACTAACTTAATTAGTCTTAAACTTACTTATTTTATCTCATCAATACCTTTTTTTATCTGTCATACTCATTAAGTTAATACTCAATACTCAATACTGTCAATACTCATTAAGTATATCTTTTACCAATCAAATTACAAACGAGAATACCAAAGAAATTTACTTGACATTTTTGAAATTAATAATGTTACTTCTATATATTACATCTACCACTATTAATTACATCTTTAAATTATAATTAATTTTATATTAAAAAAAAAAAAAATTCAAACTTAATTTTATTTGAAGGTTTAGTCAAGCAATCAGCGATCAGCTAACTGTTCTTCTGTTTTTCTACTCGTTGTATTATATAATTATACTTTACATCCATATGTTTCAATCTTTTCTGGTCATAATTTGAAGCTGCCTTAATAGTACTTCGATTATCCTCATAGATAGGTACGCATTTAATACAAACATTTAAATCCTTTAACATCTTTCTCAACCAACTCGCTTCCATGCTAGCTTCACATAATGACACAAATTCGGCTTCAGTGGTACTCAAAGAAACTATGCTTTGTTTTCTAGATTTCCATATTACAACATTACCAAACAAGTTAAATAAGTATCCTGAAGTCCAGTTTCTGTCACTATCCCTTGCATAATCTGCATCTGCAAAGTAAAATCAATAGTGTGTTTAACATAACCTAAAATTCTTTTTAATGCTTGCCATAAGTCCTTATTTGGTTTGCTTTGGAATCTACTTAAATAATACACTGGCATTGCCAAATCAGGTCTTGATCCTACAGTTGCATACATTAAAGAGCCAATTAGAGACCTGCACTGATATTCATATGTCATGTCAATTTCAGAGTCATTCATTTTAAAATTATAATCTACTAGCTGATTCTCGCCCGCTTTGCTGGGCAAATAATAACAGAGAATCACCAATTGTATGTGGGTAAATTGAAAATAATCACATATAATCACAAACTGTATGTGGATAAATTGAAAATAATCATAAATAATCACAAACTATGTGGGTAAATAGAAAATAATCACAAATAATCACAAATTGTACATACAGTTTGTTATTCTTTGTGATTATTTTCAATTTACCCACATGGGTAAATTTAAAATAATCACAAAGAATCACATACTGTACGTAGGCGAATAGAAAATAATCACAAATAATCACAAACTGTATGTGAGTTACGGAACCCTAAGCTTATGAATAAACGTAGTGAGAGGCCAAATAATTTTAATTTCTACTGCAATGCAACGAGAGAAGAGAGGGAGCGGAGGGTAAACTTTGCAGTTTTTTAGCTGTAACTTTGGAACGGTTTGAACCTTTGCAAAAGCCTTTCTTATTACACCTATTCAATACGTCAGGAGTCTTGTGTCCAAATTTCAGCTTTCTAGGTATTACGGTTTGGGCTGTAGAGCGACCAATGAGTCAGTGAGTGTCTTTGTGTTTTATATATTAAGATTGGTGTTGAACACTCTTTACAATCAGCCATTCCCCATTTATCTAAAACCCTTTTTAAGTAATTTATTTGATTTAGAGGAATTTCCCCATTTACTTTTTCAATACTAATTCCCAAGTAATTTAATGTCTCCGTTGTCATGTCTTTCATTCTATAGTTTTCTGATAAATATTTTTTTTAATATTCTATTTTTCTTGTCTTTTCCTATTATCAACAGACCATCTACATAAATTAAAATATACAATTCCCCCTTTGAATACAGGCAATAATCATTTTCAGACCTTTTAAATAATAATAATAATAATAATAAAAATATTTATTTCGGACAAGATCATCCATATAGTGTTAGTATGTTAGTAACAATGTTTACTTATAAACTAAGTTAGTTATTGTTAGGTACATTATAAAAATATTTCATTTTATTTCATTTTATTTGGCCAGTCATTGTTTCTATCCAATGTTTCTGAATAGAACAATGAGGGCGATCCATGATTGTCTTCAGAATGCTGTTGCTGCTGGCCCTCATGCGCCGCAACAGAGACGATGCTTTTTTACGCATAATTGCATGAAATCCGTCAACCCGTGCGTCTGCGAACATTGCTGAGGCGCTGCAAAACCGTGGTAGTCGCAACAGCATTCTGAAGGCATTGTTATACTGAACTCGTAGAGTACTGTAGGCTCGACGTTTATAACTCACCCACAGGCCACCCGAGTAAAACAACTGACAAAAAGCCCGAAAAAGGGTAATCTTGACATCCGCAGTACCACGAGCAAACCTGCGTGCGAGCATATTGCTTCTTACCGCCAGCGCCCTACGCTCCCTTTCAATATCCTCATCATCACATAAATCAGCAGTAATAATATGGCCCAGATATTTAAAATTGTCAACTCTCTTTAATGTTGACCCATTGAGAGTTATTGTTGGTACACGACCTGGTAACTGCTTACCAGCCTTAAACACGAGGATCTCACTTTTTGTGGCATTATATACCAGGCCATGGGTCTTCGCGTACGACTCGCAGATCCCTATCAATTTTCTTAACCCCCCGATCGAGGGGCTCAGCAGAACCATGTCGTCAGCGTAACTCAAGTTATTGACGCATTGGCCATCAATATAGCACCCCACATGGACGCTGCTGAGCCTCTCAACCAGCTCATTCACGTATAGGTTAAAGAGAGTAGGAGAGCTAAGTCCACCCTGTCTCACGCCACACATAAGGGTATACTCATCTGACAAGGCACTTGCCCACCTAACCTGATTTTTTTGGTGCTTATACCAAAATTTTAACAATTCAGTACATTCCGTCGGCATACCCGTGCCTCTTAGCTTCTCCCACAGCAACTCATATACAGGTGTTTTTCTTGTAGTGTAATATTTAACAGTATGCTTAAAACAAAAAATAGCGCTTTCTGTAGAAACACCCGGTCGAAACCCAAATTGAGCATCATGGAGCCTTACATGCTTAGCGAGGTAGCCGTTAAGCAAACTGTCAAGTATTTTTGCACCTGTGGTTACAAGCGATATAGGCCGGTAGTTACTCTTGTCAGATGTGTCTCCCGTTCTATTCTTAACAACAGGCACTACTATGGTACGCATTAACGCTTCTGGTAAATGGGTATGTCCCAAACAGACATTAAAAAGTGTCGCAAGTAAACGAGGCAGATGCTCGCCGTCATATCTAAAATGTTCTATACTTAAGCCATCATGACCAGGTGACCTTCCCTTCGACATATTAGTAATAATTTCCGTTACATTTTTTACCAAAACTTGAACACATCGCCCAGACACAATATCACTATTCCTAATCGACTTTGAGTCTAAGAGAGATGTTACTGTAAAATGTTTTTTAAAAACATTCACAATTGTTGTCAAATAATGCTCACCCTCTACGCTTACGGGGATGCTGGGCCTAATATTTAACTTATTTGTATTTTTCCAAAATCTTCCAAAATTTTTTCCCGATAAGTCTGACGCTAAGACGTCCATTTTTATTTGTTCTTGTCTGTCTTGACACCACTTTAATTTTCTTTTAAAATGTTTCCTACTTTCTAACATGTTTTCATAAATTTTTCCGGCACGCGGTTTTCTCTGTTCCACCCAAATTCGAAATCTAAATCGAGCCTCTCTGTGCAGGTCTGCGACATACCAATTCCACCCTGCTATAAAACCATTTTTTCTAGGACACTTGCTGCGATGCGTTGCTGTGGCAGCTTCAGATAAAATGTTTATTATGGTGTCGTATAATCTATTAATAATAGTCCTATGCTCACGATTATTGCAATACCTTTCACTACAATTTAATAATTCTTCCGGAAAGTTAATTTCACTAAGTTTTAAATTACAAATCTCCCTATACTTTTGTGTTTGAGACATGTTTCTGACACCCCATAATACTCTATCCTGGTCATTATTATGCCAACATTTAGGTGATATTACTTTAGGTTTTACATTAAATAAATTACAGTGAAGCACTAGTGGAAAGTGGTCCGACCAGTACACATCATATTTAATGTATATATTATTAATCGTTTGTCTAGCTGACTCCGTGTCTTAGCAATGATCCAACCACCTTTCACTACCATGCACATCGCTTATAAATGTATACGAATTCGAGTCTATTCCTAGATTTTCAACATCTATACACAACCACTTTTGTTCAACACAGAAACTACACATCTCATTAAAAAATAGCTCGTTAGGATGAGCATTAAAATCTCCTAAAAATATAATAAGATTCAACTCCTAAGTTTTCCTCTATTTCCATTATAGATCTTAATGTACTTAAGCACTCTGTAAACACCGGCAAATTTTCTTGAGAACAGGTCGGCATGTAGACACTAAAAACCACTATAGATCGAGTACTTACAGTTAATTTCATAGCTGCAATCCTTACGTTATCACAATTTATTACCGAAACTTTTTCAAATGCACTTTTACGTCATAAGATCGCCACACCTCCGTGAGGGCGGCCGCTGAGCAGCCCGGCCGACGGATCCACCGCCGACGTTCCAGTGCACCCGAAGTTTTCATTAACGGTACTGAGTAAGGGCAGGTCATGCGGCAACAACCATGTCTCTTGCAGAGCTATAATGTCGCATGACTGGCATAGCAATCGTATGCCTTCAATAGATCTTTTAAAGCATTTGCAATTAAAACTAACTAGTTTATGTTCCGGTTTATTTTGTATTATTCTTTGATTGGTGTCCGTCATCGTGTTGTTTGTTTACTAGACATTTCATTTTTCCTTTTAGGCCTGAAGTTAATAAAATGCCGATACGCCACTCCAGTCGGCCAAAACTCATCATTCATAAACAAATCTAATTTGTGCTTTGGTACTAAAATCTTAAATGAGTCATAATCTTTCCTCGTTTTCATGTCAATTTTTTCTAAAGTAACAGAAACATTCGATTTCTTTTCAATGTATTCTTTGATGTGACACACTGCCACCTCCTTTGAAACGTTGTAAATATAAATTGGTACATTAATCTCTGCCGCCTTGAATTTTTCATTTATTTCAGTTTTAGCTTTTCCAGTTTTTCCTATAAATCTATTCCGCAACCTCTTTTTTTGAACAACTTTCCATTCCTCAGTAGGCGAACACTCCTTCCACTCTCCATTACGTACAATATCGGCCAATGATTTCCGACCGGCCGCGAGTTCCGTGTGTCCGCTCGCTCGCACCTCGGTAGGCATATGACTCAACGGTTCGGGTATACGACCTTTGTTCGACGCATCGAACATGCGGGTGGGTTTGGTTTTATTCTCGCTTGTCATACCCTCAACTACATCGGTAATAGATGACTGTGGTGATAATCTTGTGGGAGAACTCTCAACTCTCTCTCTCTCTTGGCGAGGAGGATTATTCACTGATGCATGTTTTAAAGCATCAATTTCCGATCTTAACAACTTAATTTCGTCACTTGAAGCATAGCATTCCTTAAACTGTATGATATCGGACTTTATTTTTACGATATCTTTCAATAAACTTGTAACATCTACATGGTCGAAAGAAACCGGGGGTAGCTTTTGTAAGTCCCTTGCTACAAATATAGGAATACACTCAGGGTCTGTGTCCTTCAATAAGCTTATAATGTTTTCAATCTCTCTTTGCGTTTTACCATCTTTTTTACGTATTCTCTTTTTTGACTTTGGAACCGACTCGAATAGGAGATTTTTCGCTGTCGTAATATCACTCGGTGTAAAGGCACTCACACATATTCTGCTAATACTTTCTTCGTCCATAACATCTATTTTGTTACATATAAAAGCAAGTATTTCATTAATTACTATATTGCATTTCGTACATTTCACAGTAGTAGACATCTCGCTTCCGCAAACGAACGACCGTAGACGCGGACGCACGCGACGCGACGTGACGTAAAACCATATTGTAAACTTGTTTCATTAAAATGCTCATTCCAATATTTTGGTGATTTCTTTAACCCATACAATGACTTTTTAAGTTTCAGTACACCCTCTGGTGGTTTTAAATAAACATTTCCATCAATACGTCCATAAAGGAATGCAACTTTAACATCCATTTGATGTATGTCATAGTTTCTGTGTGCTGCTACTGATAGTAGGATTCTTAAAGTTTGTAGCGTCAATACTGGTGAGTACTCTTCGATGAATTATAATACACTTCATTCTCATTATAATATGCTGTATCATGCTGATTTATTTATTAAAATTATTGATGTAAAACTCTGATATTTGAATTTTGAATTATGTTCCATTAACCTAATGTCAACTGTCGGTTACTTAAGTCTGTCAATAAATGTTGTGTAAAAACGTTGGCTAATTAAAGCATATTATTTGGGTACAAATCAATAATATGGTAGCAGAGCGTGGTTAGATTTGATTGGACCAACGTTTTCAACGAAGATTGAGAGAAACAAATAGTGTTTTCCGGAACAATTTCGTCTCGTAACCTGGTGGTGATAGTTGCTGGAATTTTGGTGACTGACAATCATGGAATTTCAAGGTATTGAGAAGTTGAAGGGTTCGGAGAACTGGAATATTTGGAAATTTATGGTGCGTAATTTATTGCGTGCAACTGATGGAGCTTATGAAGTGAGTATCGGTGAGTTAGTTAAACCGGTGCTCTTGGCTAATGCTACGGCGGATCAAATTGCGGCTCACACGGCAGCGATGAAAATTTGGGATAAAGCAGATCGCGCAGCTTGTCAAATTATCATCAAGACAATTGATTCGAGTGTGATGACCCTGATCGTTGCTTGTGAACACGCTCATCAGATGTGGACCAAACTGCACGGTATTTATGAACAACAAACTAAGCAAGCTGTTCATTCAGTGCAGACTGAATTCTTCAGTTTCGACATGAATTTAGCGGACGATATGGTAAGCCATATAGCTAAATTTGAAGGTTTGATTCTTCGCATGCAGCAGTTGAAAGTCAAGCCCGATGAGTCAGCTTTGATGGTCAAGTTGCTGGAAACTTTGCCTGATAGTTTTGAAAGTTTCAGACAAGCCTGGTGGGCCAGGTCGGATGACCAACAAACCCTAGATAACCTAATCAATGTTTTGACATCTGATGAGCACAGACGGAAGTTTCGGCAAGTAAAGGAGGACAATTTATCGGCATTGATGGCAACTAAGTTGAAATTCCAATCCAAAGGTGCAAGTGGAAGTCAACACGGTGGTAAACAGGCCAAAGATGATGTCAAGTTTAACCAGAAAGGAAAGAAGCCAACGTTCAAGTGCTACGGTTGTCAAGGAGTCGGTCATATCCGAAGAGATTGTCCAACAGAGAAGAAGAAGAAGAAGAAATCTGAGGCGAAGGGCGATGTGACGTCTGAAGCTAAGAGTCAAGCGTTTGTTAGCGAAGTGCTCCATGCAGAAACCAAAAATGACGTTTGGATCATCGATTCTGGTGCCACAGATCACATGACCTTCAGGAAGGAGTGGTACTCGTTCTTTGAGGCTTTCTCGATTCCAGCAGAAATTCGAATTGGAAACAACTCGGTGATGAGTGCTTTGGGGAGAGGAACTATCCAGTTCGAGGCTTTTGTGAATGGTAGTTGGACTCCTTGTCATATGGAAAACGTGCTGTATGTTCCTGATGCACGAAGAAATCTGTTCTCGGTTACGCGTGCGTTGGATAAAGGTATGACTTTTAGCTCTTCCAAGGACCGATGCCAATTTCTGCTCGATGGTGATATCAAGGCTCAAGGTGTACGAACTGATCAGCTGTTCCAATGATGCTCAGAGTCACGGAACCGGATACGTGCTGTGTGATTGAAGCTAACCTGGCGTCCAAGGAATCTCTTCAAGTTTGGCATGAACGTTTAGGCCATCAGAATAAACGTCATGTTGTGAAGGTACTCAAGAAACATGGAATTGATGTCAAACCTGATGACGTGTTCTGTGGATCCTGTGTAGAAGGGAAGCAACATCGAGACCCGTTCAAGTCACGTCAACAGCGGTCTTCTGAGCCGGGAGAAGTGATCCATGCTGATGTCTGTGGTCCAATGGAACAGGAGTCTATTGCTGGTTCAAGATACTTTGTCTGTTTCACGTGTGACTACTCCAGATTTCGTCTGGTCTACTTTTTAAAGAAGAAATCTGAGGTGATTGACAAAGTCAAAGAAATGTTGCAGCTGGTGAAGACTCAACGTGGTCGACCAGTAAAGGTGCTCCAGTGTGACGGAGGAAAAGAATTTGTTAATGGGGCGATGCAAAATCTTATGAAGTCCGAAGGAACAAGGATGGTAGTTAGTAACCCTTATACGCCTCAACAAAACGGTTGTGCTGAACGGTCCAACAGGACGATCGAAGATCTAGCAAGAACCATGCTTGTTAGCAAGGATCTACCGAAGTATCTTTGGGCTGAAGCTGTCAACGCTGCGGTGTACGTTCTTAACCGAACTGGTCCAAGCTCTGTGGAGGGCAAAACTCCATACGAGCTGTTCGTTGACAAAAATGTTCATCTGAACAGGTTTCATATCTTTGGAACGGTCTGCTACGTGATGGTGCCTAAAGAACATCGGAAGAAATGGGATGCCAAAGGTACCGAAGCAGTTTTCGTCGGGTATTCGGAAGACATTGATGGTTTTCGTGTGTGGATCAAGGACACAAGGAAGGTGATTAGAAGTCGAGAGGTAGTGTTTGGTCCAGAGCACTCTTCTAAAGTGTTGGCACTGTTTCCTGAAAAGGCTCCAGAAAAGGATCTTGTTGAAGGTGTTCCCGTTGCTGTTGAAGAAATCGAAGACAACGTTGAACTCCCAGAGCCTCCAAGATTCCTGAACTTACCTGAAGCTGTGAACGTGCCTGGAGTTCCGAATCTTGTGTCGCCAGTAAATGGTCAAGTTGTTGTTGCTGAACCCCGAATTGAAGAGTTTGATGAAACCCCTAAAGCTGTAAAAGAGACCACTCAACGGTGTCTTCGAGATAGGAGTACTCTTCAGAAACCTAAAAGATTAAGTGAGATGTATCTTGCTGAGTTGGACGAACCTCGAAACTACAAAGAAGCCATGGAGTCTGCTGATCGTGTGCACTGGAAGGCTGCGATGGAAAAAGAAATGTCTTCACTGAAGGAAAACCAAACTTGGGTTCTTTCGGAGTTACCAAAAGAAAGAAAAACAATCGCTAATCGTTGGGTCATCCGTATCAAACGAGATGCCGAAGGAAACATTAGTCGTTACAAAGCTCGACTTGTTGCGAAGGGGTATAGTCAACGAGAAGGTATTGATTATAATGAAACTTTCAGTCCCGTAGCTCGTTTTGATACTATTAGAGCGATTCTAAGTATTGCCGCCAAGGAAAATCTGAAGTTGGCTCAGTTTGATGTGACGACTGCATTTTTAAACGGTATTTTGGGTGAAGTAATCTACATGGATCAAGCTGAAGGTTTTGAAGACGGTTCTCCGTATGTCTGCACACTCATTAGGAGGATTTACGGATTGAAGCAATCGCCTAGGTGCTGGAACAATCGAGTCACAGATTTCCTAATCAAGAAGTATGGTTTTGTCCAGAGCGAAGCTGATCCCTGTCTTTTTTATCGTGCATCTGGTGAAGATAAACTGATCCTTGTCCTGTACTTGGATGGATGGATGATGGTCTGGTTGCTGCAACAAAAGAGAGTGTGATTCAAGAGTTCCTGAAGAAGCTGGAGATGGAGTTCAAGATCACCCATGAACCGCTTGGAAGCTTTCTGAACATGCTCATCGAACGGAGGGAAGATGGTTCAATTCGTTTGAGTCAGAAGACGTATGCAGAAAGTCTTCTCCAGAAGTTCAACATGGCAGAAGCTAACGCAGTCTCCACGCCCATCGACAAGTACGTGCAACCGGAAGAGAAAACTGGTTTAAGAACATCTGCACCTTACCGTGAAGCTGTGGGGTGCCTGATGTACTTAGCTGTAGCTACTCGTCCTGATATCTCATTTGCAGTCGGTTACGCGTCGCAGTTCCTGGAAAAGCCTGAGGAAGTTCACTGGTTGCTTGTCAAGAGAATCCTGAGGTACATCAAAGGGTCTAGTTCGGTTGGCACCTGTTATGAGGCAGGTTTTGGAGGAAGTGAATTGAAGGCGTACAGTGATGCTGACTATGCTAGTCAATCGGATACTCGTCGGTCGGTCAGTGGCATTGTTTTCATGCACAGTGGAGGACTGATATCTTGGGCTAGCAGACGTCAAGAGTGTGTGTCCTTGTCCACAACTGAGGCTGAGTATGTTGCTGCAAGTGAAGCTGCCAAGGAATCTGTTTGGTTGGCTCGACTATTTGCAGAAGTTTCTCCCTTGGACAACGTCCCGATTCTTTATGTAGACAACCAAAGTGCGATCAAGTTGGCAAAGAATCACGAGTTCCACAAGAGGACCAAGCACATCGAAGTGAGGTACCATTTCATTCGAAAGGAACTGAAGGATGGAAGGTTGAACATTCAACATGTTTCAAGTGCTGAACAACTCGCTGACATCCTGACAAAGCCGCTGCCACGTACGAGAGTCGCTGAATTACGTTCTGCTCTAGGAATGAGCTGAATTATTTTGAATTTATATCATTATTTTATATAAAAAAAAAATCGAAATATCTAATGTTTTAGAGGAAGTATTGATGTAAAACTCTGATATTTGAATTTTGAATTATGTTCCATTAACCTAATGTCAACTGTCGGTTACTTAAGTCTGTCAATAAATGTTGTGTAAAAACGTTGGCTAATTAAAGCATATTATTTGGGTACAAATCAATAATACCGTCCACTGTGTTCTATATTAAAAGCATATGTCGATGATCCTCTGCACCTATGTCCGTGTAAAGCTTTTCCTCTTCCTGAAACTGTCCCTCTCTGCTGTCCTCGATTAACTTCTCCATGATCTCTTGCTCCTTTATGATAGTTATTGTAATAGCCTCTTCCTCTCACTTCTATTCCTTGTCCTCTCACTCCTCTACTTTGTCCTATTATATTTCCTCTTCCTCATTTATATCCTTGACTGTAATTCCTACACTGTAAATGCTTGTTAGGTGGTGAACCGCCACGCTGCCGATTAAGATACTTTTCGCTTTTGCTTCGGCTTTTTTATTATCAACATTCTTGAAATACAATTTATCTTTAATCGCCTCTTTACAATTGTATTCTCTTAAAACACTTTTCAGTCTATAAATTATCACATTATCCTTTTCCAAAATGTGCTCGATGTCTGTCGTAAACTGATGCCGAAATCTCGTAACCGGAAAAGAGCTGCCGAAGATGGATCTTGGAATCAGTGCCCTGTGCCTATCTGGTAGGAAGAACTGATTATCCAGTTGACGATGATGATGATAAAATAAAAGAGTGGACTGTATAATAAATTTGCATTAAATCACTTAATAATAGACAAATATGTACGAATAGGAGCGTGAGAAAAGTCGTTCTGGCTGTATTGCCGAACCACACCACTACCACTCTTCCTCCTTCTTGCCGTCGCCCGCGCCCCGCTATTAAAAGCAATGCCACATTGCTCCTTACTTTGCGCTAGGTGCTTAGTATAGACCCTTAACAATGGATCTCATGGGACTGCTAAGGAACACCAAAAAGTCGTCGACATAACCATACGAAGATCATCATAAACGCGAATATCCAAAAGGTGTATTTATTGCTGTCTTTGCTATATTCTTTTTGCTGACCGGGGTCTAGTTGTACCTTCACCAGGTCAATTCTCGAGAATACTTTACATCCTGCTAGGCTGTGGTAAAAATATAGCAGATTGGGTACCTATCCGGAACTGTGCGAGAATTGAGCATTCTGTAGCCATCACATGGTCGCTATCCATTGTCACCTTTGGGAACTAAATGTAAAGGTGAAGTACCACGGCGAATCAGAAGGTTGAGCTGTGTGAATCACAATCGGCCTTGGCAATCTTTATATTAGAATTGTAGTATTTTCGATTCTTGATTCGATTCGATTCTTGATAACACACATTCTATATAAGGATAAAGATATATTTTTTAATAATATACTAATAAAATTTTTATTAAGGGTTCGGAAACATATTTCATTTGACATAACTTAAGTAGTACCGCGACCTATTAACAACTTACAGCTAGCAAGGGTAATAAGAGTAAATAGGAAACCATGCGTGCAACAACCTCTGAATCCAGGGCAGCTCCAGCCAGATAATCCAGGAAGGTCGACGGCGCGTAACGGTTAAAGTTGTAACAACAACAATTGACACCTGGCAAACTAGATACACAGAGGGTGACACAGCTGAGGTTACAAAAATCTTCCTCCCAGATGTGAGGAAAGCGGCGAAGATAATGACTCAACTTGACATGGACTCTTTGACGGCAAAAATCCTCACCGGGCACAGGGGAATTTGCAGCATACCTACATAAATACAAATTGACTGACAGACCGACGTGCAAATGTGATGACATAACTGACGAAGACATAATACACCTGATTACGGAATGCCCAAGGTTCCATAGACAGAGACGGGAAACGGAAACTCAACTTGACATGACTATTAACAGGACTAACATTTCAGAAATAATGACGGACCAAGGGGCAAGAAGTAAGTTTCTAGATTTTTGTAAATATGCGGGGGGGATAGTAATAAAAGAAAATAAGTAATGAGACTCTAAAACGACAGTAAATAGGACCTTGAGCAGGACATTAACTGACAAAACTCATACAGATTTATATAATGACTATGACTGATACTGGAATGACATCAGCAGCTGCAGCCTCTCTGAAACTTCACTTCACTTCACTTGATGGACCATGCGAAATAGAACCAGAACAGCAACCCACTGAACAACACAGAAACGTCCTAATACCATGTGCGTCCACATGGACTGTTTAGGGCCTTGGATGAGACAATGAGGGGGCATTAATCTCAATAATGTCCACCCTAATCGCAGCAATCACGGATGGGACAACAGCAGCAAGGAGCAGGCAGATGACATCTGGCAGCATCTGGCAGCATCGGCATCTGGAAAAAAAAAAAACCTGTCCAAAGGTTCTTAGAATTATATAGGTATAAGTAGTAAGTAATATAGTAATAAAGTAATAAATACAAATTTGTTAATATTATTGTATATAGTATATTTGTCATGTTATCAAATAAGGACATAGTTCACGTGAGGCAGATAAGATGAAATGAATAAAATGGAAAAATGTAAATAGACTTAACTAGATTTGAATTTAATATGTATAAAGTAAATTTCACTTAGAATAAAATTTTCATACATAACAACTAATACTGAAACCAAACTAGGCCCAAGATGTAATTAATATAAATAAATAGTAAATAGTTAGCTGCCCATCGATAAACTTGGATACACACAACATAACCAACACACCACACTTAAAATAAAGAAAAACAATCTGAAAAACTCTTTTATCCTGAACACTGGCTTCGATAACCCACTCGAAGGTACAAAGGGGAGAAAAAAAAAAAAAAAAAAAACGGTTAAAGTTTAAACACGCAGGCTAGTTCTACAGACGTCCAATAACACTCGCGGTCACGATATGGCACTATCACTTAATAGCGGGGGACTATAACAATGTCTCTTCACGATCCTGTAGTGCAATACTCAAAGATCGAGCGGTAAGCTGGAGTTGAAGATGGAGTTGTAGGGCTTCGTACTCTGTCGATGCGTTTAGTGCTGTATCGAATACTTGAATGACCGAGCGCCGTTGTTGGCTTTGGTGTGCACGGTTTAAGGAAGAGTGAAGGAAATGGATTGGTATGTCACATAAAATTGACTCATTCACTATTATGAATGGAAAGCCACAAGGTGGCGTTACCGATTCCGCCTGCCCTTAAAGGGTCACCTTTGAAAGACTACCATTAAACCTAATATCCTAAATGCTCTCAATTGAGAAATTTAAATAGTAAGAGACGAAGCTTCTTAGCATTCCATGGATTCACCGTGCGGGTGCCGGGCCCATCGCGTTGCAAGAAGAGGAGCGCAAACAATGCCTGGGACTTGCGACCCAGATGTAGGTTTAAATAAAATAAATTAAAGGAAGTAGTTTTTAGAACTAAATTAGGTTTTAAATCTTAACCTAACCAATATTAAAATATTACTAAACTATTGGCGCGGTAAAGTACATAAGCGGACGACCGGACGAAGATAAGTTCCCTTAGCGGTTCTGACAGTGCAGACAAGCACAATACCATCCTTAGAGGGATGAACTTTGTCTACGATCGCTAAAAGCTAAGACAGTGGCGGAGAATTATCATTCATTACTATTACGACTGTTCGTGGTGTAATAGGCGTGGAAGGAACGCTCCACTTCTGTCTAGTCTGTAGTCCGTGAAGATATTCGATCCGCCACCGACGCCAAAGAGATTGGACTAACTTATTCCTATGGAGCAGTCTATTTATACTGCAATTAACTTCTGGTGCGGGTAACGAGCACAGGAGTTCAGTGTGTAAAAAATGGCTTGGTGTAAGAGCTGATGGCTCTGCGGGATCTGAGCTTAAAACTGTTAAAGGTCGCGAATTAAGCAAACACTCAATTTGAGCGAGAACTGTAATGAGTTCTTCGTAAAAATGAAGTTGGACAACCCAATAACGCGAAATAGATGAGTTTTTACGACTTTAACCATACTTTCCCAGGCACCACCCTAATGAGGCGAGTAAAGACATATGAAAGACCAACGAATACGTTTTTCAGGGAGATCTTGTTCTAATTTCGGGACTAGTTCTTTATTTAAAAATGTATATAGTTCACGTAAGAACAATTATCGGAATGCATAACTTGAACAGGGCCGCGGCGAGCAAGGAAACGTTTCAGAGCAGCGAGAAAACTGGGAGTGCTCAGATCAGTAGCAACTTCTATATGCACTGCTCTAGACGCGAAACATGTAAAAAGGCATAGGTACGCCTTCCTACTATGTACGCCGCATTGTCGTGTAGGTGTATAGTCTATCGGACGTACGTAATCGCAGCCAATCTGTGTAAAAGCTTTAACTACGTGGTATGTGCGACTCGCAGGCAAGTCTGACATTTGAGGATATCTTGGACGCGGATTGAGTCTAAAACATTTATTACACAAGTGAAAGCGCTGTCTCACGATTCGACGCACTGAAAGTATCCAAAATTTTTGTCGTAAAAGTAACATAAGTAATTACGGGCCATCGTGTAAATGTTTTATGTGATAATAATCTATCAAAAGATTCACGATATGATTCTTGCGAGATAAAATAACCGGATGCATTATACTGAAGTCCAGAATCGCCGAGACGGCCGCCTACGCGGATATGGCCGTCCTTATCTATAAAAGGACTTAATTTATGAAAAGATGGAGAAATCAATTTTTTATTGCGAATATTTTGAAATTCTTTTGCAAAATACCTTTTTCGTAAGGCTGATATTAATTTATTTTCAACAAATTGAAGTTGATTTAATAAACTAGCAAATTTAAAAACGTAAATAAGAATGCGAAGAATCTTGTTCCAAGAAGATATGCGTAATGCGAGTTCATATACTATACATTCCTTTGCGATTGTACAAACCGCATGCGATAGAATTTTTTGTTGGGGTATTACTTCTAACGACTGTCCGTCTAAGCTACGAAGAGGCCACTGAGTCGTATCCACAAAGGATGAGAAAAATTTTTTTTCAGTGTTACACCTCGTGACAGACAGTCAGCTGGATTTTCAGTCCCTGCGACATGATAGAAATGATTGGCTGAAATATTTTCTGTGACCACAACCACACGGTTTGCAACAAAGGTTTGCCATCTGTGAGGAGAACCTTTTATCCAATATAAAGCGACCTCAGAATCAAGAAACGCGAAGTTTTTATTGGAAAGTGATTAACAAAATTATTTTATAATTTCACGCCGACTAACTTTATAGTGTTGCCATTGTTTGAACTAATGTGAACGTAAACTACTCCACCATAAGTGTATTTGCTCGCGTCCGAAAATCCCACGAGAGTTACAACACAGTTTTTAATAACGCCCAGATGACGCGGAATGTGTAGCGTATTCAGAACTGGCAGCTCGATACAAAACTGTCTCCACATATTAACGATGTGGGTCGGCGGTGTATCATCCTAATCTAGTTTAAGCTGCCAAAGACTTTTAATAAGCAACTTAGCATATATTACCACCGGAGCAACAAAACCCTTAATATATTAATAACTAGGTCACGCAAGCGGGGTCGTGAGCTGAGTTAACTTTTGCTCTGTGCACGGCAGGGTATTTACTACGATGTTCTTTAGGTTAGTCCTTACAAACGCTAAGAGAGTTAAATGGAAATATAGGTATTATCAATAAATCATTTGCCAAACATGTCAAGTTTGATATTCGTTTCAGGTCTTTAAATGGAAAATTTTCTACAGGATTGCTCATAACACCCTTCTTTTCGTAATGGCATCACGCTGAAACAATCAGGTCCACTGTCATACTATAATACAGATATAGTAGAAAGCATTCGACCTCCTTGGGGATAAAACGAATTATTATTATGATATCGTGACTAGTTCTTAAGCAACAGTAACTTTGTCAATTCCATATGGCAGATTCACATAGATTTCCTAGCAAACGGCTCTAGATATTATTTAGTGATTTTTTCATTTAAGAATCCACTTTACGTTACGATAAGCTAGCTAGACGCATAATGTTACCCAGGCATAGCATAGTTTCGATCTGTGTCACCCCTTGTAATTGTGGTGGCACTGCCCCAGAATCCATAAAATTTTCTGCGGTGAACATTCCTGTTATTCTAATGGAACAGCATGCAGAGCAAGTATAGGGAACTCCTGCTTCTTTTAAATCGGTTCTTGAACATTTAGAACAAGAAACGTATGCCAATTTTTCTAATTATTTATTGAATCGACGCTTATTTGCTGCGATATTAGGAAGAGTGATATGTGTGGCTGCACTATCTCGATACTATTGTGAACGGGCAGAAGTTGCTGTATATCGCGATATGCCACTTGCAAGCCGTCTGCCTCTTCCTCTGCCTCGTCCACGTTCTATTTTATGATAATGGTATTGTTGAAACGCCTGTCGGTTTTTGAAAGAGTTGTTTTTTATTGTTTGTTGTTCACCGTCATATTTTTCTTTTTTACTTTGTTACAAGTTCTTCTAGAACATTCGTTAATAAATGTCCATCATCCAAACCAGCAGCAAGTTATTTTTTACTAATCTTCCTAATTAATCCTTCATGTGGTCTTATTCGAACCGGAGGTTGTTTAAAGAAGAATGCTGCTATATTTGAGAAAAAATTATTTCAAAAGGATTTAAAAGAAGAAATTTGTATGTGGAATTGGAATGTGGATTTATTCAATGGTGTTAAATATTGAACTTAATTTAAATTTACTAATCATAACCCAACACTCAGGTAACATAAATTAGCGTAAGCTTATTTTATAAGGTGAGTTTGCCATTATATTATGCTATATTGAAAGATTGTGTTACATTATTCACTGCACACCTGCAGCATTGTCAAGAAGTATTAACAATAAAGTTAAAACGTACCATTTATTTATACATTTATTAGGTACAGTAAGAATTAGCGCTTACATTATTTTAACTATTATAATATTATCCAGTTGGTCAATGACCGGCAATATGGCTTTCGCCATGGTCGATCGGCTGGTGATCTTCTGTTATATCTTACGCATCGTTGGGCAGCTGTTATTGAAAGCAAGGGAGAGGGTCTGGCAGTTAGTCTGGATATGGCGAAAGCCTTCGATCGTGTATGGCATAAGGGGCTTCTTTCGAAGCTACCTTCCTATGGGCTTCCCGAGAGTTTATGCAAGTGGATCAGTAGCTTCCTCACTGGGCGGAGCATACAGGTCGTTCTCGACGGTTTTTGCTCGGACCCCAAGCCCGCGAACGCTGGTGTACCCCAAGGCTGCATGCTATCCCCAACTCTGTTCCTCCTGCACATCAATGATATGTTGGATATCTCCAACATACATGGTTATACGGATGACAGTACTGGGGATGCGGTATATTCCGGCCGTGCAGGTCTCTCTTGGGAAAACGTCGACGAGTGCCGAAAGAAACTTGTGTCTTCTATAGAGACTTCCTTAGGGATAGTTTCTGAGCGGGGTGAACTGAACCACGTTCAGTTCAATCCCCAGAAGACACAGGTTTGCACGTTTACCACTACGAAAACCCCATTTGTCATATCACCGCTCTTCGAGAGCAGTCCCCTCATTGCCTCGCCAAGTATCAGAATACTGGGTCTCGACATTTCGAGTGACTGTCAGTTTCGTGGTCATCTGGAGAGCAAGGCCAAGCTGGCCTCGATGAAATTGGGCGTGATCAATAGAGCGAGGCAGTACTTCAATCCTGGCCAAAGACTTGCGCTCTACAAAGCGCAAGTCCGGCCACACATGGAGTACTGTTCTCATCTCTGGTCCGGATCACCCCAATATCAGCTTCTACCATTTGACCGCGTACAACGGAGAGCCGTTCGGATTGTCGGGGACTCGGTACTCTGTGAACGGCTGGACTCTTTGGCATTGCGTAGAGACGTTGCATCTCTGTGCGTCTTCTAACGCATTTACCACGGGGAATGTTCCGAAGAGCTATTCGATCTGATGCCTACCGCCGAATTCCATCACCGCACAGCGCGCCATCGCCTCCAATACCATCCCTACCACCTGGATGCGTGGCGATCCACCACTGTGCGGTTCTCAAGCACATTTTTTCCTCGTACCACTCGAATGTGGAACGAACTCCCTTCGGCGGTATTTCCAGATCGGTACGACATGGGTACCTTCAAAAAAGGCGTTTACTCCCACCTTCAAGGCCGGTAACGCTCCTGTAAATCCTCGGATGTTGCAAGAGTTCATGGGCGGCGGTGATCACAAATCATCTGTGACCCGCCAGCTCGTTTGCCCTCCTATTCCATAAAAAAAAAAAAAAAAAAAATATTGTATTTAAGTTAAAACACGTGCCTAGTTTTAAGGTACAGTGTGTTTTAATGCTTACATTATTTTAGCTTAGTTTGTCTAATGAAACAATATTAATTATTGTTAAATAACTTTGCACAGGTATTTATTTGTAACATGATATAATAATTATATAGTTCTCGTTGGGTATTGCTAGTAAGTTTAGCGGCGAGCGTAGTTAAAATTGTATCATTGCGGATTGAGTTTATTTGATCACCCTCACATATACGAGTATTTTGGGTTGCGTTAAGTTATAAAATTAATAAATTTGTACTGTTATAATTATATACCCTTTACTTTATAACATAGATACTTGCTACTTATTCTTACAAAATTCTTAGAGCAAGTACAAATAAAGCTATTATAGTTACTTTCATATTAAATTGTAAATTTGTGAATGTGAGTACTTATTAAAGATTTATGTTGAATATAAACTTGTATTCACTTTACTTACGAAATTTGAGTTGCTGAGGTTGGATTGTGTACCTACCTAATTATAATTTATACTAGCCATAGTTACTATAGATTTTTATTAATCATCGTCATTATTTAATTGTTTGTTTAACCTGATTATTGTATAAATTCCAGGTTGACTGCACTCGACTCCCAGAATGTCAGAGGAACGAGAATTAATGAAGAGCGTTAGAATCGCTTGGTGAACCTGTGAAGCACTGGGACACACTTTTAATTTACATTGTTGCACGCAAGTTAGATCAAAAAACATTTCGTGAATGGGAGGAATTCAAGGGACGTAGAGATAAGGACAATCGTATAAAATTGGAGGATTTCATTAGTTTTATGCATAACCGTACTGATTTAATTGAAACAATAGAACTGTCGCGAAACAATGTATCCAATCCACTTGTAAAGGGTTCTAAGTTAAAGTCTATGGTGGCTCAAAGTCCCATCATGTCGGACACAGATTTGGTTAGGAGAATTTGCCCTAAATGTAAAGGTGACCATAATCTAAACACGTGCCCACAGTTTCTTTCGTTGAGTAACCTTGATCGGTTTAAATTGTTGCCGGATTATAAGGTGTGTTATAACTGTTTTCATAAGGATCATTTTGCTAACCGTTGTAAAAAACCGAGTTGTAAATTATGTAAACGTAAGCATAATACGCTCATTCATATTTCGGAATCTAAAGGTATGTTAAATTTTCGCAACGAAAATACGTTTAATAACGTAACGGATAGACAGTCTTCATCATCACCATGTACTAAGAGCGACACAAATAATGTAGTCCTGGCAGCTCACGTCGCATCCTGCGGTGACCCTAAGCAGTGCGAAGTGCTGTTATCAACCGCTTTGATAAATCTGCATGACCGTAATAATCGTGTGCATACTGTTCGCGCCGTTCTTGGCAGTGGCAGTACTTCCAGTTTCATAACTTATTCTCACCGTGAAATCTTCGCCTTCGCCTGCCATTCTGTGGATCTCTTCATTGCGGATTCGGTCAGTTAGACTGACTCCGCATATTCTGCGAAGAGATCGCATCTCCACAGCATTCATCTTTCTAACATTCTTCTTCTGTGTTACCCACGTTTGGCTGCCGTATAACAGCGCCGGTAGCAAAACTGCATTGTGTACAGCCAGACGGGCAGCTATGCTGACATTTCGCCGTCTCAACAATGCAGCCAAAGCACCGTTAACTCTGTTACCGGCAGCAATACGCCTTTCCACATCCATTTCGTATCTTCCGTCTCTATTAAACATACTTCCCAAATATACCACTTCATTCATTTGTTCTATTATCTTACCATTCACGTTGATCTTTCATTCTGTTCTTTCTTCATTTCTTTCAAATACCAGAACCTTCGTCTTATCTACATTCAGGTTTAAAACATTATTTTCACACCCATCTTTCAAAGTGGTGACCAATGCCTGCAAATTGCATTCTGAGGATGCAATGAGCACTGCATCATCTGCGCAAGCATCGCAAGGCGACCATACGATCCCCGCAGCCGCTCGCCAGTCTGAATTGACCAATCGCGCGAAGCACACGCCTCCAACAATTCCTATTTTATACCAATTGTGCACAATTAACAATATATTATTATAATAAACTTTGTAGTTAACCGTGTGTCTATCAATCCTCAACTCACGGCGCACTTTTGAAGCCAGACCTCTATCCGAATATAAATTGAACAACCAAGCTGACATTTTTTTTTTTGCTTTTTAGAAATCCGTTACGGATACCCGCCGTCCAAGAAGCTGATAGCCGGAGAGTTATGTGGGACTACCCGGCGGCATAGAGGACGCCGCCATTTTTAAGGCTACCCACTAAAAAACCAACGGTTGCCCTCAACGCCTTAATGGGACGACACGGGATCGCGTTAGCACTCACCGTGCCGCCCCGGCGGTTACCCCCCGTGCGAGGGTGCCCTGAGCAATTTAGGACACCCTCACGGCGTAGGCCTATTACAAGTGAGAGGGGTCACCCCCCTCTCACCAAGGCCTACGGCTAGGAGAGGAAGCGGCGGGCGTTCTCCCGCCTCCTTCTTCCCATCCTCCCCCGGCGGAGCGGGTCAGAGGGAGAGGCTTGCTCCCTGACCCGCTCCGCGGCCTCCTTCGCGGCGCTGACTTGGTCGCAGAAGGAGGCCATAGCAGCCCAACACCTCTCGCTGCCGACCATCTTGCCAGCAAGAAGCGGCAGCGAAAGGTCCCTGCCAACCACGGTCACCAGCTCAGCGCACTGATGACCCCAGGCTGCGCACTCCTCCACGGTGTGACGAGCCGTATCGACGGACTCGTCACAGTGGTAGCAGGACGGGGCCACCTCAAATGAGCCCACCCACGGGAGCAGATGAAGTTACTGCCGAAATGATCAAATATGGTGGGCCACGCGTCTTGGACTTTTTCTGGTTTTTGTGCAATTTATGATGGAAATCGGGGGAGGTCCTAGACGATTGGCGAGGTGCAGTCATCGTACCTTTTTATAAAGGGAAAGGTTCACAGACTGTGACTTGACTGTGTTTCATAGACTGTGCAAGCTATAGGGCTATCAGTTTGATTAGCTTGGGCGGTAAAGTTCATTCTAAAATATTAGCGAGAAGAATGCTAGAGAGGTCTGAAAGGCCGTTGTGGGAGGCCAGAGGAGGTTTTAGACCTGGAAGAGGGTGCATAGATCAGATCTTTCCCTCCGGATGATCCCGGAAAAGATTTTGGTCCTAAACCAAAGGTTTTCTGTGCTTTTGTGGATTAGGAAAAGGCGTTTGACAGGGTTGTGAGAAAGAAATTATAGGAGATACTGCGCCGATAGAATGGGATCAAACCCTTGCTACAGGATGTAAAGTCTCTTTATAGCGATCACTCAGCCTGTGTGCGAGTAGGAGCTGGCATGTCACCCTGGTTTGACATCCAATCGGGTGTTAAGCAAGGTTGCGCTATGTCAGCTTGCGTATGTCACTTTGCGTAGCGTATGCCGCGGGGTTCCACAGGGGTCCGTCTTGGGACCGGTCTTATGGAACCTCGGGTACGACTGGCTCCTCCGCTGTCCTCTTCTGCCGCGGATGCGGGTGTTGTGTTACGCGGATGACACCCTTGTCACATGCAGGGGAGGGACATATGCGGAGGCGGCCCGTCTGGCAACAGTTGGCGCTACGCTGGTTGCGGACCGCATAGGGCTGTTGGGATTGGAGGTCTCCGTATTCAAAACGGAGGCCATCCTTTTCCACGGCCCTCGCCGGGGTCCCCCTCGCCGGGCGTCAATCTCCGTCCAGGATGAGGAGGTGGTGGTGAAGGCTCAGCTAAAATATCTGGGTCTCACCCTGGACGGAAGATGGAACTTCGAGGCTCATTTCTCCCTTCTGGCCCCGAGGTTACTGTCTGCCTTAGCTGCCTTGGGAAGGCTGCTGCCCAACGTCGGTGGGCCGTAGGCTCCGTGCCGGCGACTCTATGCCGGCATCGTGAGAAGTATGGCGCTGTACGGTGCCCGCATAAGGTCGGGATCCCTCACCGCCGATTTCGAGATCCTCCTGCGAAGGATGCAGAGGGTCTTAGCGGTGAGGATGAACAGGGGGTATCGTACAGTGTCGTACACTGCGGTCACACTCCTGGCGAGCGATCCGCCTTGGGAGTTGCAGGCGGAGGTGCTCGCCGGGGTGTATTGGCACCGGGCGGAAGCCAGGACCACGGGGGTAAGGCCTTGGTGAGAGGGGGGTGACCTCTCTCACCTGTAATAGGCCTACAGCTGGGAGAGGAAGCGGCGGGCGGTTTCCCGCCTCCTTCTCCAACAAATTTTTCTATGATATAAACGCAAAAAATTAAAAAGAGTTGTGTAAGGGTCAAAGTGTAAGGATTTATGATTTACGTAGTAAGACATGGATACCTGGTTCGTTAAGCAATATATTAGGTAATAGGTCTTATGCTGCTTGCGGTGACTGGTTGTGTAGCAGGCCTATTTTTATTTTTTATTATTATTATCATTATTATTATTTTTTTCATTATATTGCGACGGTTCTAGTTGTTCCAAAATAGCTTTTAAGATTGACATTTGTGAAACAGTGATCACAATATAAAAAAATATATATCCGGCTGAGTTTGTTGTGTGGTTCTTCTCAGACCAGGACGCGTTTGGAACCCTCATAGCTTTAACATTAAGTTGGACAGTGCTTTTACAGAAGGGCTTATTACGATAAATCTGGTATCGATATAGGCCCTCCTGACACTTCCATTTTGACGTACACAAGTGATCACTGATAATGATTCAAAGTGGAAAAGATATAAATAAATAAATAAATAAAAATATGAAATGAGTATGCCAAACGGAAATAAATTAATTCGTAATAGACGGTTATTATTGCGGATACGGCAATTAGACATGACACGCCTCGCTATGGCTGTCTATACGATAGTAATAACAATTATGTAACTTATTCTGGCAGGACTGTGATAGATCCGGATAGATTGCGATTCACATGAAAAGAGTTTTCTTCAAGCTTTGTTTGATAACTTATAAACATTTTATTGTAATGCTATACTTATGTAAAAAAAATAAAAGATATATATACTAAATATAATATATATATATATTATATATATATATAAATGTATGTATAACAATTAAATGTATAATGTACCGAGTGCAACATAGAAAACGTAATTTAACCAATATTTTTTGTACGTGGTAGAGCCTAGCTGTAGTTTTCTGACTGCAGCTCGTATTGGGCTGGCTCGACCGGGGAAGGACCACCCTCTCACAGAAGACCGACGTGTAGTAACCAAATTCATTTGGTTATGTTCCGTCGGTGAGTGAGAGAATCCGGAAGCCCAACCCTCCCCCCCTGCCAAACATGATAGCGATGCCTCCAAAAAGTATACCCAAGGAGGGTACCGGTTTTGATGAAGCCGGGGACCCCCTCCCCGAGCAAAATCGGGGGAATAATCCTCGGATTTTGCTCGGGCTGCCCGTCGTATCTGCGGCGGGCAACATCGCACTTTGTGTTTTCTGAGGGCAAACGACGGCAAACAGCGGCACCCCGCTCCACTCTAGATGTGGACTTTTGCAACATCCGGGGACTTCATTCCAACTTGAACGCCGTCCATTATCATCTAGAGACGGCGCAGCCGGTCTTGTTGTTTTTGACGGAGACGCAGATATCTCAACCTAGCGACACAGCGTACCTATCATACCCCGGGTATAAACTAGAACATCATTTTATACCACACGCCGGGGTATCTGTGTTCGTAAGGGAGGATATCTGCTACCGTCGTTTTCAGGTTTTTGAAGGTCGGGACCTGTCTGTACTCTGGCTGCGCGTTGACATGGATGACCATGTCAGAGTCTACGCGTGCCGCTACAGGTCCCATAGTGGTAATGCAGAAACGGATCAACTCTTGGGCCATGTTCAGGCGAAGATTGACGATCTGCTTTCACAGACTCCCTCCGCCGAAGTCGTAGTCCTCGGGGACTTCAATGCGCACCATGCCGATTGGCTAGGGTCACGTGCCACCGGCTACGCGGGAAGATCTGTGTTTGAATTTGATCTGGCAAATGGTCTGCCCCAGCTGGTAAAGACGCACACTCGTCTACCGGACGTGGACAGCCACACGCCCTCTTTGTTGGATCTTCTGCTGACTACACATCCAGAAAAGTACCAGATCACTGTCGAGGCTCCCTAAGGTTCCTCTGATCACTGTCTGGTACGGAGTGTAGTGCCCATTCAACGTCCTGCTCGCACAAGACCTGCGACTTGACGCGACCACAAGTCAGCAGATTGGGATGGAATGCGGTTCTTTTTTGCATCCTACCCATGGGGGCCGATTTGTTTCCCCTCCAATGATCCTAGTGACTGCGCTGCGGCTGTAGCTGATGTGACACTTCAGGGCATGGAACTATTTGTACCAAGCTCTGTGGTACCACTTGGCGGCAGATCGCGGCCTTGGTTTGATGCGTCTGTCAGGGCTGCAGCAGCTGGCAAAAGGCAGGCTTATCAAGCTTGGGCTAATGCGTTCGACACTAAGGATCCGAACTCTAGAGTTCTGAAGAGGAAATACAACCGTGCCTCCAGATTCTTCAAACGGCAAATCGCTAGAGCAAAGTTTAAGCATGTCGTCAAAATTGGGGATCAGCTGGCAAAGTACCCGCCTGGCACGCGTAAATTCTGGGCGCTTTCCAAGGCCACTCTGGGCAACTTTAGCCAGCCGTCCCTACCGCCGTTGCACATGGGGAATGACTCTCTGGCCCACACGGCAAAAGAGAAAGCCGATCTCTTGGGCACTCTTTTCGCCTCCAACTCGACTTTGGACGACCAAGGGAAGACACCGCCTATCATCCCGCGGTGTCAGAGTTCAATACCGGAAATAGTTTTTCGGCTAAAAACTATCAGGCAGTCTCTATTTTCCTTGGACGTTCATAAGTCGAGTGGGCCGGATGGCATTTCTCCATTAGTACAACGAACGTGTGCCCCTGAGTTGACTCCAGTGCTAACGCGTCTATTTCGGTACTCCTACCTTAAAGGCGTGGTCTCATGGAAGCGTGCCCTTGTCCATCCGATCCCTAAAAAAGGTGATAGCTCGGACCCAGCTAACTGCAGACCTATCGCCATTACCTCCCTTCTCTCCAAAATAATGGAGATTATTATCATTGGAACGAACTTCCTTCGGCGGTATTTCCAGATCAATACGACATAGGTACCTTCAAAAAAGGCATATATTCCTCTCTCCAAGGCCGGCAACGCTCTTGTGAATCCTCGAATGTTGCAAGAGTTCATGGGCGGCGGTGATCACATATTTTTCACATTTTTTTTTTTGGTCTGTGGCAACACTGAGGTTAACAGCTGATTTGAATTGTTCCGAAATTTTTATCATAATAATATTTAATTTTGTCTATCTTGAGCCTAATTCCAATAAAATCGTTTGTTTAATGTGTGTTTAAAGTGATTTCATAATAAGTAAAGTGTTTAAATTGTTTATAACAGTTCAAAATCGTCAAGAAAAAAAAGTGACAGTTGATAGGTAATGTACTTTGAATTTTCAAGTCTATTTTTGTAATAATTAGTATTTTATAAATCGTATTACTGTAAACTGTTACTGCCTAAACTAATTTACAATAATTTTAAGTGATATTTGTGACTTGAACTGCCTGTTGACTCGTTTAAATCGCAGTTATTTTAGTCTTAGTCTTAGTTTAATTAAGTCTCTTTGTTTGGTTTGTCACACCGGTCCCTTGTTTTATTATAATATGATGACTCGTAGAGGACTTTCTCGCCAGGAGGAAAACAAACTCCAACTGGCATTACAGGAATTAAAGTTGAGCAAGGATTTGTGTGCCCAACTGAACAATGAACGGGATGCTAATGAGAAGGAACTATTAGAGGTTTTAAAAAGTAATGATAAGTTAAAATCGCAGCTGTCTATATTGCATGTTAAATGTAATAGTATAGAGGAGGAGCGTGATAGGTTACAGCTATTAGTGGATTAGTTTGAGTGCAGCATTGAGTATGAGCAGGCCCTTCGGCGTACCACTGCCCTGGAGCTAGAGCTGAGGGATGCCCACCTACAAATTTCTGAGCTGGAAGAGGCCGCTCACAACGCAACCTCACTTCACACTCATAGCCTCTTTGAAGAGTTAGTTGACAACGCTCCTCAGTTGGTTACTGCTGCAACTCAAAGCCCTTGTGTCACAATAGATTTAACTAATGACACGCTACCTACACAGAGGTTGATCAGTTGTAGCAATAACAAACTAAAAAGATACATAAAAATTAATAAATACATTAAGAAAATCCAAAAGTTGACCAAAAAAAATAAATACTTTACAAAGTCTATCAATAAAAATAATGTTCTATTAAAAGAAATACATTTATGTAATATAGAATTAGATAATAGAAATAGGAGATATGAAACTGACACACAATTATTAGAAACACATATAGCCCGCCTGCAAACTTCTTTAAGGACTATAACAAATAAATATGAGACCACACAAAATATGCTTAGCGAGCATAAGCTCAAAATAGATAAATTGACACAAACATCACAGTGCAATATAGAATGTGCTGATTCTCAAATAAATAATTGTTTGTATAAATGTAATAAAAAAAAGAGTCTCAGTCCCATAATAAAATCATCTCCTACTGCACCAGAAAAATTGTGTGACAGGCTTGATATCCCTGATTCAAATAGTAATAGTTCCTTCAAATCAAATATGGTATATGACACTTATATGTATAGTGATAGTATTGGAAAGGGAATGGGCTCAGTAATGAATTCTTGTTTTAATGGACAAAGGGTGTTTAACAGCTGTTTACCTGACTCTAACTTGACAAATATTACTTCTCAAATTAATAAATCCAATAAACTTTTTAATAATTTAACAAATTTAATAATTTTTGTAGAAAACAGGGGTAATTTAAACCAATTAGAATTTAAACAATGTTTTGAAATTTTAAGTAAACTAAATGTAAATAAAATAGTGTGGTTTACATTACCCTATAATAAAAACTTGCCACAGACTGAAAATGAAATTAGATATAAGTTTAATTTATTATTATATAACTTATGTTTATATAATAAAAAGTTTCATATTATTGACACTAACAATACTGTTAGTAAATATTGTAAACGGATTCATGATAGATATTATCCATCTTCATCTATTAAGAGACAGGTAGCTGTATCGCTATCATATTTTCTTACAACGACTATAAATAATTTGGCCAATAATTTGGCTAAACAAACTGCTTTTATTGAGCAATATATAGATGTAAGTAAGACAAAGGATGATGGGCAAAAATGTATGGGATGTGTACCCACGACCAATAACGACCAGACGTATGTCGTTAGAAAGCTCTTTTCATGACTATCATTTGTTATTATGGGAGCTAGTCTCAATTCGTTGTGGGAAAAATGTTATAGTTATTTAAATGATATCTATTAAAATAAAAGTTGTTAGTTCTAGATATTTTATTTTTGTTATAATGGGGGCTAATCCCAATTCGTTAAGGGGTTTTCCAGATATAAAAAAAAATGTGTTTAAAAGTTAAAAATCCCTAAGTAAACCCTTAATGCAAGGTGTAATTGCCGAAATGCTCATTGCGTACGCGTCGCCCGTCAGCCGCCCGTCGCGCCCCCGATCGCCGCCTTTATTTGTACCGAACGGCGTATTTAATAAAGTATTTTTTTTTCTCTCATCAGTAATATGGCATATTGTTTACGCAAGGCATGAGGTATTCAATTCTCCAGCAACATTTTTAAATGATGTAAATGTAGACAACACAGATGACTAGTTTTTAAATAATAAAAATTGTGTTTGTAAATCAATAATAAACGATTTTATATATGACTATGTTTTTTTTTTTATTTTAGGTTTCTTTTTTACAATTTCACTGTCTTCATACTTGATGAACATGATAACGCTGAAAGTACACGGAGTCTACACAAAAACTGTTTTTTTAGGTATCTAGAATTAACAACTTTTATCTTAATAGGTATCATTTAAGTAACTATAACATTTTTCCCACAACGATTTGAGATTTGCCCCCATAATAACAAATGATAGTCATGAAAAGAGCTTTCTAACGACATACGTCTGGTCGTTATTGGTCGGTGGGTACATTTTGCCCGTTCCCCTTTGGATGTTATCCCAAACAATATTAGTTTAAACTAGATTCTAAGACAGAAGAGATATTCTCTAGCCGAATAATTGAAATGTGCAATCACAATAATTATTATTATAGAAAAGAAAATATTGTCAATGTGAGTAAGAAAAATAACAATGTAAATTATATCTACCTGGTGCATCAGAATATCCAGTGTATGAGAAATAAAGAATTAGAAATGAAAAAATTTCAACAAGTATAAAATTTTTTAATTTATTCAAATCTTATAATCTTTTACACATGTTTATGGAGCCTACTAGAATCACAACTACTAGTGCCACTTGTATTGATAATATTTTTACAAGTATTATTCCAAATTTTAAATGTTTATTCAATACATTAGATTCCGACCACTATGGCCAATTTATTAAATTCAGTTGTAACAAGATAAGAAAATCAAAACAGAAAGTAAATTTTATACCAGTGACTGTAGAACGTATTAGTCAAATTAAAAATGATTTAATACACTATTTGCCCTCGTTGAAAAAATCAAATCCCAATGTTATGTATAATGAGTTTTTCAATACTTTCATTAAATTATTTAACTTTGTATTTACCACAAAAACAGTGGTTGTTAATGATAAATTAGTATTCAGTGAGTGGGCATCTGCTGAGTTACACAAAAATAGAGAAAAATTATACAATATGTATAGTGAATTGATGTATAATACTAGTAATGAGTTTAGGGATGAGGTAAAATTATTTTCCAAATCTTTTAAAAAACAATGTAAAATAGCTAAATCTCAACATATCAATAAAAAAATAGGAAGTAGCAATAATAAAATAAAAACAACTTGGAAAATAATTAATGAGGAAACTGGAAGAGCTAAATCCCAGAGGATCGACTTTAAATTAAATATAGATAATAAATATGTTACGTCTGACCTCGAGGTTGCTACTGCTTTTGAAACCTTTTTTACTAATATTCCAGTGACTACAACGTTATCTTTAAATTCTTCTCCCGCTGCAGCTATAGGATTACTTAGAGATAATGTAGATCGATGTGTTAGCATTTTTAATTTTAAAAAAGTGAATGCTCAAGAAGTAATCAAAGTATTTAAATTAATTAGCGTTAAAAAGACTAGTGATCTTTGGGGAATATCTGTTGACGTACTCAAGTCCATAATTGACATTGTAGCGCCAGACTTAGCATTGATATTTAATAATTGTTTAGAATGTGGTATATTTCCTGATCTAATGAAACAAAGTAAAATAACTCCATTATTTAAATCTGGCAGTTCATTAGATCCTAGTAATTATAGACCAATTTCAGTCTTACCTACATTTAGCAAGATTTTTGAAAAAATAATTCTTAATCAACTTGTTGATTTTTTCAGTAAAAATAATCTCTTACACAAAACCAGTTTGGTTTCACTGCCGGGGGCTTTACAACAGATGCTGGGGTTGAGCTATTACTCAATATATTTGAAGCCTGGGAAGGATCCCAGGATGCACTTGGAATTTTCTGTGATCTATCTAAGGCGTTTGACTGCGTTCAACACGAAATCCTTATAAAAAATTAGAACATTATGGAGTTAAGAATAAGTCCCTAGATTTGATCAGTTCATATCTTAATGATAGAATTCAAAAAGTAGACGTAAATGGAATACGTTCCCCCGGTTCTTTGGTAAAAATAGGTGTGCCACAGGGCTCTATCTTAGGGCCTTTCTTGTTCCTCATTTACATAAATGACTTACCTCACCTAGTGAGGGAAAAACATGGGATAGTGTTGTTTGCTGATGATACTTCTCTTACTTTTAAAGTTAGCAGAAGGCAATCTGTTATTGACGATGTAAATAATGCTCTCTCAGATGTTGTACAATGGTTTAACGCCAATAATTTGTTGCTCAATAAAAAAAAGACGAAATGTGTTAAATTTACTTTACCAAATGTTAAAAATGTTAAAACCAATGTACAATTAAACAATGAGGAATTGGACTTGGTCAAATCTACTACTTTCTTGGGCATTACCTTAGATAAAAAATTGCAATGGGGTCCTCATATATTTGATTTATCAAGTAGACTTAGTTCTGCTATATACGCGGTTAAAAAAATACGTCGATTGACAAATATGGAAACTGCTCGATTAGTTTACTTTAGTTACTTTCATAGTATAATGTCTTACGGTATACTCTTATGGGGTAATGCAGCCGACATCGATACCATATTCACACTGCAGAAGAGGGCTGTTCGAGCAATATATAATATGAGACCTAGAGAATCCTTAAGAAACAAATTTAAAGAATTTAAAACAATGACTGTTTATAATCAATATATTTATGAAAATTTAATTTACGTTCATAAAAATATTCCTAAGTTCAAAAAAAATTGTGATTTTCATAAAATTAATACGAGAAATAAAAATAAACTCGCTATGCCCAACACTAGGCTCCATAAAATAGGTAAATCCTTTAAGGTTAATTGTATACGTTTTTATAATAAGCTCCCAAATGAAGCCTTAAGTTTATCGTTAAATAAATTTAAATTATATATAAAAATAAATTTGATAAAAAAATCCTACTATAGTGTACAGGATTACATCAACGACGGTATGGCCTGGGAATGAATTGTATTATATTGCGAATAACTAGTAATCTCCGCAATTTGTTTTTTGTTGTAGATTAATTTCGTTTTATCGACCTGTTGCATCACACCGATTCCTTAGAAGTCATTACTTGCGGTAGCGTCGGGAGTCGGGTTGCGCTCGTCCCTCAAATATGTGCGAAGGGGGTGATGGCTGACTCTTGCGTTATGCTCGTGAACGGGTGCTGCTTGCGGTGACTGGTTGTGTAGCAGGCCTATTTTTATTATTGTTATCATTATTATAATTTTTTTTTGCTATTATTCTAATAATAATAATTATTATTTTTTTCATTATATTGCGACGGTTCTAGTTGTTCGAAAATAGCTTTTAAGATTGACATTTGTGAAACAGTGATCACAATATAAAAAAATATATATCCGGCTGAGTTTGTTGTGTGGTTCTTCTCAGACTAGGACGCGTTTGGAACCCTCATAGCTTTAACATTAAGTTGGAGAGTGCTTTTACAGAAGGGCTTATTACGATAAATCTGGTATCGAAATAGGCCCTCCTGACACTTCCATTTTGACGTACACAAGTGATCACTGATAATGATTCAAAGTGGAAAAGATATAAATAAATAAATAAATAAATAAACATACTAACGGTGACCCGCAAGCTCGTTTGCCCTCCTCTAACATAAAAAAAAAAACCTCTTTCTTCCGCTCGCTTCCATGTGTACATGTGAATTTGTTTATTATTTATTATTTGGAGTTTATTGTAATAGATGGATTTGTCGATGCAGTTAAAAGTTCAGCGTTACAAGAAGTTTCCTTAGTTATGTTACCAATTTTTTTATTAGTGCCCATGAATCTTTTTTTTTTATTATTTTATATATTTGATTTTTGCTTACTTTACGTTAAAATTCGTTACCTTCGTGAGCCTTTTTTATCCTATTTAATAAATTGTTACAGAAATTTCTGTATCTAATGTAAGTAGCTTTAACAGTCGTGTTTTCACTTTTTAAATAATTTATCTCGGTTTCGTATACATCGCAAAAAGCCAGGCGTAATCCAAGGTTTCAATATACTTTTTCGGTTGGGATTGTTACAATAAAAGTATTTTTCTTGATGATATTAATAATTATATTTACAAAAAGATTGGTGGCGATGTCAGCATTTCGACTAGCTAATATATGACTGTAATCAGTGTTTTTTCACTGTGTCGCACATGCAGCTTCATCTATAAGTTGCGATGTGCGTTTCAGTTTAGCTGTATTTATTTTTAAGTCACAACTGAGGATTACAGGAGTATGATCCGTGATAACTAAAATAAGCGTTGTTGCATTGCTTTTTGTTTTTAGAATAACATGGTCCAGGCAGTAGTTGTCTCAGGTGGGCAATAATGCATGAGACTAAGAGTGTTAAGGTAAGATTTACAATTATAGTCTGTACTCTCCATTGCGATATTAATATTGATATCTCCAACGACAGCAATGTTTTGATAGTTACTTAGTAATTTTAGGGTGTTATCTAAAGAACTTATGAAAATACCAATATTTCTAAAAGATGGAGATCTATATAACGCAATTATAGCTAATGTGTTTTTATATTTTAAAACCAAGCGCTTTGCATCATCAAAAGATGAATATTCGACTGTAAAATTAATATCATTTTTAATATAAACAACAACACCATCATTTTGATGGTTAAAAGAAGATTTATATGATACATAGCCGGCTAAGGAAGGAATGTTTGGAGATTGTCTTAACCAGTACTCTGATAGTATGATAACATCTAACTGTATCGGTATTTTGGACAACAACAATAAAAAATTGTCGAAACTGCAGCCGATGCTTGTAATATTGACGTAAATTATTTTTATACAAGTGACATTACCGTATATACTCGTATATAAATTACATTGTTCCGGTGAACATAAATAAGACTTTGACACGCCTATTTGTTCAAGTTCATTACACTGCTATTCATTTATAATAATAAAATTTAAGAACTACTTAAGAAGTTTTACCATAAATATAATATAGAAGGACAGTTATGTAGGGGCAGTTGTACAGGAGTTAATAATGTTAGTGGAGAAACCGATATACTTTTAAAGTTCCGCAGATCGACTTTATAGGTTATCAATAAATTTAAAGGTATATGATAAATGTTGAACATAGAAGTTGTGTGTAAGTGTATTGAAATGTAGACAATCATGTCAAACAATGATGTGTTAGATGTATGCCTGTGTTTGTATATATGATTTATCTTTTAGTGTAAAAAAGTGTAATTAGTGTTATGTGTGGTATAATTGTAAATGTACAAAATTTTTTAGACAAAAATAATTTTAACCAATCGTTATAAACTAAACAAAAGGTGTCAGACCAATGTAATACTGCATAATTTAAGATGACATTTTCTTTAATAAAGACACGTGAAAATTCCACTACAATTGGTTTACTGACCTCTGACTTGGAGAACGATCTATAATTAATTATCCTTGATATCCAAAGGCTGTAGATTCACAGAAAGTTTAGAGCACACATCCAAAACAATAATCCTTAGGTCGTCCTTGGATTCGTTCTGTTTAGTCTTTGGAATATTTCGAAGCTCGGCACATGAAGTGAATGATTTTCGTTCCAAGTTTTCAATTTTATTTTCTAGTGTACAAATACGCGATTGATGTTTTTTACGCTCGGCTTCGAACTCATCCAACCGGTTTTTAAATTCATCATGTTCCTGAGATAAAATTCAATACTTTTAATTATTTCCGAATTTTGTAATTAAATATCATTAATGATGTCCTGTAAACCTGATAACTTTTTATCTTGTTTGTAGTAAAACTCTGAAACATCATACGCATCTTTGATAGTATTGATTGCGGCACCCTGTTGTCTTCTTTAGCGGTATAATTTCACCTCGAACGAGCACTAATATTAATTTACCGTCGTAGATAAACATTTCCCTGTCTCGACGTCGCTGTGTTTTTCATTCTACGGAGAACGGAGGTACCAGCGACTTCGACTTCGCGATGCTATACATATTCGTACAAAGTACCAGGGGAATAGAAACGAAAAGATATCGTAAAAGATGTATGCGGAGAAAAATCACCTTTATGTTGTTTGCTTTAGTAATTAGATTTGAAGTAAACCACCAGGCGTACATTTTGATGCGACAACTTAAGCAATATTGGTCCTTGCTCACTTTAGTTGAGGGTACAGATTTGCGTATTTCTAATGCTTTAGTTCGTTTACTGGATGCTAATGGTTAGCACTTACTAGTAGCACTTAATGTACTCCTAATATATTTAATGATTTTATGAATTTATTTTTTATTTTTTTACTTTTGTCTGTCAACAAAAAACACGTCTTATTTGGTTGGTACAAGGTTTGAAGGGAGGGGGATATCCCACAGGTGAGCTATTTAGATGAGATGGATCGCTTAGTACACTTCCAATCAGTGTAAGGTGTGATTTCAAAATAAAAACTATCAGTATCCGTGGACCAATGTCAGCTAATATTTTCTGATTTATGGATTTGACGAATTCAACTTCGGAAGAAACTTTGTGAGTCGAAGGTATATCCTTTAAAATGGAGACGAAATTACTATTCCATTTAACTTCCATTGAGTTCCTGCAAACAAATGGACTAGCTCTTTGGATGCAGTAGCTCCCTCTTCCTCGGTCATAACAGAGTAAACTATATCATTCATATATAAAGAGTTGTTGACTATTTCACTGGCTAGGGGGAATTTGTGGCCGTCGTCTTCGATTAATCGACGAACGGACTGGAATCGGATATGGACTGGACGATAAGCCAAAACAGACGCGATTGAAGCAGTATAATATCAGCGGTCTTTGGGCCTAAAGCAATAAAATAGACATTGATATCGACTGTCACATTCTTGAACCTTAATTTGTAAAAACTGTTGGCGAAGGTCCGCAGTCATAGCAACAGCGTACAACCGAAAATTTAATATAATTGAAAATATTATATTAAATTATAAATTAATGCAATTCGGGCCATTATGTAATATATCATTCAATGAAGTTCCTGTGCTAGTCTTGCAACTCGCGCCCAAAACTATGCGAAGACGCGTCGACGCATTATCCTCGCGAATAATTCCGTGGTGTGGTATGACGTACATTGGTAATAATTTATTATTGATGTCAACGGGTGCGGATAAAATATAATCTTTCTCAATGTATTCTCTAATGACGTCATCATAAGCACTCCTCAATTTAGGTGAAGCCTTAAATTTTTTCTCGGGACACATAAAACGTCGTCGGGCGGTTTCGTAAGAATTACCCAAGGAATATGCATCCCCATCAAAAGGTAGTCCCACAAATGTTTTCGAAACATTGCTCTTGAACCAGGCAGCATGTCAAAGACTTGCGGGCAAATAATGTAGGTACGGAACCCATTATAACATATCCCAGTATTGTTCGTATAGGTGTTGACACTGACGGTGACGATACGCCTGAGACGCGAATAACTTCATCTTCCGGAAGTAATAAATGAGCGAACAGTGGTGCGCCGATCAATGCATCTATTTTATTAGACGCCGCAAAAGACTGATCGGCAAGAGGTAAATTATTTAAATGCGAAAATAAGGAAGTATCTATAAGAGTACTAGGAAGTGAGTCTGTAATCATATCGACTACGAGGGCAACTTAAATCCGATTTACAATTTTAAACTTTATGTTTCGTACTAAGTCAATTTACACATACATTATTTTCTTTAATATATTTAAATCGGTCGACGGGTGTTTATTTATAAAAATCCAGGCATTTAAATAAATGTTGATATGTAATATTTTTTATTAACATAAGCATGTTATTTTGGTGCCGTTTTATTAGAAGTGTTACAATCACTTTATGAACGAGCGCGACTTATTATATTTTTGTTTGAGAAACTATTGTTATTACTAGTAGACGGTGTACGTTCAAATACTTTACCACGGTTATTTAAGAATTGGTGCAGATTCATCAAATGAAGGTGTGCGAGAACCAACGTTCAGCTCGAAAGGCCGGACAGTATCTGAGTCTAATTTATTTATCGCAATATGTAATACCATAACATCATTTAAATTATCTAATTTTAAATTATTTAAAGCTCGAACTGCGCTTACAAACTGATCGGTAAAGTATTCGAGGCTACTTGCGGTTCCGTTACACAAAGGTTTAAATTCTAACAATCGCTTAAGATAAACCGAGGCGAGCATAGGCTTATCTTCAGACTTGTCTATGAGCATTTGTAACAACTTACTTACTTACTTAGCTTCACGTCTTATCCATTGCGGGGTAGCCAGAGAAAACAAAAAAAAATTGTAACAACAAGTTGTAATTTTCTGCGCAAGGCGTAATACCCGCGTACACTGACTGTGCCTTTCCAGACAGTTTTTCTAAAAGGTAATATAATTTTTCGGCATCTGTAAGAGACAGATTATCGTGGACCGTTGACTTACAGCTAGAATAAAACAATGGCCAAGAGCGAATGTCACCTGAGAAAGGTATTAGCTCGATAGGAGACTTACTTTTCTGCACAGCAAAACTATTATTATTCAATGTTGTCGCGAATTGCTAAATAATTGTTCAAATGCAGCGAGACACTTGTAATCAGGTTTTGCAGCGGGATTGACAACAAATAAACGTGAGTTATAGTCATCTAACAACTTAAGGAATTCAACACGTAATGTACAATAGTACTCGTAGCACTCTCCGCAAGGAATTTTTCCTTCGTCTCCTCGTTAATATTAATAGAAGAATCGTAAATATTCTGTATTAATTCAAATATAACTTCCCGTTTAGCTTGAAACATTAATAACTGCGAGTCTTGCTTATCTGTATCATATAAGTTATCATTAATCCTTTTACTTTTAGAAGCCATCTCTTCTCAATATTATTATGCGATATTTATTATATCATATAAAGTGATATAATTACGTATTAAAGTAATATAAACGATTGAATGGTTGAATGAAAGCGAAAAGTGAAGCGAGCTAAACCGGAAACAGCCGAGCAATTCCGAAACAATTCTGATCGGCTACGCAATTGTACGACGTCCGTGCGATAAGGAGAATTTCAGAATGCGGGTAGGTTTAACAACATATGAGCGGTAAATTTATCGTTCGTAAACAATATCTTAGTTGTAATTAATGCGATTAATTTAATTTTATAAATTAAGCAAGCAATACGATATTCGGGATTAAATATATATATTTTTTTAACTATACGTCGTTATGATAGTTCCACGTCACGTATAGGTCCGTTAAAAGATTAGCGGAAGTACACTTATCAGATTCTACTGTAGGTATCCTAATAAGGGCGGGTTGAAATATAGTTGGAATAGGCCACAAATGATGACCATCCGTCTCGATGAGGACCACAAATGGTGGCGCCAAAAACACAATTCTATTAACCTTCGACACGCTCTCAGGGAGCAGTAAATTGTAGTAGGAGTTGTAATTGTCACGATGTGGTACTACCACTTAATAGCGGGGGACTATAACAATGTCTCTTCACGATCCTGTAGTGTAATACTCAAAGATCGGGCGGTAAGCTGGAGTTGAAGATGTAGTTGTAGGGCTCCGTCCTCTGCCGATGCGTTTAGTGCTGTATCCAATACTTGAATGATCGGGCGCCGTAGTTGGCGCTGGTGTGCACGGTTTAAGGAAGAGTGAAGGAAATGAATTGCGATGTCACATATAAATGACTCATTCACTATTTATTATGAATAGAAAGCCACAAGGTCGCGTTGTACGTATTATTCCCAATAACATAGTTTTGTTTCTTTTTGCAGTGAAGTTGCAATAAATGATAATCTATATGTAGAAGGAATTCCTTTTTATATAATTTTATTGAGCTCATTTCGTTAAGTGTAGTGTTATAATAATAATAATTAATAATATTGTTTTTTTTTTAATTGTGAGTAATTAATATGTGTTTTTCTTTTCTAGTAAATGTATAGGTCCGATAAGATAATTGTTATTTTGCTGCGGGACAGCGAAGCAAGGCAGATAACGATACTTGAGCAGAGCAGACAATTTCGGGAGTATATATAAAATATAAAACATTTGAATAAAAATATTAAATATTTGTGATAAATTTTCATACTGAAAATAAACCAATATCCTCTTATGACTTTTACCTCTGTTTAATAAACAAGGAATGAATCTGTAATAATATTGTATTCAAAAACAAAGCTCGAAAGGCATCAAATAGGGAAGCAGTTTGTAAGAAAGAAAGAAACCAATAATTTTTAATTTTTCCAATTTGCGAATCTATACGAAAACAAATATTGTATATTTTAAAAAACAAAGAGTAATAGTTTTATTACCCGCGCTTAGACAGGGCATGGAATAAGGAATGAAATCACGATTAATATGTTATACCAGCGCATGGAGTCACGGGCAGTAGCATATCATAGCGTTTAATCCAATAATATTCTCTATCTGTACAATAATATAAATCTATATATATATATATATATATATATATATATATATATATATATATATATACATATACATACACTCCTCTTGTGCTATCCTCGGATGAGGCAAGAATCACGGCACGGATACTCAAGAAAGATGAAGTAATCAAAAGATTGTTATATTTTTATTATCGTTACATCATATATTTGATGTTTGTGTCAATAATTATGTTTTTGCAATATTCGATTATGTATTTCTTATTCAAGGCTTGCGAACGATATAGTTCGTAATTCTCAGATTATTGTTTTTGATATACATACGTGGACATACTCGTAAGTAATTAAAGAGTGTAAAGAGTGCTAATCCGTAGTGTAAATATAAAAAAGGTAAAATGAACACTAACGCAGACGCCCTATCGAGAGTTGAAATCCATAACGACGAAACTAAGACCCTTATTGAAGAAATTGACGAATTGAACTCTTTACTGGGAAACCCCTCTGAATATGTATCACCTATAACAAATTCTTCAAGTGAAACCGAACATACAGGCAAAGAGAACCCTATATTAAATATACCGATATATAGTTAATGCCATAAAAGAATACGTGAACCAAAAATTAAAACCGGTATTCTCATAAATCCACCCCTTGCCATGTATTCAATAATTCTCATTATTCAAGATAAATTTAAAAGCTCTGCAATGAATCTTGTTTTAGTAAAATTCGAAAATGAAAATGTAAAAGAATATCTACAACATTAAGAAATTATTAATCATTATCATAATGGAAAAACAAACCACCGCGGAATAAATGAATGCTATTTAGCGTTATCCCGAAAATACTATTGGCCAAAAATGAAGGAACAAATTTCAAAATTTATAAATGAATGTACGTTATGTGTTATGGCTAAATATGACAGAAATCCTATTAGACCCCAATTTAACACTGTACCGCCAGCTAACAAACCCTTTGAAATTATCCATATAGATTTACTGACTATACATAGTGAAAAGTATATAAATTTTATAGACGTCTTCACAAAGTATGGTCAAGCGTATCACTTAAGAGATGGAACAGCCGTTAGTATCATACAACCATTATTAAAATATTTTACCCATCATGGTGTACCCCCAACTATAATAACCGACAACGGAACGGAATTCACAAATCAATTATTTTCTGAATTTAGAAGATTACACAAAATTAACCACCATAAAATTTTAGCTCACTCACCTAAGGACAATGGAAACTTTGAGCGTTTTCACTCAACAATATTAGAACATTATCGACTCTTAAAACTACAACACACAGACGAACCTCTTATCAATCTTATGCCATATGCCCTCATAACTTATAATAGTACAATACACAGCTTTGCTAGATGTATGCCTTTTGATCTATTAAATTATATCAGACTTACGACTCATTACCATACTTTTCTACAATACATCAAACTCGACGCCATAGAAGATAAAATAGAGCTTTTAATGACTCAATTAAATAATCTCAAAACTCTTTTTAGTAATGAAACATATTTAGTCTTTGAACTGCAAATAAATTATCTTACTGAAAAGCTTTTCAAAGTTTCAAATCAATTAGGATCCTTCGAACCAAATCGTGTTAAAAGAGGTCTTGTAGATGGTTTTGGTTCTGTTATAAAGTATATAACAGGAAATTTAGATTATAAAGATGCATTAAGATATAATAATGCAATAAAAATGTTAGAAAATAATGAATATAAGATAGCATTCGAGTTTAATAATCACATAAGTTTAAGTAAAGAATGGATGGCAAAGCAAAGTGAAGTAATAAATGAATTGGTAAAAAATCAAGTCAAAATTAACAATACATTGCAGATTATTCTAAATGCAAGTGCACTTATAATTGTGTTTGGATATCATCGCTACAAGCTACGAAAAACCAAGGAACCTAACAAAATTACTACTTCATCTACCTCAAATGACAATATCGGTGAACAATTGGAAGAAGAAGAGACGCCAACACACAGTAAGAAGATGCCAGCAACACATTATCTCAACGTTCTAAAATAGTTGCTGATCCGAGGATGGAGGAGTTACGTACACATACTCCAGGAGGATCGGTGACTGGAATTTACTTTCATGTGAACAGAATGTGTTTTGCGTCATCGCGACGGAATGCATAATTGCATTTTTATTAGAATATAAGTTTAATTAATATAATAATTAATTCATTATTTTTTGTACTTATATCGAGTAGTTCTTTATTTTAATTAAAATTAGTTTTAAATCAGTTTTGTTTTTTTTTCGACTCTACGTCTGTAGCAAACGTAATTCGCGTCAGTTGTTTGTTTGTTGTATACAAAGGAATATGAGTTTCAGTATACATTAAGTGCTTTTGTGAAATTAGTATTTGCATGTCCACAGCGCGTGCAAACCGCCGTGAGCCGCCGTGAGCCGCCGTGAGCCGCCGTGAGCCGCCGTGAGCCGCCGTGAGCCGTCGACGCACCAACGTGGAAGGATTGTACTGATGGAGTTACTCGTACAATGCAATACAAAAGTCTTATACCAGAGCATTAGCATATTATTTATTGTTCAAACGCCGCTTCGAACGTTCTCCCTTAAGCGTGTTTTAAGTCAAAGTACTCGTAAGCGTACATATACAAACCTGTCCTGTAGTGATATAATAACCGTTTATTCTTTGATATGTTAACAATTACAACCATACTTAATGCTTTGAGAAAGCACGAGTAGTCCTTCGTAATGAGTCAAAACGAATTTTTAAATTTTTTATCAAATTAAATGTTAGAAAAAGGATGTACAGCAATTTATTGTCAGTCAGCCCGTAAGTAAGCGACCACCGGCTCGGAATGCTGCACTGTCGAGAAGAGCCGGCCAGAAACTCAACAGTTGCTCTTTTCAAAAGAAATATAACAATCCTGCCAATGATTCTACAACTTAAGTTCCACATATTTCGATCCACTAAAAGCTCTTGAACGTTATAATAAGATTTATTTAATAATAATTTTTTTATTTTAGATTTAAAACTAAGAAAAGGAAGGTCTAAGATATCTTGTGGAACTTTATTATATATGCATATACTCAAACCCACGAAGGATTTATTAACTTTTTGAAGAAATTTTGTCGTCACGAGTTTGGTTTTATTTCTCGTATATATGACGTGTCTGTCACTGTTTTTTATTAAACTTTTTAAATTTTGGCGTATATATAATATGTTATTAAATATGTATTGCGAAGCGACTGTAAGAATACCTATTACTTTAAACACATCTCTCAGAGAATCTCTAGCTTTTAAGTTATAAATAGCCCGCACAGCTATTTTTTGTAAAATAATTATAGAATTAATTTCGGCAGCACTGCCCCATAATAAAATACCGTAAGATAAAATACTATGAAAATAACTAAAATAAACAAGTCGAGCCGTATTAACGTCCGTTAATTGTCTAACTTTTCTAATTGCAAGGACGGCGGAGCTGAGTTTGGCTGCGAGTGTTGAGAGATGGGGGTTCCACTGGAGCTTTTTATCTAAGGTTATACCTAAGAAATTTGTTGAGTCAATCAATTCTAACACTTCATTGTTAAGGAGCAAGTTACCCAACATACCCAAATAACATACTTTAAAGGACAAATATCATCTTCATAAAAGTATCTTGTAGACAAAATTATTTTTTTTGATAAAGATTGATGTTTTGTTTATGAGAAAGCAACTCTCTCTCAACTCTCTCTCAACTGCACATACGATATCTTTCTCTCAAAACATTAAACAAAAAAGTTATACAGTGTTACTGCATTTTGTTTTTCATTATGTTCGTCTACATCGAATCATTTAGTCACTAGTCGGCGCACGCCGGTAAAGCAACGCACCTCACACATCTCGCCCTCTTTTCTCCGACTTCATTTACATGTATAATAATATTTTTTACAGACTCTTTTATTCAATTACAATTGACTGTTGTAGCTTTCCGATAGTGAAAGAATTTTTATCGTCGAATCAGTATTTCCGAAGATTACCCTCTAAAGGTGAACCATTCGGAATTTAAAGTGTTTAGAAATTTTAAATGAATTAAATGTAAGTAAGACAGTGTGGTTTACTTTACCCTGTGACAAAAACATGCCGCAGACATAAGATTAATTTATTAACATATAGCTTATGTGTAAATAATAAACAACCTCACGACTCACACGCGACCGACGCTCACACTCACACTACTGCCTAGTGCAGTGCAAGTATTGTGTATGTGACTCGTGATAGATATTGTCTATCCTCGTACATTGAGAGACAGCTGTATCGCTATCATATTTTGTTTACCGTGACAGCCAATAATTTGTCTGCACGAACTGTTTCTATCGAGCGATATACAGGTGTAAGTAGGACGAGGTTGGCAGTTATCCAAACAATACTAGTTAAACTAGATTTTAAGATAGAAGAGATATCCTCCAGTCAAATAAAATAAATTTCAAATTACAATGATTATTTTAGAAAAAAATATATATTGTTAGAATGTAGACCGACCAACCTTCGGCGAAAATTAATATTAAAATAATAATGTACGTGTGCTGTGCTGTGTATGAAGACAACGAACATTACGACAGAGTTATATAAAACAAATTTTGGATTTTAACAAAAAACTATACTTGTGATTTAATACATATATTTGATAATATATATTATACAGTTATGTGTTATGTGAACGAAAAGAAATAACGGGGTTAACGGTAGAAAGTGAAAATTAAGGTTTTTATGTATTCTTCTGTTAGAGGGTTATGTTTTTTTTCCATTTTAAATCACAATAAAGAAATTACCATGACATAATAAAAAAAGATCTCGACGGACCATGACTCTTAGGAGTTTAAAAAACGGTTTAATAACGATTTCTAAATCTACCAAATATGCATAAAAAATTCAGAAGAATCGATCGAGCGATTTCGGAGGAGATCAGTCAAATAAATATTCTAGTTCCCCGCTGTTATTTTTAAAGCAATGAGTTGAATTATGACCGCTACCTTGAAGATACCGCCACAGACGCCAAGCTATCGCCCGTCCTGCCCGTCCGCTGCGAGGCACGTGTGAAAAGAATTAACAAGTCTAACCTTTGAATAATAATAAAGTGAATCTTTACATATTTAATTTATTCGTAAACACATACACCTATATCCTTATATCATATCCTTACAAGATACTCTAAGGCGATAATAATATTTTAGTTTATCATGATAATTTAGCATAATATTAAAAAGGCATCTTCTCCGTCGGCGCGTGCTCACTGCTCGTGCACTCGGCGATGACGAAACAATTATATAATTAGAGTAATGTGAACGATATATTTTACTTCGTCGCCAGTCGTCGTTAACGCTGTGACGTAATGTAGATGTGTGGATTTGTCTTTTTAGTTTCTATCAATGAACCCAAAATAGTATAAAGAGATTATGTAAAGTATACGGTTTCCACGCTTGTCTCACATAAGGGACGTGTGAGCTGCGCAATAGGGAGGCCGAAACGCCAATTAATCTTCGACGATATATTACCGAGTGTTAAAATTAAAGATTTAAATGCCTCTAAGTAATAATCTTTTAATGTATTTTTCAGATGGTATATTGATATATTTTGTAATTTATTGAAAAATAAATCAAACTGTTTTCTTTAAATTCTTACAAAATACCATTTCACTCTCAAGGTTAGGATCTGCTTATTAGATGAATGCCTTTATTTTAATTTTAAACTCATTTCTTCCACAAAAATGATGAGCGGACCAATATTTTCGCTAAAAATCTTGAAGTGGGTATAGGGTTGAGGGCGCAGAGGTCACTTCTCGCGAGTCTTTCCAGTCTAAGTTTGAGAACGTTAACTGTACAGTATTCTATTAGTTTTAAATGAAAGAGAACTTCACAGAAGAGTGTAATACGAGTACTTACTTACACTACACTAGTTTTTGGGCGGCGCCGAGCTCCGAGCGAGCGAGCCGGCGTATCAATGTTGTTTAGTGGCGACTTTTATTCCTAATTACTATTGTTATTGTAATTCAAAAATACGTATTTTAACCGATTGTCACATGAAACATGTGTTGAACTTAAAACCTTTCAATACATTTATTGAAGAGTTACAGGCAATGCTTTAGTGGTGATGGTACGGTGGTAAGGGGTCTGCCGTCATCTAAGTATTCTTTATCTGATGAGACTAGACTACTTGATGATTCAATGTTATATGTCAGGTTACATAACTACTATCTGCTTTTCGTCCATTTATATATCTTTGTCTCGAGATCAGCGCACAAACTACTCGTTACTTGGCAAAGTTCACTAATGAACCGATTGATGAGCGGCTTCAGTATCAAGACTAATTAAAATACTTACTCGTAGCTTGAGAGTCTGATCCGAGCATTAAGAATACACCTCGGGTCTTGTCTCGTCCGAGGACACGTCACTCGCACAGGAGAGAGACGAGTCACATCATCGCACAGAAAAGATACATTTATTTTATGCAGATATATTTATTGAATCTTGTTGCTCTTTAAATTTTATTTCCCTACTGTGATATACGTGTGTGTATGTGTCTTAATTTAAGTGTGAGTGTTTAATAGTAAAAAAAATATTACACTGATTTTAATAGAATAATATTAAAGGATGTATTACTTTGTTAGTAAATAGTTACTTAAAAAATTGCGCTTCTACCTTACTAATGCCAGTTATCATATAAATCCTAGGTATTTTATATTACACAGGTGACATTCCTTAGAATAGAGTGTCTAGATCTTTAGAATATATAAAGATATTTTTTTTAGCAACTTACAAATTAATATTGACATCCTTACAAACTCCTACATTCATCAAATTATTTTAAAGTAAATATATATAATTATTAGTTTCTGACTTTTAGTGATCATTCGTCGAGTCACTGCGGTGGAACTTTAGTGATAACAATATAAAGACAATGCAATAAAGTGCAACGTGGAATTTTAATAGTAATATGATTGATTGCTTTTATCAAACAAAGTTTATTTTCCTGTTCACGCACGGAACAGTTCTCGCAGAGGACGACTTGCAACGGTTTGTTTACTTTTATCTTAAATTATATTTTTATAAAAAGGATTTCATACCTCGTAGTGTGCCGACACTCCCCGCCGTAGTCAAATGTATTCAAGTTTCACGAGCAGTGGGGTCTAAAGACACGTGAGACTTATCTGATGTCTTTATAAATAATAAATGCGATTCTTTGTTCTGAACGAATCAAAATTGACTTCAAAATCTAAACAATGGTATTTGAGAATCGTGTTATACCTCGCCTAATTCACAAATACCATTTTTTAGATTTTGAAGTCAATTTTGATTCGTTCAGAACAAAGAATCGCATTTATTATTTATAAAGACATCAGACTTGCATTTACATTTTACACGGAATTTTATTTATAAGCTAAGTATAAAGCTATAAGAAGTAAGTAATGTGAAACAATAACTTGACCATGTCGCGTACAGCGCCTTACTCAGACCATGCCTAAACAGGGTACAGCTCAGCGGCCTCAAAATATATGACTTAAAAATGTTACAGTGACATCAAAGATTTAGACGTCAATGTCGGTGCATACACTTACTAAAGACGCGTCACCTCGGCGTCGCTCGGACGTGACGTCGCAGCTCCACCAACAATAATGGAAAATATAATAAATTAATAATACTACTCACTCAAACAAATTGAAATTGCAATATGAATAGTTTATTACATTTTTATTTATTTAAAAAAGTTTTTTTTTGCCACAACGCGTCAATGGCGTCTATAGTTGTGTCATTTGTCCCGGTGTGTTCATATTTCTGTCAATGTTGTTCTTATTTGTTAAATTTAACATAAGATTCTAATAAATAACGAAAAAATATATCGTCTACATGACGTCCATATGGACATATACTCAGTCTGTATGGACGGACGACGGAAACTTGTACTAATATATTACAATCATAATTTTAAAACACAAACATTGGTTACTTTGTTTAAGGCAAAGTATTGAAATTCTAGTTTTTTGCTATTGACCTTAGATGATTAATAATTAAGTAATAATTAAATATAATAAGAGAAATTGACTGAGATAATAGTTGATTTGTAGCACGTATTCTGATGGCTTCCGTGCGGTTAAGCCATATATTAATATAATATAGAGTGTATGGCTGCATACTGATTGAATAATTCATCCTAAATAAGCAAATCAAACGGAAGTCAGTTATACTTAACCGCGGATCGACCCGTAGTAACATAAGCAAAAAGAACATAAAGTTGTACTTAAACATAATTACAGCGTGTAATTTAACTTTCACGTCGTGAAAGGGATTGGCTAATGGCTAATTGGCACCGATCCCAAATAATTGGGATAAGGACAGGTTCATAAATATATTAATATATTTATCATTTCAATCCCATAAATGTTAATTACATTATCACACGTGTCGTAACTAAGTTGTACAGAAACAGAGTTCAAACAACACTAACTTTGTTATCAGCAAAGCATTCTCACTCGCGGAAACCAACTTCAGAGTTTTATTTGTGATTATTCTGTAATATGTTTAAGTAAAAATATTATTATTTTAATGACTTCTTTATAGTTCAAGTATTTTTATGTGCTGTAGCTATAAGCCGTTTAAATCAACTTCCTTGTCCAATCGCTACTAGTAAAACTTACCGACCTTACTTTGAACGGTTACTTTGTTTTGACCGATTTAAGTGTATTTGCTTCGTTGGGCCGACCATCTTGTAACGCACTTATGCATTGCAAACATACATACAATACTACAATAATTAATTAAAATAAGTCGCGGTATCAATATTAAGCTCAAGGATCTGTCGTTTGTCTGTGACTGTGGTAAAAGATTAATGGCGCTCTGCCCGTAGATGCCGCCGTAGACAATGGTCTGTAGGGCTGACGGCATATTTTACTCACGCCCGAGACGGTAGAGGGCGCGCGGTAGTACTCTGTAACTAAAAGTATGATTAGGACTCAGTTGGTGAGATCGTGCGGCAATGTGCAATGTTCTTTTTCCTCTTTCCATAAGATAAAAAATAATTGTTATAGAAATATATGACAGCAACTATAATGTTTGCGATTATTATACATAGAATTAATTATTTGTAATATTCTACAAATAATCATATATTGCCATCCTCCTTCTTTTATCACTTGGACCAAGCGTTTTATTCATGGCTGGATTAACTTGTAGTAGGGATTGCAAATGATTGCGGATGCGGATGCACTTGTCGCGGGGCCATTGAGCGGTTGTTGATTAATTAAGTGCTATTAAGAGGTACGCGACCTTAAATAAGAGTATTCAGTACACCGTCCGCATGAGATCTTATGTCAAGCATATGATAAGAACGGCTCGCCTCGCTTCATTAAATAATCAATTAAAATACGTCAGTCGAATGAGCCTACTAATATTTTTTAGGTATTTTTTTAAATAAATGACTTGCTAGTTAGTTAGTTAGGCGTCCATAGTCGTAATTAGAACCCGCATGTAAGTATTCAATATTTACAAAAACATACAGAATGTTTCACTCCATTTAATGTTTCATTTGCGAATTAATTGTCATTATTCAATAATAAAAAAAATATTGCAATGTTTGTGATTGTGTTTTTATAATTTATTAATAGATTAAAAGATGTTAAAGTTTTTATTACTCATTTACAATCGATGCCAGAATAACGGCATCCGTTTTCACATTTTTATTGAAGTTAAGTTTAAAACATACATCTACTATTGTATCTGTGGTTCTTAATAGAAATGTTCTATGTTTTAATGAAAGTAGAACAAAGTGGTCTGTTTTAGAGGTGGTAAAGATCTCCACGAATAAAGCTACCGGCCGTGAACCGGCGCTCGGAGCCGTCACCCTCACGGACAGTCACTTTTTGAGAATGTTGATACTTAAACTTCAAGATCAAGAAAAAATCTTATAAACTTTTCAATACTACATCCCTATACTTTATTTCTTGAATTGTTCTTTACCTAATATATGAAACTAAAGAAATCCTGAAAATATATATTTAAACAAACGAGTCTATCAAATACTAAGAGTTTTATTTTTCAGTATCAGTTCAGTTCTAGACAAACATTGTGGTATATGAATATTCTCAGTAACTATAACATTACAGAAATCACTCTCATTACCGGCTTCCTTTACTAAAGTACATGTACTGCCGGTGATATTTCATCACATTCATGGTTAAATTGTTGTTAGATCAAACATTTTACTCATTTTTTTCGTTAAATAATATAATTATTACAAGATGCGAATAGAGACTAAATTATCTTATTGTATACTTGGATAAAATATAAGAAGTAAGATTGTGGGTGAGCGGTGCGTGTGATGACATCCGACACGCAGGTTGGCAGGCAGGTTGATCTTCATGTTATCCTCTGTTCTGTTTTATTAAGTACAAAATGTATAAGCACCTTACTTTTAAGAGGTTCTATTCACCACATCACATTCGTCTTCGTAAAAGGGTATACGGAATGATAAAAAATGTTTTTAATTAGTAATGTGGGCCGTTAGTACTCCTCAAGGACGAGTTTTTATTTATTGTAGTCCTCGGGGATCCGGGGGTCCTCGGGGATCGGGGATCCTCGGGGATCGGGGATAAAGTAAAAGTTGTTTCAACATACTCTGACAACGATACCAATTGAGTATGTTCTTGTACATCTTAACAATAAATGAAATTGTTAAAAATCTTCAGAGTTTACCAAGTTTTTACAAGTGAAAAGACTTTATCAGTTCATATGTCGCAAGCAATCTGTCCTGTGATGACTTGCTTCATACGAGTATGAACTGTAGCTACAATAGTTCATGTGTTCTTTAAACTTCAGCCAACACAGTTCTTCTTACTTTACTAATCAATATTAGCAATATACTAATATTAAAACTAACACCAACACTAATTATCATTCGTTTTCTTCTTCTACTTGCAGCTACTAATTGAGCTGAGCGTAAGCGAAGCTCTTAACCGTTTAGGAGACCATTTGTTGAGTTTAGTTGTCTCCAGAATGCGACGAGATAATTAGCTAAAATTATTCGCATGTATGTTTGAGCCGAACGCGGATGTTATAGCGAAAACAGATTGAAAAAATGTTTAGCCGTTCAAAGTTATCAAGAAAAGAAGAAAGGAGAGGGGTCCAGCTCAACACCCGCCGCGCACGGCCGGCGGATCCTAGTTTATTGAAACCAAATGGTAAGGAATGATTAAAAAAGTTTAACGTAGTGACGTGGATATTTTTTTACAGGTTCGAATATTGTGTGTTGATACTAATGTATGAGAGACCTCACGGTCTAGGTTTAAAAACTTTATTTAACCCATTTAAAATAAAAGTTCACTTATACGGCAAAAGTAGCAATATTATTCCTAGTTTTAATTTAATTAGGTGACTCGTATAATATTAGGGTAAGTTTTGGAAATATTTTCTAATACTAAGATTAAACTTATAAAAGACTTTAGTATGGATTCATAGCGGAAAAGATATAAATAAATAATTAAATATATCCTTTACGATGATATTACGGCAGTAGTCCTTCGAACTGCGTAGTCGTGGGAGAGTCCGTTGGCGGGAGTGATCGCGCATCTTCCATGACCCGCACACTCTCTTGCTCTTCTCTAACATAAAAAAACACTCTCTTTACTATGCTATTCAGTAATAGAATATACGGGTACATTTTTTATTTCTTGTATTATTTCTATATTTTGCGACACTTCTTTATATTGTTATATTACTATGACTGGCGCCTCATAAAACTACCGCTACTACCGCTTGTAGTCTGACGTTTCATAAGAGCAATGTATCGAACTAAAAATCTAAAACGAAATAAAAATCTTTGGACTGTGATCGTCACATTCTTTCAGTTACCTCGAAGAAGTTGGTGATATTTTGAGGAATTACAATAAGAATACTAAACATTAACACGTCACGTGATCTTGGCCAGGGACTGAATTAACATGCACCTGACGTTATTGGAACAGCGCCAAGCGATTACTCATATCGGAACGATCTCAAATGACGTACATTATGCACGGTATTACGTAGTTTGGCTTAGGCACTTCCGCTAGCCTGCATATTACAATTGTAGGCTTTATTCCTTACGGTCAGTTACGCTGCAACTCCGTCGTGATGACGGCAAACAGCAAAACAACTATTTCTTCTCGACGTTTGATTTCCACAATTATCACTATAATTATTGTGTGTGCGTTTGCGTGTGCGTGTGTGTGTGTGTGTGTGTGTGTGTGTAAGAACGGTGAAGTGGTAGTTTTAAGGTAATATCGTTAATATTGGTAATATTGTTAGTAACAAATACAAGCAATGTATTGGTTGAAGTCGGACAATGCACTTGTGAAAGGCCACGTCGTAATTGCTCGGTGATTTAGTGCATTATAACCTTTACCATTAAGAAGTAAAAAAGTACTAATAGTTACTTAATAAGAGTGTAGTTAGGCCTTAAGAGATACCTTTCATATATGTTTTTAGTACGTTACCCACTCTACCTTTTTGTGATGCTGTTGGAAAAAGTTGTCTGCAAATATAAGAAATATTTAAATAATGAAGAATTCCAGGATACAGGCAAAGGAACGAAGCGAAATGAGGCCTTTGATAATTTTTATTTTATTTTATTATATTTATTATAAAAACGTTAAACTTCATTACATAACTCTGTTTTAAAAAAAAAGATTTATATTTCTCAAGTGTACAACATTAGCTCCTAGTAACGACACCTCCTTGGCCGAAACTACCAAACAAAATGTCTCAGCCAAGGGTTAAAATGATAAGTCACATCAGCTTATATCTCATCTCTGACTTGATTTACCGAGACTACTTGATCCACCGAGACGCCGCGGGACGCCCTTCAATTCCCACGAGTGTAAGGAAAAGGACGGAGATCGAGGAAATATTGTTAACTACTTATATATTTAAATTGTGTAATTCGGTTCCATAAAAATAACGAGTAGATGTTTTACTCGTTATATTAATAGGCAAGAGAAATCATGTAAAAATATAAGCGACGAGTACATTTGTGCTTTATGGATTTAAAAAACTTAGGTCAGACACAAGTAGACAAACGCACCGAATTATTATTACCAATATTCTCTAAATTTTAATTCAATAGAATTACATTAAATAAAACAGATCACAGTCTTACCTTATAGGTACATGTTAAAATAATCCAATGCCCTTTGTTAAAGTTCATCAATCATGTTTTGTGACGGCTAAGACGTTATGTGTTTACTTCAGCCGTCGGTCTGACGGGCCCCGTCAGGCTCCGTCAGGCCTCGTCCCACCCCTTACAAGATTTGAGGCACATTTTAAAATATAATTCAGATTTATCTCGTGTTATAGAAGTATTTTAGATAAATGTTTTTTAATTCTCAATCACATATTTAAAAATCATTTGTGTTGCGAACTTCTTGTTCTTCTTCTTGAACTTGTCTTTATATTAAAAGTTTGCAATAATATGTATGGTTACATTTGTCCGTGGAGACTCCATATTTTAGAAGAGAATATGTGGCCCGTCGATGGGTATCAAGTCACAGTTGAGGGGGAGCGGGGGGGGAGCGTTAAGCTGTCCCGGGCAGTTTAACTTGTGACTATAAACTCTAAGTAATATATTTTTCTATAATATATTTTTAATTTGCAAAAAAATCGCCTCGTTTATTACGGTTCTTAAAATAATTTCAGTGCTTCATTTAACCCATTACCACGACTCGGGTATGTAACGGTTGTACCAGTTCGTTCATCAAACAACTTAGACACGGGTATCATATTATAAATATTAATTTAATTATTATAATAATTACATTGCGTCGTATACAGTTCAACATTTCCTTTACAATCCTCAGGTTTTACCCGTCTATTAATATATTTACCAACTAAATAAATGGAGTTTTGTTAAACGTAATAAAGTAAATATAAAGTTTTAAAAACTTTAAAATATTACAAACATTAATTTTAAGGAAATTATTGAAAGGGATATTATAACGACTTTTCAAATATATATTTGTAGTTAAACTATTTTGTAAAGTGATATCTTGATCGGACAGCCTGCGAGGGCTTCGAATAATGAAAATGTAATCGCAGGCAATCTTTTAAGAAGCATAAAGCTCAGCAGTAATAGCAGCAGTAGCAGTAGTTTTTGCATAATACTATTATTTAGTTAGTTACACAAATATTTATTTAAATACTTGGCTTTACGGTTAGTTCAATAGTTAGTTCTGAAATTAAAATTAGGTGCAAAATGAGCGACATAATACATGATGGCAATTTTATTGATTGTTGTTAATTGTGATTATATTTGCTAAACACATTACAATTAATATTATTTTATTGTATTCCTAAGTTTCTTATTTGTATTGTAATATCACAAAATGGCACGTGTACTAAGCAAAGCACAGTTTGTTAAGCTCCCACTGAGGCTGCGGCTGCGGCTGCGGCTGCGGCTGCGGCTGCGGCTGCGGCTGCGGCTGCGGCTGCGGCTGCGGCTGCGGCTGAGGTGACGTGATTGTGACATTCGACGTAATACCCAAGATATGTGATAATGTATTTTTTACACAAATTAAGTTTGTTTTTAATATAATAAAACTTATTCTATATATAAAGCATAAGAATAATTGATTTAAATTAGATTGATTTATATACAGTTAGTTAGTCGACACTATCCAGGCGTGCTTCACGAAATAAATAGAACATGCCAGGATTAGGTTTTGTAATGAGACTGCCTGATATATACATTATATACATTACACGACCGTTTGACCGTTTACTATTCATACACATTTATCAAGTTATAGATAAATGTAATTCTATCACTACAAAGGAGCACAGCTACTGTTGTATTAACTATGTTTATTATATTAAGCTCATCTTACCATAACAGTGCGGGACGAAGACGCTCCCGGGGTCGTGTCGCCGTTCCATGCACTTCCAACTCAACTAACCTTGTCTTGTGAACCGTCACTTGTTACTGTTTATATTTTGCCTTCTTCATATAATGTTGTTTCTCTTCTTTAGTTTTCTTTTAAATTCAATCAAACGAAAGCACCGGAACGGCTTAATGACTTATTCAAATAGGTTTTGGTCTCTAGTCTCTCTACTCATTCCTAAGTATCAGACATTTAGTTAAAAAGAACTCTTACACAACTTTAAACAACTAAAATTAATCAGCAACTTTTTGTAAGGGCGAATGATAGTAATAACGCCAAAAGAACGAATATGCAATAATCAACGACACGCATTTTGTAGCAACGCACATACGAGTAACTCACTGCATATCATCAGTGTGCGAGAACACTGAGTTGGAAGGTAACTGACCGACTGGAGTTGACCGACTTGATATGACGTAGTAAGTATTGTTTTATAATTATTCATATTTTAAATAGTTTATTACTTAATGTGCAAAGCCTAAAGGCTGCCAATAGCTATCAATGCTCTGAAAACTGTTCGTGAGAATGGACGTAAAATATTTTGAAATGTTATATTTTTACCTCGTATTTCGCCAAAAAATCGTGTTATAAGTGCCAAGAAGATGAGTTTTGTATTGACTAAAAATGTTTAAACTTAAATTAATGTATATCCAGTTTGTATCACGTGTTTCAAGTTACTAACGGATACATAAATATATTTCTATACACGCCCCATAAATATTTTATAATAAGAAAATGTCATCTCTATTTCTTTAAATAAAAAATTAAATGTGAAAAAATCATTACAAGTGTTAGGAGCATAAAAATATAACTTCTAGGCGGAGTCTTTAAGTTTAATAATCTTTATCCGAGATAAAGATGTCATAAAAAATATTCAGAACAAGAAAACGTCCTAATAGAAAAATCGCTCACTTTCTCCTCGTAACCTGGAAAAAAGATATTTCATCGAGTGAATTTAATCCAGGAAAAGCCAGGCAAAGCCGCGGCCGGAGCGCTCTATCTCCAAATAAACTTATCGCTTTATCTAAAAGAAAATTAAACGGTAAGAAATAAAACATTTCATCATTAATAAATTGGTCTTTATTTAGCTTCGAACGAAATCCAACGGCGTGGAGTTACACAATTATGGATCACACGAAATAAACATTACTTCAAATAAACTACTCGTACTCGTATCTCAACAAAATCATCATCTCATCGGGATGTACGCAGGCCTGCACCAGCACGAGCGTGACAACATTACTTAACCAAGAATCGCGAAGTATCGGCTGATTAATAAGCCGTCCTCCGCCTCCCTTCCACCGTACCTTACCGTACTCTCTTACCGTAACTACGTTAAAGTTAATGGTAATTTAGAATAATTCACTTGTGACGTACACACGTGATAATCTATAAAGCGCTTGGTTTAGTGTTATTGTTACAATACTCGTATAGTGAAGATATTACATCTAAGTGACTAAAGCTATTTATATCATATTAATTTGTATTATATAATAATTCAATCGACGTTGATTATTTGAAATAAAATGATTCTACGATCGGTTTAAAGTTTGTATAATTCTAAGCTATCGCCGACGGGACAAGAGAGGCTTTAGAATACTTAAGTTTAAATGGAGTCGGGAAAGTCGGATTAAGGATTTAATTGACTTTGCCGCGACTTTTGACTTTAGAATGCCAAATAATCTATAGAAGTGCATTGATGTTTTGTTGAAGTTACTATGGATTCACATAACATAATTTGCGATGCATTGTATTGCAGTTTCTTAGATAATTCTAAAACTGTGTAATCCTAAAACAAAGACAATCACAATAATTTAAAGTGCTTGTCAAAATCAGTAACTCAGAATAAGGTAAATTAAAGTTTACTGACCCAGCTCCGATTCCATACCTTTGATAAAGTTCATCTCCCGGCCGTGTGTCGGCTCGTATGTCTATTGATATCGCCGCCTACAGCTCATTTATGTATTTTGTGCATTATTTTCTAACACAAATATTATTATTTTATAGATATTGCTATTTCCTAGAATCTAGATAAAATATATAACTAAGTTAAACAATGTTCACGTAATACATCTAATTCACATACAACGTCGGTGATAGACCAAATACGACTTAAAGTAGAGGGATGAGGCACCAAAAGTCAATATTTTGTGAGTCCGATAAAGCCCCTAAGGTGAATTAAAGACAAGCTTACTGAACTAAATTATGAACTCCAGAACGCCAGAACCAACGAAAATACAAAGGCAAAGATCACAGCCGCAGCGGGACTCCTCGCGAAGGCTCCGTTACACTCGTCCGACTCGCAGCAGAAAGTGCGGGCTCCCCACCACTCTGTCGACAATAAATATTCGTATAACTAGCTAGTATAGACATATTTCAAATATATGTATATATTATTACTTTAAGATAGGCGAGTGTATTGTACACTACTGGGAAGACTTTTAATTATTGTAAAGAAAAATCCCAAAGAGGGAAATATATATTATGATAGTAAAATTTGGGCATATTTCAAATAAAAAACCAAAATATAAAAGCAGACAGCAAAATAATATAGCAAAACTATATACAATATTATTGGTCACATGAGCGAAGCTACACGTGGGTCGCCGCAGTGGTGCGCCGTGCACTTGGCACTACCAACACTCAGTGAAGAACATCAGCCGCGCACTTCACTATGTATGTTAGGCGTAATTTTACCCTGGAGACTAAAGCGAGGCACCGGTCCTCACCGCGGCTCGAGCGCGTGCGATTTAGTAAACATTGTCACGTGACGAGGCACCGTATGCAATTATATTGCAAAAAAATGTGTACGTCCACATTTTTTTGCAATTTACTATAAAGTTTATTTTACAAAGATTTTTATATAAAAAGGAGTTTTTTAATATGAAGAAGGAGAGGAAGGAAGAAGACAACATTTTAATAAGATAACAATTTTAATGAGAAGTAAAGGCAGGGTCAGTCAGTAGTGAGGGTTATCATTAAAATACGTAACCCCGTAAATTTCATCCGAAATAAAATACATAAAAGATTATAACCAATAAATATATAGGAGTAGTACCTACTCGTGACCGGCCCCGTACTGCACGCTGTTATATTAATTAGTAATTTAACGAAAATTACATTTAATCTATTTGAAGAATTCTTGCAGTATATTATATTATCATAGAACAAAGTTATTTTTTATAATAATCTATGAAGGTCACGTCACGAGTCACATCAAACTTACATTGATCTATCGGAACATTCAATAATTAATAAGGATTAAATAAAAAGGATGTCCTCCGCGGTACGAACTCTGACCCGATCCTTAACAGGTAAGAAGTCATAGTTCGAGGAGGCGCTGCCTGCAGCCCGCAGTGGTACTCGCATGTGCGATAAGTACGCCACGTTCATCCTCAGAAGATGAAACCTCGTAACAATAAAACATTTGTTCTAAAACTTAGTAAACATTACGGTGTTATAGAAGGGACTCTATTTCGATTATAAGATAACCACTTCATAAATGAGAGTGCGTTGTTTTATTTACAATGAATTTCCAGAAGCTGATTAATAACAATCACTTCAAGTATTTGGTGAGGCGATGCGCCGCCGCAAGAGACTGGTGTCAGATAAATATTTGATCATAATATTCTTATTGTAATAAATTACTGTACCGTGCTAAGGTCCTCAGATTAGGTCCTTAAGGGCAATTAGTATTGAATCGAAGACTAATAAAAAAAGGAATTTGATATATTGCTATTTAAAACCAGATAAAACATATTTATTATTATTAATGTTATTTTATGAAATGGTCATTTAATTTTGTATTTCGTTGACTTGAATAAATAGATATTCTGATCCTCAGCTGTGAATCAGCAATGGCGCCAGATCTGTATATATGAATTATTAATGTGTTTACACGGCGCCGACGACGAGGAGTTGTGCTTAAATTACAATAATAAAACGGAAACTAATTATTTTATATATGGACGATACAACTTGGAAAATAAAATAGTGTATAAAACCAGATGATGTGCCGAGACGACCAAGCCTCTTTAAAAGACGTCTCCCTTTTTATAATTATATATATTCTTATTAGTTACACATACATACATATACATCGTTAGTGTACTGTTATTTATAGTCTTGGCTCAAAGAAGTCGAAAGATGGATTTCAATCGACGATATCTTTAAAGGAGAATTCCAGCGACTAGCTACTCGTACAAAGGCAGTACAAAAACGTTACAACGGATAAGAAAAGGCGCTGCACCTTGACCGACGTCGGCGTTCGGACGCGATCAAGCTTGTTAAGTAGCCCTTCAAAGATATGTACTTACATGTCTGCAAACGTTGAGATCTGTAATGATATCAAACTGAACAACTCGTTCTTAGTATATCAATTCCAAACAGGTTCAAATATTGAGACGATGTAAATATATGTATTAACAGATTATTAAGATTAATTGTTTATTTTTACGGGAATGTTCTTTTTACTTAAGCAACAAATATTGATACACTATTAATTACTTTGTAACGAGGAAGAGTTTTAATTAGAGGAATTGTATTCTATCAAATTCATTCATTCATTCAGTCCACGGGGTGCGTTCAATAAAACCTAATTAGGAACGAAATTTAATAAGAGTTCAGCATTTAGAATACTTTATAACGCATAAGTTCATTTTATTTCTACAAAAATGTTTCAATTTCTAAATAATTCTATGGGTACTTTGTTTTACCATTGGCCGCGTTCAGATCATTGGAGTTTTGATTAAAAGCTGAAACTATGATACTTTACTTTATAACAACTGCACGTCAGAAGTCGGCAGAAGCAGAAGAACGGTAAATAATGGTTTTGTATGTCGCTAGGACGTCTGGGTTAGCGCGATCAAACAGACGAAACTAATGTTATTTCAGTAATTTTTTTCTATCACCCTTGACTTAAACAAAGATGGTATCATGATATTACAATCAATATTTTCTCAGCATTCTTTAGCGTTAAATTTTTTTTGTTTTTAGTTTTATATATATTAGGAATAACTGTTAAACTGGCGGTAAGTAGTCAACGTGGGTAACGTAAGTATTGGACATCTACTAACATAAGTTGTTCCAGAATTATATCCTTGAGGAACAAGAGGAGGAGATGCAAGATGAAAGAAATAGGAGTAGTGTAAGGAATTAAGCATGGTCCTTGTGCTCTTTGTCTGCTTCTTGTCGTTTATAAGATACTCTACCTTTTTCGCTGCACGTCGGCACGCAGTCCCGCACCACGGTCAGCTCGCTTACGTATTTCTAAAACAAGAAAAGGTATTAAGGTAAGGTTAATATAAATGAAAAAATGTAATCTACAATGCTTCTTATCAATTTCTAGATCATTTATAGTTTTTATTTTCTGCCGCTTATACCAACGTATACGTACGTTAATGAAATTTATTTTAAATAACTTGATAATTCTGTAACTTGTTTAATATTATACGAATTTAAAAGTTGCAGCACACGTTTTGATTTCTTTTATATTCATGCCATACAAATCTATATTAATCACTACGATAGCATGTCTCATTACCTATCATGGATATATAATGTTGAGGGTTGTCCCGGGGTACGTACGAGTAGGTATGGGTCATGCAGTGTAATATAATGCAGTATAACATTAGGTCCAAGAGCTTTAGAGAGGTCACACTTTACACTTTGCTCGTGATCGGGCGCTGCTGGCGGTGACGGGTCGTATTGCTAGTCACGGTTCTGGTCGTTCACACATTGCTCACTAAATATATTGACGTTTGTGAAACAGTCAACGCAATAAAAAAAACCCGGCTGAGTTTGTTGTGTGGTTCTTCTCAGAGCAGGGCGCGTTCGGAACCCTCGTAGCCTCATTTTAAGTTGGAGAGTGTATGTACAGAAGAATTATATTTTGATACATACGATATCAAAACAGGCCCTCCAGTCACTTCCATTTGACGTAAACTAGTAATCAGTGGTATGGATTCAAAGTGGAAAATATGTAAATAAATAAATACAATTCAATTGTAATGAAAAGCTTCTAAACAAATAACTAATTATTATTTCACTAATAGAATCTATGAGATATTCTAAATGAATAATGAAATGCTTAGCAATAGCAATGCATGTATGTAATGCTCGCGACAGGAACGAACACGGCGTCTTGACATGCTGTCAGTGAGCTGCGAGTGCGTTGCTCGCACGTCCGTCCATGACGTATTCTATCAGTGTTTTGAGTTATTATATATTTGAAATATAAGCGTTTATAAATGTTTGGAAGCCATAAACTTGTTCCTTAAAAAAACATCCATTGAGTTTTGTATTATTTTGTCTTTAAAATCTGATTATATCGTTTTTTATACTATGGTTGTAGAACTCAGTAATACGTTTAAGATCAAAAATAATATTATTTTAACAAACATAACACAATTTTTGGAAATTATGTATTTATCCTTAGCTTCAATAAATAAGTAAGTAAGTACTTTTTCCTTCACCATTCTTATAAGTTTTCTTTGTCAATTATTCGACACCATCGCATTTATTGTAAATATTCGTATAGTCTACACTGATACCGGGTCAGTCTGAAATACTAGTTTAGTTTGTAGAATAACCGAAAATAAAGTGTTTAGCTTTACGGCGGCGTTGAAGAATCAGGTGCCATTAAACTTAATCACTTCAGAAAACAATTGGGTCATTGTTAATGCGCAGTTTATAAACAACTCTTATCATCGACGTGTCGAGATAGAATGGGCTTTAAAATGCAAAGCTTTGATACAATATAAAGCAGCAAGGCTTGAAATATATTAGAAGTGACGCGTATTACACTGCGGGGGAATTATGCGCACTACGCACACTTGGACGTTGGAGATATTACCTAAGGGAAAATAGTGAAGTATTTTTGTACAAATTGAAGTCCTTACTTGTTTTTGAATTACCGGTGAGTACATTATCTCATGAAAGCGTGAATTTTTAAAAAAACATTGGTAGGTGACTTCGATCACAAGTTTTAAATCAATAAACAATTTCATTAATTCATTTCGAAGTGATGGATTCGATATTTCTGACAAGATCGATGGCTTTGGTTATGTAATTCTAGAGTCAAGGCGGTATGTCTGCGAGTAATGGTGTCATATTTCATAGATATAGCCGACTTTATTCGTCAAGGACATCTTGAAATGCTCTCACCTGAGCATTTTAGTGGCACAAATGTATTATTATTACTAAAAAAAAATATTTTATTTAATTTTTATTGTTTATAATAAAGACAGTTGTATCTTAAGAAAAAAAACAGCTATTTTATAGATCTGAAATAATCTAAATTCATCGAAGTACAATGAATACGGCCACAGTGCTAAAATAACCAGTGAGTCTTAAGTTTATTTATCGTCGTGTCTGTACATACTCGTACACACAGAATGATTGAAGTGTTGTCATCCTCCATAATTGTCAGTGTTGTAAAGGCGGAATGGATATTGAATTAATTAATTGATAATGGTAATTAAATTAACGACGCCAGTGGCTCGGGTCTCGGCAGTTATTGTTGTTGCGGTATTCGAAAACATATTCTACTAAAATTAAACGCACCTTCCCCGATCGCCCCGATCGCATAATATTCAAGTTCTCGTGTAAAGAAACGGTTTCATTTTCTTCAAGGGCCTACAATTTTTTATATGATAGTAAAATCGTCTTGTAAAAGCGTAAATAGTGTTATTAAATGAGTCCTAATACTTCACATCTCCAATGTATCTTGAGCTCTCAGTTCGCTCACGAAGCACCTGCAGCTCCTAATCGACATCGAATCTATTGATAAGCTCCAAGGTTAAGCTACGAGTAGTCTTAGAGGAGCTCAGTCGTGAATGTTGTTAGATCATACCACATTTTTTTTTATTTAGTATTTTAATTTTAATTTTAATATTTCTATGACAATCAAAACAGTGGACAAGTGTGTCTGTATGTTATCATTAAAATTAATTGAAATAGTAATTTGAAAGCCCCAGCGGCTGGGATCTGTTTCTGCACAGTGTGATAGCCATACATATCGAGCCCCTTATTACATATTTGTACTGTTTATTTTGCAAATTTACATAATGTTTGTGAAGAATTTGATTACTCATGCGCTGAAGCTGCGGAGAAAACAAAAGATCCAGAGACAAAGATCTTTTATAGCTCTCGAAAAAAGTTAGAGATGAGAAAAATCACCTCCATCCGCAGACACGGTATGGTTCTCATCTTTATTGGTGATGACCGAACTAATTGATATATTTATGAAGGATCTATGATTTACCATTGCGAGTTAAATGTCAGCTCCTCCACACATAACATGTAGCTAGGCTCGAGGTAGATTATCAGATCTGAGACGTGTTAATATAAGTTAAATTGTAAGTTGTCAATTAATGTAACCGCCATTGTTGTCCATTCGCAATCTGCGGCGATGTGCACAATGTACTGAAGGTTAGATACTCGTATGTGGAGTAAAACGAGCTTTAAACTTGCTGAAGCGTTAATACGTAACTTTCCCTCGTTTGTTCCGTTGTTGTCAAACGACTAACAATCATTTAGATCAACTGAACCGTATCCGCAAGTTATCTAAATGCCAGTCGTTGGTAATTTAAAATATCGCCGATTCAAATGAATATTTTTTAAACTTTATTTATTTCATTAGTCTTAATTCTTCATTTTTCTGTAGCGGTGTTTCTCTTTTATTCTAAATACATTTAGATCAATTTAAAAAGCGTAAGCGACATAAAGCACCGCAGTACAGGTATAAAGAAATATGTAAATGGACGAGAGATTTAGATCTAAAAAAGAAAACCCACACAGCTTTAATGTGGAGAGGCGTTATTGTTTTGTAATTTGAACCTAAAGCTAAAAATATTTAAATATAAGTTTGAAAATATAACATTATCCGAAATGTTTTTAATTTTATTTTATATTCACATGCTCCAAGTGTAATTACTAAGTTTATACTGATTAAAAGATTCCAATTTCTTAACCACTAGAGTTGAAGCATTTGAGGAACATTTCTTTGATATCCTTAAGTCCGGAAGTAAGTAATAAATATGATGACGTCACGTTATGGTCCAGAGTCGTAAAATAATATCATTTAATCATATTTTTCAAAATCGTTAGCACTGCATTAATCATTAGCAGTTAACTACTCGTATAAGATAATTTCTGTAAAAAGCAGTCATCTCAATAAGTGTACTTTACCGTAATACCGCCGAATCTAATTTCGTTAACAAGATATTATTGACAAATCTGGGCGGTGCTACTCGTTAGATAAAAAAATATTCCACTCTGATTTAGGTTTTTTGTAAAGCATATTAATTATAAAGTTACAAATGGTACAAAGTTTACTCGGTATTGTAATCTTTGGCGTCTAAAAGCATTGCAAGGGTCTCGGCTTGGCTCTATTAAGTAAAGCTGGTCGTTTTTGTAAAGGGAACCTTCATCCAGTCTCCTGAAACTGTTATTTTTGAAATGCAAAATAACGCTTGAATATTTACGGGACGTGTTAAATACGGAATTGTTAAATAACATCAAACAAAATGAATTCGTGCAAAACTGTATCTACGACTATACTATATTTAGAAAAAGTATAAATATATGAAGTATAAATGTAACTTAATACTTTGTATAACGTTGAGATTGCTTTGATAAGCAAATTAAAACAAACTTCTGGCTCCTCATAGCGTCAAAGTGAGCTACAAATGAATTTTTTTAGTGCAAAAACTTACAATATTTGCAATTTACCTGGAGCTTCTCACGCAATACAATTAAAACAGTGCTCAGTCTCCGCCTCCTTCGAGTGTAAATGGAATTGTTATTTCACAAACATTTTGCACTCAATTTCCTCGTTGATTAAACGAATTGTGATTGCTTTTACAACACGTTTCACTTTTAGTTATACATTAAATACAATATTTTATATTCGTTACAATTTCATCTTTATCGCAAGTAAAGTTACAGTTTTGAACAAATATTTTTTGATTACTTTTCGAATTCACCTCACTATTTATACTTTTTAATTTTGATGATCCTAATCTAATATAACCGTAATATATATTTGATACCTATACAATGGTAATAACGTACGGACACGTATTCGTGTTAAAAGATGTCTATCTGAGCGTGATAACCTGACCGGCCTCATTGTGTGTGGCGTGTTTCATGGCCATTTTTAAAATCGCTCCAAACAGAGATAATATCATTAAGGTATATGTACGTACATAGATAACAGAAAAGTACACTTTAACGAACTCTAATATTATAAGTAATATAAACAATACTGAGTCAGCGGTCAGTTAATGAATAGACACAGGATGGACCTCGTATGTATTTTGAAAATAACAGTGATGAATGTGATCGTGTGTACTCGCGATGTAGTGATCGAGGTAGTGATTCAAAATATTTGTAAATGTCACAATGTACCGAATAAGGAGAAATATATATATATATATATATATATTATAACTTACTTAGGGTTCCGTACTAATTCCAGTCGGACGAAATGTATTGCCAGAGAGTATTGTACCGCGTGACACATGCTTTTTTTATAATTAACTAATTATATTTATTTTGTAGGCGAGAGATGTTTATAAAATTAAATATTTTTCATCTTTTGAGTATAAGCTTACTCGTCAAAGTCGTCACTGCTCACCGCTAACTTAACTTCTAGATAGTGATTTATCTATCTCATACAATAATAAGTATTAGGTACGTCCCATGTTGTATTTGTAATATCTAATGACTTTCCCCGTCATTATAAGAAGACATATTCATTTATAGCACTTCAATTACAACAAAAATAAGAATGAATATATTTGTGTTTATTTTACCTGACCTATTTATATTTCAATAAAAATTAATTACTTTGAAATATTTCTTGTTATTTCAAGTGGGTTGACAGGAACGTACCACATATGTATACAAACATGACTCGCTTTTTAATTGTAACTAATGATATTCGTTTTTGACATGAACTATAAAATAATATTTAAGTTATCCGCATGTACGTCCGTGTATTTACTAATTGACAGTCAGTAGTAGTAGTCAGTATTGTCATACGAAAAGACAACAATTATAAAGAAGGCTCAAGTAGAGTTGATCGCTGTTGGGATTTCGTGGAATTGCATTTATTACGAAAGAAAAGCTCACCGTAGCATTCTTCATTTTCTATTCAGCCGAAGCGTAGACGAACATTTATTCAAAATCTTAAAATTTTATTCACTGCGTTTTAAGATGTTAAAGAAAAAAATAAAATGTAATGTATGTAAAAAAAAGTAAACCGATTTGAAAACAATTAAGACAGCCGTTGTAGAATTGAAAAATATTGGGCGTTCTGGTCGCTTTAATCACTAATTTCTCCTCTTTGGTTAGGAATGCAAATTCGAATTTGTACAGCTAGGTACACACGTATTTCTGTTTCGTTAACCGTCATTCGATTGTTTTTTGTCTTCTGTTTTTCTGTTTACGTCACTCAGTTTACAAAATGAAAAACTTGTCGCAAAAGACAACACAGAGTGTCTTTGGTTCCTACGTTTTCGTTCTGGAAATTTGGACCTGTAAAACAAGCCGGTCGGTCGGAGACCCATATTGATAATGAAAAATTACAGGCTATTGTCCGAGTTAGCAGCAGGCTGCTGTGTTTGTGATAAAACTATTTTAATCCACTTGAAGCAAATTGGAAAGATTAAAAAGCGTGAAAGGTGGGGGGTACCTCACAAGTTGAATGAAGCAAAGCGGCGAGCGCACGTCGATTGCTGCGTTACATTACTTAACCGGCACAATAATTAAGTGTTTTTAAATCAAATCATTCATTACCTGTGATGAGAATTCTCTACGATAATCGGAAGTGCTCATCGCAATGGCTGGTCTCCGGCAAGCCAGACAAATCCTGCTCCAAGCGAAAAAAAAAATTATTGTAAGGGTTTGGTGGACTAGTCCCGGTATCGTTCATTACAGCTTTCTCATAATATGATAATTTTATCATATTTAAAATATTCGACTTTGTTTTCCTCCCATATCAAACGCCAAAACCTGATGCATGAGGATGTTATATTTTTCTGTAAACATTAGTATTGAAATTAACCACTTCACTATAAGCGCTTTTTTAGATCTTATTCTCAATTTTTAACCACAGTTCATGGAAACAACAATAACGAAGTTCGAATATGGAAATTAAAATCTCTAACTTAAAATAAGTATGTATACTCTATTAAATAAAGCTTAGTTTAAAATAAACTGGAACTGGAGTGGTATGAATGAGACAACGTAAAATTTATATAAATTTAACCGATTACCGTATTTATGAATGGTTTAAGTGAGTTAGGTTAAAATTAAGTTAAAATGGTTTGAGTGAGTTAGCTGTCTTTGTGTTTGGGAGTACACTTTGGGAGTACAAGGTTTGTAGACACATATTTTTGGAATATCGATAACTGAGATAGTATAAAAAGTTTAAAAGTTCTGCTTTTACATAATTTCATATTTAGTTTATGAAATATTTTATTTTATAATTTTTCCCTAACCGCTCATTTTCTTCGAAGTTATTTTATTTAAACGGTGCCAGGCTTGGGTGGACTTATGGTACTTTGTTTACTAAATGTGTCTGATATTAATACCTTTAAATTCCCATTTATTTTCACGCCTTCATAAACTTCGATTTTGGATTAACCTATCAGTTTGTTTCAGACGCCATTACACAAAAAATATAAAGATTAAGAAGGGAGGGTGCGTAAATCAGCAATTCAGTTAACGAGCGTCCGGCATTATTTCCAAAATGGTATTGATAACTGTCGATATATAAGGCTACCCTCAAAGTGCTTTTAATTGTTATCTCGAATAGTTAGCGAATTTAAAGTACGAATTACAAATCCTATGGTTATGTATACATTACCAAATAATACAAATATTATTAATTTAACCTTAAAATAAAATTTCCATCTTTAACCTAAAGATAATCAATAAATATTAAATCAAAATGTCTAAGAAGCATGAAGATAAATTGTCATTGTTGATGTAATCCTGCATTAAAGCGATGGAAATAATCCAAATAATTACAGATACATTTCCGTTTTGTTTCAGTAAAATTTTTAGGTAAGTTATGTAACATCAATTACTTAATCAGTTTACATTCAATATGAATAATTTAATTATATTGTATAAGGGTCTTAAAACATATCTTTGGCGAAAAGGCCTTACATACTTCCTTTATATACTTATCTTATGTAGTAGCCTTATGCACTTTGGGAATAGTCACAAAATGCTCTTGGTGTCCTTTGTGATTTATCTAAATTGAGCTCTAGGGTTGTGAAATTAATCCCATTGCCTCTTATCTAAGAGATAGAATTCAGAGAGTATCACTGAATATATTAAGTCATCTGGATTTCCTGCAATTATGGGTCTACCCCGGGACACAATGCTAGGGCCTTTTTGTTCTGACTGTATATAAATGCTCTTCTATATTTTGTTTAGAATATTTATGTCGTAGTATTATTTGCTGATTTTATGGAACTCAATAATTTTTAAAATAAATTTAAACAAAAATAACTGACGATGTTAATAGTGCTATGCCACAAGTGTCTCATTGGTTTATAACCTTGCGGTAAATACCAAAATGACTAAATACGTGGAATGCGTTTTATCTAATGTGAAAAAGACTGTTAGGAGCTTAATGATCACTCAGGACTACCTCCTTAGTGTATATATAATAACGACGATGAGGCCGTTGTTTTTGTATAACATCCCTATTGAATTAAATATCACGATTGAATATGTAATGCACATATTACAGTATACGAACAATACAATATTTAGCATCAGGCGGGCATTGGTTGAGTCTGGCCGCACTTCTGTTATTGCAAGGAGTAATGGAGCCGACTCCATCGCTGTACTGGCCGCACTGCCAGCACTTGATGCAGGTCGCGGCGGCCACGCACGACAGCAGGATGCAGAGTGAAGCCAGTCGACTGTTCAGCATTTTCTGTAAAAAAAGTTAAGTTAATTTAACTATATTAAAAACCTTACTCTGTACGAATTTTAATCTGCGTAAATTATTCACCACTTGATGAAGACATCTTAATTCATACCATATGTATATATTTACATATACAATATACAATTTGTTTGTCGTCTTTATTTAAAACATAGAGTAATGAAGATGTGAACATCTAGAAAATAGCCAAACTGAATATGTTCATGTTTAAAACTAATTAATAATCATAACTGTATTGAATATTCTTCTTACTTAAAAATGAAAGTGGAATTCTGTCAATTATTGTAAGTTCTTCCTATAGTTCCAATATGAAGAAGAAATGAATGAATAAATTTAGCAAGGCAATTTCTGAACGGCGACCGACAAATAATCCAGACATCTTTCCTTAGACATCGCTCAGAAGAGCCTGAGGTCAACGTTTAATACTAGACGGCGCTATTTCACGCTAAATTATGAAACACTCACCGTCCAATCACAATAACTTGGATGTGGTTGTTGAATGGACATTAAATTGTCTATTTGGCTTACGACGTATTCGGTTTATTTAAATGATATTAAAATAAATATAATGAAGTATGAAAACAGAAGACATTTTGAGAAATAGAGTGCACCTAAGAAAATATACATACATGTTGTATTGAACATCGCGTACTTATATATATGCACATGATTTTTTTATTGTTCTTATTTCATTTATTTACTCTTTATTGTAAGCAAACTAAAAGAAACACAAATCACGAAATTTAATAAAGTCTGAAATAAAGAGATAACTTTTTGCAATCATTGTAACTATAAATAACATAGTCTTAAATTAGATATGGTGAAGTGGCACAAAACCTCTAATGATTTATTTAGGCTTACTAATTCCGATAAAAACAAAGATTACCGCTATAACATATATATTATAGTTCAATAAAAATAGTTATAATTAGTATATTCATATATCTATATAAATATATACTCGTATGTTCCAAGATTAAATGTAGAATTGGCTTTCAGTACAAATATATGCATAAGTATTTTGAAAAGATTCCTATTTTATTTTGAGTTTGTTTCATATATGGTACATACTCGTATGTCAAAACGGATGCTCTTAAAAGGAAGGAAATATTACTCAAAGTTCAAACATTGATACTCGTTGAGAACGGTTCACAGGTAACCGATGTACGAGTAATAGTACCGATACTGGTTCGTGTGTTGTCATTTTATGACAATATTGATACTTTATAATTGTCATTAGGTTCTAACAAAGAAGAACTATCGATAAACTCATATAAGAGTGGTATACGCCTCTCCTCCGGAGATATTTTTTTGTAAGGCATCTTATTATTTAGGATCGTGATTCACATTCCGTCTCGTCAGCCCTTTTGTAATGGAGTCCCGATGACCCCGGTCCCGGTCCCTGCCGAGTCAGCTTGTATCTGTAATCGTTTGATATTTAGATTTCTTATCATTCTCAATTTTTCCTACCGATGGTTTGTTTATTATTACAGATTGTATCTCGAGCTCCATCTTTCCAATTCATCTATAGAAAGACTTGTCCTTTCAACTGTTCTATCGGTGCACATCCCAGTTCATGTAGTTTATTTTACGACAAAGGCGTGCCTTTGATTTTCTTTTTTCAATATAATAAATACTACTAGAGAGTAGAATTTATTTCGCACGTACATTCAATCTAATACTTAGAACTGTTCGGTATTGGTATTAAAACTATCAGCAATAGCAAAAGGTAATAAACCGCTAAAAAGCCCATCGTACGCCCCCAACCGTCATTGTTACCAGAAGGAACTAAGAAAAGTACAAATTATTATTTTTTTCTTAATAATAAATGAATGAAAAAATGAAGGAAATTTAATTTCGCTTACAATACATTCGGGCGCCGGTAGCTAAGGCGTGGAATCGTTATTCCACACGTGCGAGCGTTGCACGCGCGGGCACCGTCGGTTGGTTGGGGTTTGGTTGAAGGGGAGTTCCTCTTACATTTTTGATTTTGATTTAATTCAAATTCAATCGATATCGATCGTGTATTCCCATGACCGGTGTCAATTTCATATTTTATACATATACATCCATATTTATTTTATATTTTTTCATATACATATTTTATTATTTTAACAACAATTTCGAACTAAATACCGTCTTAGAAACTACTCTAACTTGATGTGTTTATTCAACAAGCCTGCGGTCACAACGCATTTTAAACCATACAATGTGGTCACATGATCCGGTCCATTGAGAAATACTATTACGCGATGATGTAATGTGTAGTAGAATTATATGGTAACTTTCATATTATAACTTATCTAACTAAATTTGACTGGTGCAGAAATCCCAATCTAACTTTGTTCGAGTGAAAATTCTAAAGTAACAAAAAATCTTAACATTTTCTTTTTATTGTTAACAATAAAAAAAACAAGTTTGCAACAAAATGTAAATATTTTGTATAACTCTATAATTAGATAAGAAATATTATCACGATTACTTAGAAAAGGTTGTTTAAAATGAAAAGCTCGCGAGTCCAACTCCGTTAAGGTTCTGTCAGCTTTACTGAAAGGGTGTCGTTGAGATGCGATTATTCAAACTCAATTGAATAAATTTGATATTTTAATGAATACCGCCCTTCGAAAAAACACCAATAAAAATATGATTATTTAACCTTATTCGAATTATACTCGCACGATATTATTTGTGTATTCTAATGATTATTATTTCATTGATGTTGAGATATCGTCGCTATGTTAACATATTGCTAGTGGGTTGAGATCGACGACTGCAACGGATGTTATAAATGTTCACTGTCATTGTCATTAAGGCAGTCTCATTTAAATAACTGTTGTAATTTCAAAAACCACACCACATTCGTTAATTAGAGTGATGGAACAGAACAATATACATTAACAAAATTAATTAAAGCTAAAAAATAGATGATGATAAATTAAATTAATATGGACCTGAAATTCATTTGACACCCTGTGTAGAATTATGAAGACAAGAACGAGACATCAAATTAAATATTAATATTATTAAATTAAAACAATTGTTAAATATTAATAATAACAAATATGAAACATTTCAATGGTAATTTCCTAAATATAAGATGTATGTTTTATGTAATAAATTAATTTTGTATAAAGATTATGAGCGTTGAGTTCTGCAACGAGACGGCCATCTTCGCTCGGGACGATTTAATAACCTATTTAATTAAATACACGCGACACCAAACACTTCGACACGGTATGAGAGAGGAGACGCAACTCATTCCGGTTATAAATTGGATTTAATTTCATTAAAAAATCATAATAAAAAAATGTTAACGTAAAATACATTTTTTTAATTAATTTGCAATTTAGTTAAAATGAATTGTTGAACGGAAGCCTCTCAATTAAAGGCAACATAACTTAAATGTGTACTCAGATAAGGACTTATAACAACATCGAATTATATATTGTCCTTAACTATTGAAAAGTTGTAAACTGATATTGTTTGTGTAGTTTTATATCTACCTATTGTAATCTGTTGGTGTTGTTCCGTTGCGCTTCTCACACCACTACAGAGACTACTCGGAGCGAAGTGTTTTAATGAAAGATATCTGCTTTCATCTAAATATTTATTGAAGCGAAACCTTTTAAATGAACATAAATTGTATTCCCCTGTAAGAGCGCCGCCCGCATGGAAGCGGTGGAGACATACCACGGACTGTTCAAATTATACTGCGGTAGCGTTTTAGAACATGCATTTAGTACATTTTTCGAATGTTAATTTGAGTAGTGTTATTAACTTAAAGAAATTGTAATGATTAGTATTAAATGGTAACGAGCCAAAATCAATATTTTTTTATGCCAAGATAATTGAAAGAACTCAAACCAATAGTTTTTAAAATGTTCGGATAGGTACTCGTATTTGTTTTTAGCGCATCGCATCAAAACTACTGAAGGGATTTTAAGGAAATTTTGTATAATGATACCGTCACCGGTCACGGTCGCGGTCGAACGGAGCAGATAGAGGATACGATTTAATTCGCACCTTAGAGACGTGCGAATTTTCACGGAAAAATTGATTGCTTTATAATTTTTATACAAAATTTAAAACGGATTTAAATAAAATTTGCTATGGTGTTTGCATATTAACGAACTTAACGAGTAAAAGTCATCGAATTTAAGTGATGATATATCTAAACTAAAAAAAACCAAACATCTTTATTGAAGTTGGCATTAGAACATACTTTTGTTTCAATCATTACGTTCAAAAGGTCAGTGTAGTCAGTCAGGTCAGTCAGGTCAGTCAGCTCAGTCCGGCGCGGGGTGCTGCTCCGCCGACACCGGTCGACGAGAGGCTCAACAGTTGTTCTTTTTAAATTAAATTTAACAATGTCTACCCTCTGTGTAACATAATATCAACCCTGCAAATGAGTCAACTACTTAAATTCCACACATTTCGATCTACTAAATACTTTTTAATATTATAAAATTAATTAAACAATATACTTAAGATTTTAAATTCAAATTTAAAAAAGGTCTAAGATATCTTGTGGAATTTTATTATATATGTGTATTATTTTTATACAAATTTGGTGTATAAATAATGTTATTAAATATGTATTGAGAACCAAATGCAATAATACCATTTATTTTAAAATATCTCTCAGAATATTTCTAAATTTGCTTTTAAGTTATAAACAGTGAATATCGCATTAATGCCAAATAGTTAACTATTGCAATGAATAGCATCGATTCTTTCCTTCAAGTGTATGAGCGTTAAAAATGTAGAGATCCGAAATCGGGCGTAAAGAGGTTTTATTGGTTTTTCCAGTTTCATCTGCTGCCCGAGCACCGCCACCGAGCCGCTCGGCGTCTTTTAAAAACATATTTACTTCACTATAAGTACATTTATATTTTTTACTTGAACCTTCGTAGCTTTTTTAGTAAAAGCCCTTAATATTTCAAGGTTTCTATTTTTTTTATGGAGTTGATTCCTCGTGTAATATTATATTGTAATTGGAGATTGACTATTTCAATAACTTCTATTGTCAAAAGAATCTATAAAACATTTTACACACCCGACACTCGTAGCACTTGGTCTGTTTGTTCGTCCGCCGGCGTTGGCGGCCATTTCTATTACACAACGTGGGCACGTGAAGCAAACCAGGGCATCGAGATATATCATTGCGTGATGGTCGGTTGTTTGCTATATTTTATTTACAGGTTATATACCTGATATATAAGAAATGTGTCAAATTTACAATATACACAATTTCGACGTGTTGTAATACACATTTCAGTGCTACATAGCTTTTCAGTTCTGATATATTTGACATACACACATTTTTTAAGTTTTTACGGAAAAGATATAGAGTTTTTTTATATTTTAAGAGATAACTTTTTTACAGAATTAAACTGAAGAGACCTCCTTTAAAGTTTTATCAACCTTTCTGAAACTGTGTCATTGGAAAGCGATTGAATTCGGACCGAATTCAATTTTGATATTTTAATCGTTTTGCCGAGTTGAAAAACGATTTGTTGTAAGTTGAGAATAGCGTGTTTTTATGTCGTTACTCGTTACGGACGAGAAGTTCTCGAGAACGATATTTGTTATTTTAATCCCCCCCCCCCCCATACGAATTAAAGGATCGTTTTCGCACAGAAATCCAAAACATCTCAACAGACACATGTAAAGCTGTTATAGAAAATTTCCGCTCTAGATTGCAGTAATGCCAGAATAGTGAATGTGATTGCATATGGACAATATGATTTTTAAGAAATAATTTCCCCTTTTGTCTACTTAAAACACTAAACAATTTTAATCTACTATTGTTCGTTTTTTTAGTCATCTATTCAAATATAAACGGACTTTTGGTCCACCCTGTACTACTAAATATACTCTTTTTAATTATAAGATAAATGATTCTTAACAGCACTCGGGGGAACAATACGCGTCACTTGCTCTCTCCAGGACCTAATCAATCACTGCTTTCATTGTAAGAGCGAAATATAAAAATTTTTGAAAAATGATAAACGATGACAGTTAAGTTATATTGCAGGACTGTTTGTAAGAAATATTTCGACCAACATTTTCACAAACTTTCTTATCAAGATTAAAACTTTTTCTATAATACATGTGAATTGACTTTTCTAATATGATGATTAGATTTGAAATAGCAAAAATGCAAAGATGACAATCATGTCTGTATGAGACAAATTGTTTCGATTACTTTCGACATCGTTAATTAAATCCAGATTTCTAAACTTATTATAATCATGAAATCGTGATTAACACCCAGTGACAATTTTCTGTCATATTAATAAACACTGCCGAATAACTTGAGTCTTAAGTTGTCATCCGAACTTTTAATTGAGAAACAAATTTCTAAACTCCTAATAACCTAACCTAACCTTGGGCAATTCGTACAAAATGTTGTATTAAATGGTATCACATTCTTAGAATAGAGTTTGAATAAAATGGAGTACTTATAATTTCACCGCGTCTGTCTGTCTTTTTGCAAAGATAAATATATGATTCTAAAAATTCTTCATATTAAATAAAAATACATTATATAGAGCGTCACAAAGTAATATATGTAATTGAAACAAAAGAATAGTATAATAAATAATTTATTACTAGTCTTAACGGATATCGTTTTTTGTCAACAATTTGTACACGCGTCGCATCATCACTTAGCTTAGTTAGATCCGACTCCACAGGAGATACAGAGAAACTGTTTAAAAACTACTTTTATTTAAAAAATGGCACAACATTTTCAGACTTGAGGATCTTCAAGTCTTTTCTTATTTGTTTGACGGCCAGCCTTATATATTAGTTATCAATGATTCAATCCACGTAATTGATTCAAAACTTATTTAAGAAAATCACGAGGCAGGAAAGGTCGTACTTTTGGTGGATACATCGCACTTGGTTGTGTTGTCTGAGTGCTGTCTCGAAAAATTTACTTCTTGTTGTTTCCAATTCGGCACCCATAATTCCTGGTACAATTTGGCTATCACGTCGTAATCAAAGGATGTAAACGAATCCGTCACGTGGCAATGCATAAGCTACAATGTGGTCACGTCCATTGATATGTTTTTGGTTTATTGAGATATGCAATCCAACTAGCAAATTCTAAGTGGTGTATCGTTGTTGCAAGGTTTTTAGTGAAGGAATAAGTAGATTACGATTGGTGAAAATACGGGACTGCATGTGAATTTACAGCAATGATCTATTGAAAGAGGAGCGTCACGTTGGTTTCACTGGATTCTCTTTAAATCGAGTGGTTTTTTGTTGTAAAACAGCGCTGACACAACTAGCGCTTGCGTTGGATATATATTTATAGAGTGAATTGTTAGCTTCATAAGAATTAACGATTCACTCCATATAAGTGCAAACGATTACGTCAGTAGCATTCTGATTGTATTCCTCGAGTTTTTTCACCAAGAGTCCATGTGATAGGAGAGGCGTCGTTCCTCTGAGTGTTGTGTAGATATGTATTGTTATTGTAGTTTGACTAAGTTGATAAAGGAAAAAATCTTCCTAATTATTGTATTGTCTGGTCAATGGTGCGAATGGATTGTTGGCTTGAGCTAATGCGGCTTGCGGCTGATGTAAGTTTATCAATGAGTGTGCGACTTTGTACACCAACCATTAACGTGTAATGTCTAGCAAATTCGAAACAGGTGCATCGCTCTTAATTACCGAAATGTTGACCCCTTTTAACAAAAACCTGATTTCACTTTAACGATGGAAAATGGTATGGTAGTTTGACAGGGATATAGTACAGAGTCCTACCGCGTTCTGTGCCTCAATTTCTTTCCCTGATTCTTAAAAGATGATAATGATAAGAACAATGAACATAGTTTATTGCATTGTAAGGGTTTACCCTTGATAGTATGGTTGTTTTGTATTCGCACCTGAGCGTCGTATCGTGGGGTAGGTGAGAATAAGTTTTTGTTCTCCACCGTCACTCGGCGCCCGCGCAGTAGTTGAATCCCTCTGGCCGTCCCAGTGGGAGTGCGTTTTTGATCCTTTTTATTAATAGCGATATTAGCACCGTCAGATAGTTTAAATATTATTAATTATTTCGCGAGTGTGTGTCCCGAGGCTTATCTTGGACCCCCACGCCTCGTGTCTTCGGATTTAGTTAGTTTTCTATACGATTAGTGTCGCGAGTGCAAATACACCGCGTGTTGAACCTTGTTCCCGCCCGTCAAGGAGTTTGCTGAGCGCTGCCCAATTAATACTTTACAGTTAGGTTTAGTTATTCCATTTAATAAACATTACACACTACATCTACCCATACATAGCTGAGCCGCAGTAGAACCAGGTTCGAATAGTTGGTGAAAAATGGTGATACCAATACAATACTTTGCTTCTCAATCGGTGACGGCTGCGTGATCTTCTCCTCAAAAAATTTCCCTGGTGGTTAAACTTAGGGTTGTCGCTTCAGTAATGTTGTTTATTTTGTATTTCAAACAAACACATTTTGCAGATTTGTCAAAGTGGTGGTAGTGGTAATGTTGTGTAATTCTCTATTTATGATGTTTATGAGGCATACTTCGATTCATATTGTATTTTCGATGATTTTGTTGAAAGAGCTGACTATCTGGCTAAGTTTTTTCAAGAAAAATTTTGCAGAATCAGCTAAAACGATGATCAGATATGTGGACGTGGATGTGTGCGAAAACGTAATCACCCGCGCCAAATTGCACAACTTGCGTAACAACTGTGATGGTGTGTGATCATCAAGTTCTAATAAAGATAATAAAAGTTAAAATTCCTTGAGCTTCGATTCTTAGTGGGTTTAAAAGGGCCTATTCTTGAGTGTTGGGTATTTGTCCGTATCTGAAGTGCTCGTTATGATCTCGCTAACCTGAATGACATCTTCTTTGCGCACTTAGCCAAAACCAAGCCCTATTTCAAAATCAAAATGTTTTAACTTCTTTCTGTGGTACAATGCTGGCTCCAGCGGACATACTTCCTGATGTTGATACCTCCTTGTTTGTTCAGATTCAGGGTTATCGCTATTGGACAAGTGTTCAGGACTAGACATTCACTGACAAAACTTCAGGCTGTAGTTTAAGTGTTTTCTTATCTCTTAATATTTTTACGTGTTTTTTTCACCAATTTAATAGAATGAGGAAGAGATATCAGCCTTAAAACAATGTTAAGTAAAATGTATGTGTTTTATTTATTTATTTAAATAGTTTATTGCACTGTATAAAATAAAAAGATAGCAAGAATAGACAATATAACAAAAGTAAAAATAAAACCAGTCCAAAAGCAATCTTACCAAAGCGGTAATCTTTATTAAAAACTAATTTAAAGTAAAATTTGCTTACATTTATTTATTTATATTTTTTATACAAATATCAGTTCATTATAAAGAGGAAAAAGTCTTGAAATTTTATTAAAAAAATAAACTAAAGAATAACAGGAATTAATTACATTACTATTACGAAGGAATTATTACATTATACTAATATTCATATTCATACGATACCTCGTATCAGAGAAAAAATTTGTCGCCAACTAATAAACTTACGAGTACCTGTATAAGCTCAGTAATATATAACCATAAGTTTTATGCTCTAATAATATAACCTCATCAATGTTATGTGATTCAACATAATGACTTTTAAAAGCAAATTAATTTAGCAACACTATTATTAGGAGATAAAATATAATTTAAGAACGGCATAAAATTAGTGCTAGGAGCCATTGGAGCGGCGTTATGAAAAGTGTAATTGTCTTTTGTTCCCTGTTACAATGCTGCGATGCTGCGATGCCAAAGGTTTCTAACAATGGCACGCTTTTAGTTTCTGTTTTGCAGAATAATTTTTGTTTTTAACTAAATTAAAAATTGGATTGATTTAAAAAAGATTTAAAAAACATTGATTTAGAAAGATTTATTGAATTATGTTATTAAAATATACCTCACAAACGAACATATTAAATATTCTTAATAAGAAAGACATTCAATATTATTCAAAATATCCTTTTATTAAGGTTAAGTAATAATGTTAAATCATCATTTTTTCGCGGCTATAAGACAAGTTATGACGTCGTTAATATTAATTTTAGTTATAAAAAAAAATTATAAAGTAAAAAAAGCTGGAATAAAAGAACAGAAAAAAGTGTTATATTATAATCAAAACAAAACATTTTTTTTAAATACCTTAAAGTAAAAATATATATCTCTCAAAATATATGAAACGAGGTGAAAGGAATTAAGATAAAGAAAGATATCCTCCTTATCTTAAAACATTAACATGTACAATGTAGATGTGTGTCGAAAAGCCTTCACACAATTTAAATTTTCAAACTAATGATTTTAAATTGTTGTGAAAAATTACAGTTGCCATATTTGATGCTTAATAAGAGGATCAATCTATTTTATTTGAATTATTAATAAACTAAAGTAATGAATTAGTGTTAGTTTTGCTGGAACTGCTGAAATCTGAGTGACAGTTTACTGAAAGACCACTTCAAATCCAGACGAATCTGTTGTTCAAACTTCAGATGACAGTTCAAAGCTAATTCCCAATATTTAACATCCAGTACGTTGGCATGACCCACTTTGAACAAGATCTGTACTGCGAGAGATCGCAAGGCACTGTGCAGTAAATCATTAAAATTGAGATACTCATTTCAATCTGGCATCTCGCCAGACTCACCCAATTCGACCCAACGGATTTTTAACATTGTTTTTGTAATTATTAGCTTCCCTTCTAAAGCAAATCAAACTTTTAACACTGAATTGATTGCTTTAGTTGTGAATGGAAGAAATGTTCGGGTCCTTGCTGAAGCTGATTATGAGATAGACGCCGGTGTGATTTCAAAGACTCTCTCGTGACAAACACTTTAGTTTGCGATGGATTGTTTCCCCAATATGCTGGCATTTGAGATTACTGACATGTAACGTTATCGTCATATTCGAACTTTATCAATTTTTAGTGTTTGTTTGCCGGAGACCCCGGGGCGTCATCATTTTCAATAATTCGACCGCAACGCTACCTATCAAATCCAGATTTTGTATTTTTAAATAGGCAAGGGGTTAAGGGTTTATATTCGATAATGTTATCGTACTAATGTTAGGAAAATTAACCCGATTGACAAAGAAACCTGTGAGCTAGTTTTTTATGAATTTATACATATAAAATATCTTGTTTTTTCAACAACGAGTTAAAGAATCAATATTAATTATTATTTTATTTTTCTTAACATATCTACATTTCTTCTCAACGCATGGGATTATCCCTAATATTTACTAAAAAATAAATGTTTTATTTATATTTGTTGATTATTTCTTCTTCACAGCGTTGTGAAGAAAACACACCTACATTATTTATTACCATTACAAAGGTCTTGGTTTTTTATATTATATTTTCAACTCGAGATAAGATAAGAAGGTCTTATTTCTTTTTTCCTTTTTTTTAAGCGCAACAAATTACTATGACTGACAGTTATTTGTTGTTAAAACAGATTGGTTTCATCAAAACAAATCCCGAAGAAATATATAGTTTATTATATTTTACTTACAATATTCATTTTAGATATAATCTGTCTCAAATAATTTTACTTTATTGTAAAAGTAATAACTCTGCCGATTTCTGTTCAGAAGATATCAACATAATAACATTACTTGACCGCAGACGATGTTGTTGGTGGCAGAAGATGTTTGTGATTGTTTTATTTTCAAATTTAAAGTTTTAGCTTAGTTATTAATCATCTCTGTTGGTTTGTGAACGCCTGTACCTATTTTTTCCTAATTGTAATCGTCACTGTGCCGTCACTGCGCTGTTCAACAAAGTCTAAGTACAATTTTAGGCTTTTTGTACTTCGTAAAGATTTTTTGCAACTGGTTCTATCTGTCCTTTGTCTCGTCCTGATAAACGGTTAAATAGTTTTTGACCTGTTAAAAATGTTTTTTTTTATTATGAATCATTTTGTCTTATCTCTCAAGTTTTTTAACGTAGAGCTGTGAGAGTCATGACAGGTTATAATCTTATTTATTTTACAGGGTTGTGAGAGCGCATGAAGTAGCTAACTTACTATCGAAATGTTGATAATAGGTGTAGCCAAAAATGTGAACTATACGGAATACGTATTTAGAGAATTAACGTAATGGAAGCAACAATTTTAAAACGAAGATGCCTTTCAAAGATGATGATGTTCTCATTCCTTGAATTCCAATGACTCCAACCGATACACTATTTCAATTTAAACGATTGCAATTCCCAAATCGTCCGCAATCACAATTAGTAAGGATACTGAACGCTTTTAACATGGACAATCGTACGTCGCGTGTTCCCGTGTTCCCGTGTTCCCGTGTTCCCGTGTTAGCAAACCGGCAACCCTTTATAATATAAGCGGACAATGTATAAATAAAAAACATTTTATACCCACTGTATTTTATATAAAATTAACCTTTAATGAAACTTTATTCTTTATCTTGTCCATTATTTCTCACCCATGAAACCACAATGTGCCGCTGCGAAGCGAGGCAGAGTACAGGCAGTTCAATTATAGAAAGCTCATTGAAACCCAATATTAAAACTAAGAGTATGCCTTTTAGAACTTTGCGACTCGGCTTTAAAGTAAATTGCTTCCGTACATCAGTCATCACCACATCATCAATCCAGCGCATGGTCAGCTCCTTCCTTCCTTCTGTTCTGCTCCAAAGATCGTCTTTCTTGTGCAATTAAGTGATTAGGTCAGATTCAATTATTGGAAAATTTTCAAAATGACGGATATATTAGGGTTGAAAATGTGAAAAATATATATTTCAGCCATATTTAAAAATTACTATAAAAGTCTGTCCATTTATGTTGTATCTCACAGGGTCGTTCTTATCAAATACTTATTTGTCTTAGCAACGACTACAAACCGATCAGTAGGCACCTAGCACGTATAGTAAGTAATATTTACAAATTTACTACGTAAATCTTTTAGACGAAATAGGCAAAAATTAATATTAAAAATAATAATTTGAATTTGTAAATACAGCCTTTATTTTAATAATTTTTATCCTTTTTTTTTTATTAATTTCGAAAAATATTTAATATTAAATATTTTCATACATAATTTTACATTCACAGCAACAGCAAAAATAGCAGCAGTAGTAATTAAATCAACTTGTGATTTTTTATGAGGTTTACGAGATTTTGTAATACATTTGACATTTTATGAACATTTTATACAGCATCACATTAATCACAGGAAGGGGCATCCATTAAAAATACACAAAGTTAAAATAAAATTAAAAAAAAAAAAGTGTAAATAAGAAAAAAATATATCCAATAGAAAAGGCGCGGGACGCAGCAGTGCGCGGCGCCCCCCGACACTTAAGGCGTCGGCGGATCACTTAAAAAGCGTTATTATTTACTCCAGTTTGTTACAAAATGTTAGCAAGTTTTTTCAACATAAATGTTAAGACGAGGGAAGCTCAAGTTAAAGAGTTTGAGTGTTCAGTATATCCAGTGACAACCGACGAAGCTGTTTGTTAAACTTCTATTAAATCTAGCTCAAATATTGTTTTTCTGGAGGCCTAAAGAGCGACTGAAGCGTTCTGATAATAAATTGATTAATCAAATATATTACTATCTTATTTTCCCGCGCAGAGGAAAAATCACTTACCTAGAAACCGACTAAAGATTTCCGGACAGAACTCTTTATATGAAATATTTTATTGGAAAAGTAATTACTTAAAAACAGACAAGAATCATCTTCAAAGTGAATTAAAATCTCTTAGATCGGCCTCTCCGGCGAAGTGACTCGCGCTCATAAAGTCACATGTAATTATACTTATAGATGATTTTCAAGAATTTATTTTATAACAGTATACTTTTTACTAAAGAGAATAAAACACATCGACTCGTGTTTAAAAATATTGCCATCGATGCATTGTTATTTAAACCGATTATAAATTATATTGAATCATACTGAAGTATTCCGGCTAGTCGTGGTGACATTAGTGTTACTATTGGTACTCGTTACGTCACAGGTCCTTGTCGGATCTTAACCAACATTACCATCTCGTTTCCAAATATAAAATCCACCACCTATGATAATTTACCTATTATTCAAGTATGATATCAGTTTCTGTAAATTTACTATGGAATATTAAAATTAAAGTACTTGGTGAATAATTATCGGTTAATATTCCTAAAGAGCTGATCGGCCCGGCTGATCATTTACTTTGAAGTACACTAAAATACTTTCTACAAATGTTTGAAACACTAAAAAAGAATTCCACTGAATAACCAATTTCAGAAGCAAAGCTCTAAGGACTAGTAAATTGACAATCTGTATGAAACTGGCAGCGCTCCAAATCCAGTCCAATTTAAAAAGAAGTATAGTAAAGTTAAAATTCTGTAGGAATTCTCATAAACAGTAACTCCAAAAGTGTTTCATCTCATTAAAAATGATCTGCCGATCCACTTAACTTTATTAGCATGTACGAGTATTTCCGGTGAAGTATTTAAAACACGGCACGGTGCAGTGAACACTGTATAATACTTTTTAAATTTAAATAATAAAACAAATTTTGTTTTGAGCCGTGAATATTAAAGACATTTTTTGCAGCAACAATAGGATATTATATTACAAGCACACAAAATTAAAACATTATCATTTCAGTAGCTCGATGCGCGAACAAACAAAAATACAAAAGATAGAATGGGTTGGAAATGTACGTCATGTACTTAGGGCTTCGTCTTCATGACACCATATTAAGAGATAAATCAAGAATTAGAAGTTTCAGGAATATCAAAGTATAGAATCGGCGACGGTTTCAATTCACTAATTAGTTCCGCTGCGGATTGAGAAATTATATTATTAACATACATGTGTACATTATTATTATTATTATTATTATTACTTACGTAAACAGTTTTTGCTGCAACAGATAGTATTCTTTAGGATCAACGGTTCAGGATGAGGAATTGAACACCGTCCAGGTCCAGAACCCGTCAATTCAAAAGAAGCATTGATGGGTATCAATGCTTCTTTTGAAGTTCGAGAAGGTCTTCACGTAAACAAATACAGACCTTTAGAAATCATACTTCTACATAGTAGATTAAATATTTTTTTTAGCTTTGAAAATTTTTATCTCTATATATAAAAATGTTTTATTGGTTTGTGTACGCCCCAGAAACACATATTAAAATTGAAAATAAGTGTTGCAATAATCATGCTGCGGAATGTTAATCGGCCCAAACTTTCAACGGCATGCGATTCGCAAGTAAAATATTTGTGAGCAATGTAGTAAAAGCGTTTGATTGCTTCTGACACGAGCAGTGTGTGCGTATTGCCGTATCGGCCGATGAAGAAAGCCTTTATAAATACGCAAACAATGGAGAAACAAGAAACAATGTACACTTTCAAGTTTTGAAACACTAAACTATATGGAATTTATTCTTTTTTGTCAGTTATTTTGTCCATGAAGCCAGAACATGCCGCAGCGCAGGGTACGACTAGTATATTCATATATTTCCTTTTTGGAAGACTAGACGCCATTAGTTTTTTCCGTATTTAAATTTTGGAATACAGTCCAATAAAATAATGTATCGATAAATAAAAACAAACTATACAAGATGTAACAAATATTTATTAATATAATGTGTTTGTCTCGCTCAGGTGGAACCTAGTTGTGATTTAGTATTTTAGGATCGAGCGCGTTGCCCAAGAACCCAGTGAACAGTTCCTCACCCGCACTAATCGAGGTGAAGGAATGTTGGGTGGATCCGATATACACCACGAAGTGCCACGAACGCCCTCTCGCGACGAATAGGGGAAATAAAACCACTTTCGCCTGATCTATGGTACTATATTCGAGATCAAAAATTGTACAAGTTCAATGGCCTTATATAGTCGCGTTGAGAACAAAACGCTTGCGGCTTTTAATTTTGTCATTACGCCATCTAGGGAACGATACCTTAAACTTACAATGTTTAACATACCGCGCACCAAGGACATTAGTGACGAAATGTCCTTTTAAACATACATATATGAAACACAAAAAAAAACTGTACTGGTGTATATGAACTAAGGTTGAAAAACTTAATATGTATGAATAATAACAATTGTAAATACTAATCTAGTGAATAATGCGGACTAACTTAGGTTACAGTTGATTTGTATACTTATACTAAAAATATTAATTCTAATAAAAATACATAATTCAGTGTTCAATTGGTAAAATACAAAGTTTTGAAGTTGGTCTTTTTAATACTGAGGACTTTGTGCGCAGCGTGACGACACGGGTAATATTATCATTACCAGGATGTTTTTGTTCTACTCTACCCAGTAACCATCGACTTGGCGGCAAGTCGTCTTGTTTAATTAACACGATATCTCCAATTTTAGGTTCTGGTACTTGTACTGACCACTTATAGCGATTCATCAGATTTGACAAGTACTCAGTAGACCAACGTCTCCAAAACGATTGAAGCATGCGTTGAACGAACTGCCATCGTGTTAAGCTATTTATATTACAATCTTCGTACGTGTAGTCAGGCGCATGAATTATTGATTCACCAATTAAAAAATGACCTGGTGTTAAGGGCATTGGTTCACCAGGATCTACTGTGTTTATTACACTTATTGGACGTGAATTGAGGCAAGCCTCCACCTGTGTTAAAAGAGTGCTCAGTTCCTCATACGTAAGCGTCGATTCGCCTATGACACGCTTAAGGTGAAATTTAGTGGATTTCACTCCCGCTTCCCACAAACCGCCAAAATTGGGTCCATGAGGGGGAATGAAATGCCATTCTGTTCCTATTGCTTCTAAATGTCCTGCCATTTCAGATTGCAATGAAGATAAATGGTGCAGCTCTTTGGAAGCACCCACGAAGGTGGTACCATTATCACTCCATAACTTTGAGCAATGACCTCACCGTGAGACAAACCGTCTAAAGGCTGCTAGAAATGCCTGAGTGGTCATGTCACTCACGACTTCGAGGTGAAGAGCACGAGTACACATGCACACAAATAAACATATGTACCCTTTATAGGATCTATGTCCACGACCTTTGGTAGTTCTAATATTTATTGGACCGGCATAGTCCACACCACTGTGTAAAAAGGGTCTAGCAGGTGTACAGCGGACTGATGGCAAAGAACCCATTAATTGGTTTTTGCTATTAGCTCTCTGTCGTACACAAATTACACATTTAAGGACATGATGCTTTACAAGGTTCCGAACTCCAATGATCCAATAAGCTGCCCTCAAATAATTCAGCATGAGTTGCGGCCCACCATGCATTGTTTTATTATGAGCATCGGCCACAATTAATTTGGTTATATGAGAGTTCTTGGGCAATATAATTGGGTGCTTAGTTTGTTCTTTTAATTGTGACCTTTCTAATCTACCACGTACTCGCATAATATCTTTATGATCCAGATAAGGACTCAACGATTTTAGCGTACTGCTTTTAGTTTGCATATTACCTTTATTCTTTAATTGTAAATACTCTACTTTGAATATTTCTTGTTGTACCTTTCTTATACATATATCTTGTGCTTCTTCAATTTCTTTGTTTTGTAAATAGATTTCTCGAGTCTTTCCTTTTTTTAAAAATCTTCGTCAGTAAGCTACTACTCTTAGTAACCGCGGCCAAGAAGAAAATCTGTCAAAAATTGAATTAGGATGACTTTCTACTGCAATATGTACATATTTGATTGATTCTTCCAAATTTATATTTAAATCCTTTGGTGTTTTATAAATAATATTTTGTTGCTTCAGAAATGCTGGTCCTGTTAACCACATTTGATCCTTTATAAAGATACTAGGAAACATTCCCCGCGAAGCGCAGTCTGCAGGATTATTCGCACTAGAAACATGAAACCATTGAGATGCCTCCATATTTGTCAATATTTCAGAGGTGCGATTCGCGACGAACGTCTTCCATCTACTTAGGTGACTTCTTAACCAAGCCAACACGACCGTGGAATCAGTCCAAGCTATAGTCTGCTCTTTGGCAAGATTCAAAACCTCAGCGGTTTCCATTAACAGTTTTTCAAATAACACTGCTCCACATAACTCCAAACGCGGTATGCTAATCTGTTTAATAGGCGCGACTCTTGTCTTGGCAACCAACAGAGAGACATGGACCTGACCTGAACTATCCGTGCTTCTTAAATACACCACGGCTGAATATGCTACTTTCGAGGCGTCACTAAACCCATGCAGCTCTAAATCGTCATTAAGTTTAGTGCCAAGCCAGCGAGGTATTTTAACTCTCGTAAGAAGCGAAAGCTCTGTGCGGTATGTACACCACTCCTTTATTAGGTTAGCAGACAGTTGCTCATCCCAGTCAACGCCGGCGAGCCATAATTTCTGAATAAAGATTTTCGCGACCACAACACAAGGAGCTAGCCATCCTAAAGGGTCGAAAAGTCTTGCTATGTCGGAAATTACAGTTCTTTTTGTTATAGAACCAATTGACTCAGTGGGGAAATGTACTAAATATTGGAACACATCTCCAGTGCGATCCCAAGTAAGTCCTAATATTTTTATTGTACTATCTATCTTGATTTCTACATTATTTTGTTTTTTGTTCTCCTTATTATTATGGTCTATTGTACTTATATTATTTATTTGCTCTTTAGCTTGATCCTTTGCAATTGAATTAATTATTGTTAATATATTCTCATCATTACTGTTCCACTTTTGTAATTTAAATCCACCCTTCTCTAGTAAATCAGTCACTTGTTTATAAATTTCAGCTCCTTCGTCTACCGTATTACAGCCCGTCATTAAATCGTCCATAAAAAACGAATCAAGTACTTTATTAGCCGCTAATGGGTACCTATCACCTTCATCATACGCAATTTGGTGTAGGGTCCGCACTGCCTGATATGGAGCTGAAGATGTGCCGAAAGTGACTGTAAGTAATTCGTAATCTTGTATGGCCATTTCAGGATTGTCACGCCAGAGGATGCGTTGATACATAGTATCTTCCTCTGCTACTCTGATCTGACGATACATCTTCTCTACATCAGCCACAAGACCAATGGCATGACGCCGCCACTTCGTTACTGTATGTCGTAGATAAGCTTGTAACATCGGACCCACCATTAGTGTATCGTTCAGTGATATACCATTGCTGTTTTTCTCAGAGGCATTGAAAACCACCCGCACCTTGGTGGTAGATTGATCATTCCTTATCACTGCGTGATGTGGAAGATAAACAGCTTCGTGCCTCTTGCAATCATTTTTACTTACTGCCTTCATGTGCCCTAACTGTATGTACTCCTTTATGACCTTAGTGTATTCTTGTTTTAGTTCTATATTCCTTTCTAGTCTTTTTTCTAATGTTCTAAATCTTGCTTCAGCTATTTTTCTTGAATTACCTGCCTTACAAGGAGGATCTTCGTAGCGAAACGGTAGCTTCACAATATATCTCCCATTTTCATCTCTCTTCGTTGTTTGTTTATATAACTCTTCACATTTTTCTTCTTCTTCTGTGAATATTTTCCTTTTATCAGGTTTTTCTTCAATTTCCCAAAATTTCTTTAGGATTTCATCTTCTCTGATCTGAGCATGCATGACACTTATATTTCTTGCCTTTTCATCGTTGGTAGAATACATTGAGCCTGATATAACCCATCCTAAAGTTGTACTCTGTGCCATCAGAGTACCTGAAGGATTTTTCAGTAAGCCTTCTTTAATGATGCTACTATAAACATCGGCACCTAATAGTAGGTCTATTTTATTAGGTACGCTGAATTCAGGGTCTGCAAGATATATATCTTTAGAGTCAAGCCAGTCAAAATAATTTATATCAATGCTTTGGTCTGGTAGATGTGATGTGATTTTATGTAAAACATATGCATTAAACTGCAGATTAAAACTTGCGGCGATACGTGACTGGATGGACAATTGCACCATATGCTTGGCTACGGTTGGTCTAACATTGCCTAAACCGGAGATGGTACCATGAATAGGAATCTTTCTTAAATTCAGCAGTTGAACCGTAGCTTCTGTTATAAAACAGGCTTGTGAACCTTGGTCCAACAAAGCACGAACTAATTGGTAATTACCTATCCTTGACTCAGCTTTTACTAGAGCCGTTGCTAGTAAAACCTGTCTAGGTTTAGGTAGTGTAGCGGTTGACAAGCACAAAACTATAGGCTTATCGCACACGTCTGAGGAACTGGGTTCAACATTTGAAGAAGTCAAAGCTTCATTATTCCTACGGTTGCAGTCTTCATTAAGATGTAACAAAGAATGATGCCGTTTTTTACAAACCTTGCAGGTGGATCGGCTTTTGCAAGTGAATGTGGTATGGTTACTGCCTAAACAGTTAAAACAAATTTTGTTTTTCGCAACGAATTCACGTCTAATATTTATAGGTTCATTGACAAACGCTTTACAGAAACAAAGTTTATGAACTTCTGAACAATATTCACAACGTATCGGAGACGAATTTTCTGATGAACTTGTGGCCAACATAGCCTTGGGATGGTGAGCTTGTGTGTTATGGGATTGATAAACTGAAGGTTTTCGCGGTTCTATGAATTCTAATGCACGATACCGCGATTCTAAAAATAATTTAAATTGCTCAAGACTAGGCTGTTCGTTATTATCAACGGAACTATCACTTAATTCCCACTGTTTTCGGGTTTCAAAATCCAATTTATTTACTACAATATAAATAATAATAATATCCCATGTCGTCACGTTAAAACTTTTAAGTGCACTTAAACAGTCATTCGTGGTATCAAGCAATTCCTTTAACTTAGAACCCGATTCTACAAATATGTGATTTTGACCAAACAATCGTTTAAGTATACAATTGGCTTGATTTTTTTTATTGTTGTATCGCCTTTCTAATAGCGACCAGCATTGAGCATAATTAGCATCACTTATGGGGGTATGCCTGATGAGTTGTTCAGCTTCACCAGATAAATGATTTTTAAGATAATGTAATTTTTGACAATCATTTAAGGAATCATTTTTATGAATTAAGGCAGTGAAAAGGTCACTGAAAGTAATCCATTCACTGTATTTGCCTGAAAAGGTTGGAATAGTAATTTTTGGAAGTCTAACAAATGCATTAGATGATTTCTTTAATGATTTATCACTAGCCCTATCTGCTTCATTCACCTTTTCTTGAATTTTATTTAACATTGTTTTGAGAAGTGTTCTATAATTTACATAGTTGTCTTCAGTAATATCATAAATGTCTTCTACCTGCTTACCTATTTCTTTTATACTATAACATTCGTAAAGTTTAGAATAAGTATCTTTAAACCTTGTCCAATCTTGTTCTAATAACTCTTGTCTAGTTTCAATGTACTCTAATGTTAATCTTTCCTTTGGACTCTTTTTAAAATTTGTTAAACCTTTCTGTATAACATCTTTTGTATTTTTAATAACATTTATTATGCCTTCCATTTTTTGTTATTTTCTTATATATTGTTTCGTGATTAAATATTTGAAATAATCTGAGCTGGTATTTTACTAACAACGACTACTACTACTACTAACTATTTAGCTAAGCACTAAATTCGGCTAGAGACTAATAAACCAAAAAAACTAAAACTACAAACAACAAAAAATATTTTAAGTACTTCGCAAATCAACAAAATTATTCTAAGTGTTAAACTATTTCAAAAAATTTTACAAGTGTTTTAACTTTACACATTCGGTGGAAAGTCGGGCATAGGTTCCCCGTCTCACCGGTTTTTATAAAACTATTCTAAGTCCTAACTAGCATGTATTACATTAAAACTACATAAACTTACAGATTACTACAAACTACACTTAAATTTTTTTAAGTCCAATATTTTCACAAAATTCTTCTAAGTTTATTTTTTACTAAAAATAAGGTTCAAATTACTTCTACTTTCTTGAAATTAATATTGTCAAATTGTACTCACGATTTGTCACTTCACACACTCACTTGTTGCTCGCCCTCTATCTTCACTTACGTTGAACTTGCCAAAGATCGCAGCGCCCTCTGCAGCCACTCACAACGAACTTTCCGATATCACTGATGCACTGTTGATATCACTGATGCACTGCTGATGCCACTGCTGCTGCACTGCTGATGCCACTGCTGCACTGCACTGCTGATGCCACAGAGCCAATACTTTGTCGGCGCGTATAGACCCGTACCTTTGCCACAGCGATCCACTGTGAGTACGGGTTTCGGTCCAAGATTGAACCGATGAACTAAAAGATCCCGGCTACGAAGGACCAATGAACAATTCCTCACCCGCACTAATCGAGGTGAAGGAATGTTGGGTGGATCCGATATACACCACGAACGCCCTCTCGCGACGATTAGGGGAAATAAAACCACTTTCGCCTGATCTATGGTACTATATTCGAGATCAAAAATTGTACAAGTTCAATGGCCTTATATAGTCGCGTTGAGAACAAAACGCTTGCGGCTTTTAATTTTGTCATTACGCCATCTAGGGAACGATACCTTAAACTTACAATGTTTAACACCCAGTCTATAATAATAATTAACTTATTAATTTACGAAAATGAGAAATGTTATATTTGTTATTTTTAGAGATGTCCAACGTTTAAAGTATTGCTCAAGAGTCGTCGTACTGCACGTTGCACGTGTGTCTAAAAATAATTGTATTTGTAAACTAATATAATATAACCGTTTATAGAAATCTAATTCGCCTAAGCTGACATAAATACTTTTTAGTATAATATCTGTTGAGCATATGTTGATAGAAATAATTCCTACTTTATTTTGGAGTATTTTGTATTTCACCTGGGAGGGGAACATTTTTATGATTTTTTTATACATTCAGATTTAAGGTTTCCGGTTAGGAATACCTAGGAATTTTTTTCTTCTATAAATAAAATAAGCAACATCTACATACTTAAACTACAGAATTATATATGTCAGATCTATCATTTTTTATAGACTTATCTGTTATAATTTCCCTATCCCAATACAATTTGACTAGCTTATTTTCTATGTCATTACTTACGGTAGCGGGGGGACCGAGTCACCCCCTGCCCCAAATACGGCGAAGCAGGCGATGGCTGCCCCTTGCCTTATGCTCGTGAACGGAAGCTGCTTGAGGTACTGGTCATTTTGCTAGTCATTTCTCTTTATTTTATTATTGTTATCTAAACATTAGGCCAGCTTATCCAATTGTGTGATGGTCCTAGTCGTTACTAAATTACCCATTTAATATTGACGTTAGTGAAAAAATCACAACAAATAAATATACCCGGCTGAGTTTCTTGTCCGGTACTTGTCAGACCAGGGCGCGTTTGGAACCCTCGTATTCTTAATTTTAAGTTGAAGGGTGTCTTTAAAACTTCGATAGGAATGGTATCGAAGTAGACCCACCTGCCACCTTCATTTCACGTACAGAAGTGACTACTGGTATTGGAGCAAAGTAGAAAGGCATAAATAATAAATAATTATTATTCGCTTTAATATTTTGGTATCATCATTACGACAGGGTTTTTATTGCAGTGCAGATAACCGGACCACAATTATAAAAATAAATGTGAATTAATTTTGTTACATGTTACTATGATTCATTACGGTAAAAGACGTGTATGCAACTTTATAATACGTGGCAAATCTAAAGAAATGACCACATAAAAGAAAGTAAAATGAAGTGAAAAACATACTAGGTTGAAACAAAAACAGAAACAATGGGCGCGAAGCAACACAGCAGAGACCTCAGGCTTGATTAGAACATCGCACGAAACAAACATACAAAAGAACTCATACTATACAATATAATATATTAAAATAATATTTTGTACATTACAAATTATATTAGATTAAAATAAGTTTGATTAACACTTGATATTGTGTATTAATATGTTAAGATTATTTATTTACATTAGCACGACCCCCCCCCCTTCCCCCCGGTCTCTTAGAGGTCTCTGCAGTTTTCCAGAGGAAGGCAAATGGAAGTGTCAAAGAATTTATCATTTTGTATATTTAAGAATTTCACCACTGATATATTTAGACGATTCCGTCTAATATACCTATAGAATTTCCTCGTTTCCTCAGTGAAACACTCCTCCGTACAATATTTAAAGCTGTTAGTCCTGGTTCTGTTAAATCCAGCTTAGATAATTGAGGCTTTCAGGCAATCTAAAAGCAACTTTGTGTTCGTGTAATGGAGTTAGTTTTCCAATCTAGTTTATTGTTATTTTATCCGCAACGGAAATTCAACTTACACACCAAACATTAGATCTCATTTTAGACTGAGAGTCGATTTATACTCAATGATTTTTGGAAGAGAAGTAATTACTTGAAGTGACAGAAATCACTTTCAAGTGCATTAAAATCTCAGCGAGCTGAGCGATGTGACATTCAAAACATTAAAATTAAAAGTGTTGCATATTAACACATTGTATAAACTATAACTTCTGACGAGATATCAAATATTCAAAGGGAAATATTTAAAAGCAATTAAAATAGCTATTTCGCTTCTATAATAAAATTGGCAGGAATTATAATTTAATTAAAGTTATCAATTAAATAATTTCTTACAAAACGACCGATCTGAGGATGTATCCTCCTAAATATATTTCGACCAAATCTAAATAAAAAACAATTTATATGAAATAAATGTATAATATTTATGATTTTCTACTTATTATTTGTGTATAGCGTTTGTTCTCCAACAGTAACAAGTCGAACCAGTGTTGTTATTACAACTCATAAACACTCATCCCAGACCTCAATTCACTCCTACAACAACAGAAATAGAAATTTAATTTAATTTTGTTTAATCATCCTCCAATGATGTCCATTGCCTAATATTACGAAATGAGGAAGGTATTTATAGACATATAAAACTATGTTTTGGGAGAGAAAAATAAATGTAATAGTAATTAATTACAACTTCTGAGAAAGTTACGTCAAATAATTTTTAATTAAAGCCCATTGCCACGGGACCCTCAGTGACGAGCGCGTCGCTTCACATTTTATTTTATATTGATCCGGAAGGAATGGCTAAGTTCATTATTTACATTTGCAAGATTGAAAACCGTTTGTTTTGTTAAGTGGCATCAATAAATATGTAACTTTATATAACTCTCTCTTTTATTTAACCACCATGGAAATTGTAATAATAACTTTATTTTATTAACCTAAAACTAAGGAATACAAAGGGCGGACTTAATGCCTATTGGCATTCTCTAGCAGTCGACCCGTAGTGTTTTGGTGAGAGGGTGTAGTAGGTGTAGTGAGTTAGTTATATACAATAGACGTTAGTAACTAACGAAAATTATCTAGTACTAGTAATAATAAGAATAATAGTATATTATAATTAAATAATAATAATAAATAATAAAATGTAGTTCATCATAATAAATAATAGTAAAATAAAAAATATATATATCTCCGCGGCCACCAACTGGAACTGAATTCAATAAGTCGATTACGAATGTGGGGTAACGGCACTGTGACCAAAAATATACATTAATATAAATATAATTCAAACATATTGATAAAGACAATATCCGACTTAAGACTTGTTATCTTAGTCAAATTTCTTATCTCCTTCTCTTAGTCAAAGTTAGTCTTAGGAATAGTTGACGCCATTCAATAAAAATATGTTACAAACAAGTTTTTAATTATATTAAAGTGTTAGAAGTAAAAGTAAAGTATTTTTTAAACTACAGTTTCAGGTGCAGCTGAGAGAAGCGTTACCATAAAATAATTAAGTTTTATCTGAAGTGATGGTGTCAATGCAACTCGATAGACTCATGTCTATTGCTTGTTGAAGATCCTCGCTCTGTTATTAAATAACTTATTACATTAATATTAAATGCAAAACGTAAATTATTATTAAGATTTCCATGCAATTACTTTCGGAGAAAGACACATTTAAAAGAAATAACATCGTGTTTCTAGCTAGCTTGCCTTCGTCACTAAATACTAACGGCATACTTGTAAGCTTCGTGTACCTAACGATGCATCTGTAATGATGTGCGGCCACGATTAAACCTACAAAGAAATGCTTCATAAGGTTAGATAAAAAATGATGATGAATGAGAACAAGACAACTACGGAAACAACACGCACGGTGCGTCAACGTCAACGTACGACACTGACACTGACACTGACACTGACACTGACACACACCGACTTGATATTTAATTGTCCGAGCGTCGCCGAGGTCACGGTCATAAATAGTCAAATAATTGAAAAGTCACCAACGTGACTTTACTCAATTTGAATACTTGACTATTAAGGATTTTAAATTGTTCTCTTATTACTAGTCTGTAAGTAAATTTGTAATTCGAAACTGGAGATAGATTAGAAATTGTAATCAGAAAAGATTTGTTTTAGTAAGGCATTGTAGAAAGATATGAATTTCGTTGAGTGTACGAGTATAATGTTATTTAATATTTTGTAATATTTATGAGCTCCTTGAGCTCTAGGTATTAATAAACCAAAAATAATACAAAGTTATAAATAGAGTCCACGAACAAATACTTATGTATCGTCTCCTCATATTTCAGCGCCGGCGGCAGGTACGAGTAGGGAAGACGACCCTTACTCATTAATCACTGGATGAGCCTAGTTAAGACATATGATATATTTTACTCAAGATAACTCGCACACACATACGTCATACCTTGCAGTTGGGAACTGTTCTGCTGTACCTACGGTTTTCGATTTATTATATCCTTCAATAGTTCCTGTTATAAAAATGATTTAATTACAATAGAAAAACTACATCACCTCGCAAGTAGATTAATAATTTGTGTTGAACGCAGTATATTTACGTTCCTCGGTTTCTAGGACAAAACAAAGACAATTCTGTTTTATTTGTAAGCATGTTGATTTATTTCACAACAGAGTGATCCGTTTCTCAATCAACAAAGACACTCGTTCCAACTTCCATAGTTTATCGCGTCTTTTAAGCCATCGGATGCAAGTTAACAGAACATATCAATAATGTTTTTTGTTTTAACATGTGTTAAAACATGTTTACTGAAAATAAGCTACAGCATTTTGAGATAAGGGAAGAATGTCTTATAGTTGGAATTACTGCAACCTTATATGCTAAAAGGAAGCCCCCTTCTTATTATCTTTCGTTTAATACGGAATGATTGAAGAAAGTGATCTCTATCACAATATATTATTATAATAAAACTTTCTGCTCACGGACGTGTGCTAAAATTATTTGTCAATAAAAATGTGAACCAACCCATCCCTGGTCGGATCGTCGTGTTAATACACTAGGGACGTCTTCAAGAACGAAACAAGACATAGTTATCAGTATAAAGGCTAATAATAAGTTTTGCCGCGAATATAAATAGAATATTGATGTCGTTTATGACAGCTTTATTTTTGAACACTGTATTAGAAATTCCCAGATTACGGATTCCTAATATTAAGGATACAAATAAATTGAAAATCGTTATGGAACTGTTTTTCCAGATCCAAAGTTCATTTGATGTCTCATAGTGTTTATTATCATAATGGGGATCGCTGAATAATTTATAACGAGGCGTTATTTTAAGTATTTGTTCATTTAAAATAAATAAATGTTGCTTAAAAATGAAAAAGCATTTTTTTTCCAATTATAAACACTAATATATTGATTAATACAGTCGCGTATTCGTGTTTGTTAAATATTGTGATTGTAAAAAATTAAAATGAAGGAAATGATAAACGTTATTACAGTAGTCGTACTTGTGTCGAGTGTAATATATTTGTATATTGTTTAGAAATGTTAAACCCTAAGATCAGTTGGTCTTTGAGTCTCGCTACGACCCACTGTGTACGATACCCTCTGTGGTCAGAAATATTTAATTAATTCATAGTGCAGAGTCATTATTACATGGGACTTTAAAAATAAAATAATGCTTGAAATATTTTCTTTATTTTTATATAACTTTCATTTTGTTGAAGCTAAAACTCGTATTTTTATTTCCCTCAAACTCTTTCCTATTAGAAGAGATTTTTTTTAAACTAACATTGTTCTTCATGAAATTAATATATTTAGAATATTTGTATTATGTTATACTCTCTTTGGGTAAATTGTGGCATTTTTGGTTGGAATAATATTAAACTAAATAAAGAAAATACTCTGGGAGTACGAGTATTTTTGTGTATAAATAAAGAAAATAAAACTTTCTTTATAAATTTTGGTTTAGTTTACATTACTGTACTGTGTTTAAAGTACTGTTCTCAAATTGGATTAAAAATTTGTTTTTTTTTTGACGATGAGAAAATGTAAAGCGACCTTTAATTTTTGTTATCAATAAGACTCGGGGAAGGTTCTTTACGTCTGTTGTTAACTATTTTCAATTGATTCAAATTAGACCAACTGCCTCTCCCACGCAACCGTATTTAAGGGACCTAAATAATTTTATAATTATATAACTTATCCGTATACTATTTACATTAAAAAGGCATAAAAACGAGACAAAAGTCCTCCGCTAAAGTAAAAGTATTTTCCTTCTCAAGCGCCTGATTAATGTGTGACTTCGAAGTCTCCGCAAACACTTTACTTTGTGATAAATTGGTTATTTGAGATCGGTCCTCCGTTTAGGATTACTGACGAGAGCTGATCTTCGGAGATTATATATTTATTACCGTTTTAGGTTTAAAGAGGTAGTCTCCTCAGCCGCGAGTGTAATGGATCAAGGATAATGGATGGACTGCGTTCTGTAAGTTCTAACTCGAATGTACCACTGAGTAGTGTCGCGTTGCTGTCGTGATATTCGAAATAGCTTTGCAATGTTTAAAGCTTATCGATACAAGTTACTTCTCAGCTTTTCAGTGTGTTAAAGGGGTAGGTATTATATAGGAGTTAGTTTTAAACTTTCATCGTATGGAGTGTTGAAAAGTGCTCGCTCGACGTTGACTCGTCGAGTTGCACATATATTTATTAGTAATGAATATCTTCAATTGAAATAGTTGCAACATCTGAAGTTTTCATATTTTCACCCACACGACTTTTATACATATATGTTCATAAATTTCACCTAAGTGATTGAATACATTATAATGACACATTATTATTTTAGTTATTTTCACCTTTAAGGGGAAAAAGGAAATAGTCCATCACCTGGCATTTTAATGTTGTTAAAGAATTTAGTTAATATGAAGTCGATTCAAAACCTTATTATTTTTAACCGATAACACTTTGAGTAGACGAATTAGGTTTAGTTTTTGAAGATAGAAAATTCAAGAAAAATACAGGATTGGAAAAATATACTTTGATAGAAAAACAAAACTATGTTATAAATTAGACTCTTTGAACCAGCGGAGAATACAATATATTTTTTTCATTATAAAAATTATTTATTTTTAAAATTTATAAACAACTTCATGTCCGGGTTTCGTAATTTCAAATAAAGTGGCGGAGATTTTATAGTCACAGACATTATAGTATTTAGGAATCTTATAATTTGCAACATACATTTAATACTGTGCACGATGTAGGGTGCATGCGGCTCCATGCGGCTCCATGCGGCTCCATGCGGCTCCACCACCGTCCACCAAACGGACCGAACCGTTCAGAACATTATATTATTAAAATATACACACACAATTATTTCCACGTCATTTTGCACCGTCTCTAATAATTATCCATCCATCAAAGTGACCCAAAAACTACGACAGTCCACAAACTAAAAGATGTTTGCCCGCTTTCAGTTACATCCCGCTTGGATACTTGAGTCTCATAGACAATCTAACAACAACCCTTTATCCTCTCGATAGAGTAAATAGTCCCATCTCATTGTACGTTTCCGTGTCACGGGAATTTTTGCTTAAATACGGAACAATAGAGTCCGTTTTAGACTGTTATTGGTCAGTACTGTGTAAGAGAAGTAATTACTTAATGTTAAAATAGAGCCTTATGGGTTTAGTGACCCGTGTGATTTGAAATTTCAGGATTTTAATCTAAATTGATTAAAATTTTAAATATATGTAGAATTTAAAATTCATCGACAGGGGCAGGAGTCGAATCTGCGTCCACCAATCTACCGACACGTCTCTACATTTGAAGTTACCATGTTGACGTTAGACGGTGACACCGCAGCCCATCTGGTGTAGGATTGGACGGATCCCCAGAGAATGTTTGTCAAAACCTGATTACCTGTGCTATTTTACTAAAACTGAGAGCGTCGCCAGTAACTCAATAACATAACGCTAAGAACATTCAGATAACTGTCTTAACAATCGTACTAACAAGATTTCATAAATAAATATTAATTTCATTCACTCCTAGTTGAGACATCTTTCCAGAAAAGTGAAAAGTATTTTAAATACTTAAAATTCATGAATCACTTTTATTGCTGATGCAAGTTGATAAAGTTTATAGGAGAGAGAAACTCCGATTTTAAAGGAAAATAAAAAATAAACAAAAAAATTATCGTGGTTGAAAGATACAACGACTACAAACGTTTAATAAAACCAGTCGGTATTTAATTGTAAATACTGCATCGTCTCAAGACAATCACTCGTATCGACTCACAGCGAGCTCTGCATCTCTCAATTCCGTAGAATTATAAAAGTAATTCCTGAACAAACACTTAAAATTTCAGATTCGAGTGTTTGCGATCATTGTTCTTTGTTATTTTAATAAACTTTAAAATTATGTAAATTTTTATGAATCATTATTATTAATTATTATACAGCAGAACAAATAAAATATATACATGATGATTTTTTTCTGTTAGAACACGGACTAAGCTTTAAGGATTCTAACTTTAAACGACCAAAATAACAAACGCTGTATGACTTATTTTTGTTTTAGGGAAGCTGACCTGGAGAGTGGACCCTGTTCCGTGTGTTATCCGTTTACCCCACTTGTTTACCGCCAGCCACGACGACTGTTGTGATTATAATTGTGAATATGACGTGTAATTTGGAGAAGAGGCATATATATGGTTATACATTATATGGTTGTATGTCTCGCCGACATACGGATGCGTCCGGTTTGTTAAACACATTCCAGGATTAATTCCGGCTACTTTGAGACCGAAAATAATGAAATGAAACATAAAACGAAATCCCAAGAAGAATTGTTTTAGGAGATGGTCGTTCCGTTCGAGTCCGCCGCCGCCTTTGGCCGAGACTGAAGCTTTGATTACATTTTCGCTCACTTACTGAATGAAACATATAATAATAAGTACCATGTAATACTAAACTTAACAAATTATTCAGAGCAGGTAAGTAGTCTGTTGTATTTAGCCACAGTTTGTATTTAAATAAATAGTTTTTGAATATTCTTGGAATTTGCAAGTTTGAGTACACGTGTTTAAAAGTTACGAGTTTATTTCCTTGTTTACGTCCGGCGCACAGCCTATAAGATACATATATTTTATTTGTTATTTAGTATATAGTAGTTAGTAATAAAAAGTGTATTACGTTGCGTGTAAAAAAAGGGAAAACAAATACAATATAAAAACTGTCGCCCAAGATCATTTAAAAAGAGGTATTTACCCAAGTTCAATATCAAAACATTTCCTCTTTCCCATTATTTAAAATCTTGACAACTGTGTGAGATCGGAGACCCGCCGCCAGAAGCTGCGCGGCCGACGTATGCAGAGACACGTCGCTTGAATATTTATAAAGAACTTTTAAATAGCCCCCGGGATGAATAGATTTTCAAGGTTGCACCTTAAAAGTTATCACATTGTACTTCTTTTTCTTTTTTTAAGAACTCGCCAGTCGTCGGTACTAAGAAGACCGTACGAGTCAAATGTTTTTGAAAATTTAAGCTTCAGCCGAAACCAACGCATTATTCATAATGTTGTATATATTTCAAATTGTAGAAGATATATCACTTAAGTTGATAGTGACGGGTAAAGAGTGCGTAATATGAACATATCTATTTAAATATCAGATACCTTGAAATAAAAGAGCGGGAGTGTATGGAATATGCACTTTTTAAAGACAAAGGCGGCCAGAGTATGACGGCCTGAGCAATTACTGTAAGTGGCCTGGAGATATGGAGGTTGTCTTTGAAACGAATAGACAAATGCTTAGAAATCGTTTGTATACAGTACACAATATTCTTTACAATTAAGTTTGATATTATTTTAATTTCTATAATTTACTAATTAACTTCGATCTGTACTAAAGGTCGCCGGTACGCCGCTGTCTCATGTTTGTTAAATGTAAGGTGACGTTAATTTTAAGCGAACACAAAAATTATATTAAAAAAATTAAAAACCAATAGAGAGCAGCAAATGTTGGTCGGAGTTGCGACTCATGTGTGCTTCAAAGTATATATATATATATATATATATTTAAGGTTATTCCCATCAATTGATCAACTCTTATGGAGTCAATCAACTTTTAAAACCATTCTTATCGAAATAAGACCTTCTGCAAAGACACTGTCCAACTTAAAATAACGCTACGAGAAACGCGCCCCGGACGGAGAAGAACCACACAACAGACTCAATCGGTTATTTCTTCGTTGTGACAGCTGACTAGTTCACAAACGTCAATATTTAATGAGCAATTTATAACCAATCAGGAATCGAAATCAATCTGATAAGTAGTAGCCTATTGGTTAATAATATAAAATAAAGAAGTCCAGTCCGCAGCCGCACCGTTATAATTGTTAAAAACAGTACTATTTTTTTCTTAAAATTTTCTGCAATCCAATGTCCGGTAAGTTGGGAAAAATACATTAGCCCTGAGAAATCGGGCGCAGACGCTAGTGCAGGGAAAGTATTTGATTTTGACTAATGCTTTATTTAAATCGTCACATAAATATCTTTATTTTCATTGCACTGATTAAGTTATAATACGGACACAATAACGATTTTATTTTAGGGGAGGCTTCTTTTTTATTTATCTAATGAATTTTCTTTAAGATATTTTAATGCTCCTTAAGGTACTCCTCGGCCCACGCCGGCGCCCCTCGACCGAACGCTCCGTCTTCGAGCACTCACTTTAGTTTTATTGAGTCAATGTGAAGATTTCTTAATACAAACCTAAAATCTAAAACTAAACAATTTTTTTATAAAATAATAAAATAACAATTATCATTTAATATATTATATTCAAAATAATATATTGTACTAATTGCTCCTTGCCTTTGTCATATTTTTCTCCGAAACAATGTCTGATATTACGTTTTCAAAGAAATGTAATCCGGGCCGCGGGCGAATACAAAATTCCGATCATTTTTTATTATTAACACATTTCTGTCCCCTCGTTAGACGTCAAAAATAATCACATAACAATATAATTTGTTACGTAACGTTTCTAATTTTTTATTAATGACAAGTATAAGAAATATAATTCTATCACTACATACAAGATAAAATCCCACTTCTCAGAGGTAATATCCGATCGCACTGGACGTAGAAATATGTACCGGCAGCAGCAACAATATTGAAATTTTAAACTATTGAGCAGCAAGCGAATTGAAAAATACCACTATTCGTACATAAAGAACTTTAGCTAACATTTTAGCTAACTGCCGCCGCATCGTCACACGCGGGGCACATTTCATGAAAACAAATGTTTGTTCGTTAAATGTTAAGAAGTCAGCTTTTACGAACACAATTAACTGATAAAAACGGCCTCAGTACACTCGGTAAATAAATAAGATAGTGCCTCATTTTAACATTAACAACCACTAAAGATTAAAACATCGCCTTTATTTCTTTAACGAAATACTGTTTCCTGTGTATCATTTATTTTTTTAGTAAATTGCTACAGACCTCTGATATTACTTAGACTGTCCTCTTCAATGTTCACGTTAATTCCACTCCCGTTCTTATCTCTTACGCTCTGCTTCTGTTTTTTGCGTACGGTTTATTGCGAGCGTGATAACGTCTTATCAAAAGGTTAATGTAAGCTCGGTCGCGAGGAGCGTCTGATTGATTCAAAGACAAAACAGCAACATCAGAAAAGTGCGTTTAATTTTTTTCTCATCACTGGTATATAACTGGTAACGTACAACTTATATTTTGTTAATCAGAAAAACAAAATGTATGTCAAGTTTATCTTCCCAATAATAATAACAAAATATCGCTACTTATTTATTTATAGGTCTAATATTTGCTCGTTTAACAACGTGTGCACCCAAAGTGTAGTAAATTAATTAAGAAATAATACTTTGAAGATTTATCACAATTAGGTAATTCAAAAATTAAACATTCTAGCTTTGTATTTATGATGTTGGAATATATAATATAAGTTACAAAAATGTTAAATTGTTTTAAAACGATACAATGTTTAAATATCTTATGTTAATGCTCGCAGTGAGGCAGCTCATGTACCGTAGCTGCCATTTTCCAAATATTTTTTATACATAAAATCAATTAAAAAATATAAGATCAACACGATACTAGTGCCCACCTAAGGGACACCCACTTCTTTGAATCGAAGTATAAAAAAGACTCACCCCTTAAATTTTCCCGCGCGCACGAATACGCAACTAGGACGGCGCACGTCAGACCGGTCCGGAGGGTGCAGCGGTACTGGCGACTGGCGAGTGGTGACCTGAACTCTGAAGGTTTACCGCAAAAGGGTTTTTCCGCAACGCGCGGGAAAGAAAACATAAATAACGTAAAACAGTTTTAACATTTTTAAATAATAACTTTATAAATGATCCTAATTTAGTGCTACTGTTGAAAATGCAAACTACTTCAAGAGACGTACTCGTACTTCGGCAATAGATATTCTCGCAAAGCAATTGTGCTTCAGGAATATTGAAGTTAGCGAAGATTGACTGAAACTAGCCTCGTTACTCCGCGGCTCCACTCTCCACGGCTCCATGGCTTAAGGGCTCCGCGGCTCCTCGGGTCCACGGCTCCACTGCTCCACGATTCCACGGCAGTAAAAGGATTGGAGATATATTTTTTTATAAAATTATTTTTGTTTTAGACTTATTTAAAAATTTAAACCTATATCATACGTTTATATTGAGATAGGTTATTTTGTGAAGACAACAGAAATGCAGGGAAACATTTTTTATGACAATATATAATAAGGAGACGCCAGCTCCATATAATCGCATTGCATTTAGTTTCAGTATTGCATTTGGTATTCTTTTATTACTAACAGTTACTGTAAGTAATAAAATATAAATTATAATTATTAAATTTTTTATAAGAAATCTTTAGATAACGATTGCCACTTACACTTTCTTAGCCATTCCATTGTATTCTGGGATCTATGGATGTAAGGAGGTCTGCAGGCGTTCACGACGGGCTGGACGCTGGACGAAACTGCTGACATCACGAGTTACAGAACACCCTCAATGACCTCCGATGGACGTCCGTAGTACAGGTATCTGTCCCGATATCACCATATCATCATTTGAAGTTATCGTTAAAGATACACCACTGATGATATAGAAAGCCAACGTTCTCAGTTACGGATATCTGCGAGGCGGTGTAAATGAACACCCTCCGGCTCCCATTACGCAATCTCAAAAAAAATATAGTCAAAAAAATATAGTACATACGCTAAGTAAATTCAAGAGAATCATTGCTATGCCTTCCTCGAGCGCGCGACACACTCCCCGACGGGCGGACGACATTCCAATGTGAAGATAATTTATTAAGTATTCAAATCATTATTTGAGAGATATTGATATGTTAATAATATTATTAAAACTGACCTATGAGATGTCTATCGCTACGTTTCTACGCTGCAGTTTGATCTACAAAATAACACCCCTCTACAAGAGATAACCGTATCATTATTGGGGTTGTTCAGATTGATTAATTTATCTCCGTCTCGTGCCCAAAAATAATCCGTTTCCGTGCTTCATAATTAGGAAGCAGTAATTAATAAAATGAAGATCGGTAACGGATCAGATACATGCTCAATATGACGAACTTCTAATATATATATATGTATATATAAGATCAATAATGAATGTAAATAAGGTTAATTAATTATCCATACAAGTAATGTATTTAACGATGAGGAGCATGGCATTGCGTGGCATTGCTTACTGTGTTTCAATTCAGGTGTATTATTATTTGGGTTCCTGAGCACACTTAACACTTGTTTTATATAAAAAGAATCACATTATGCGCTGGAATGTACAATTAACGATGTCATATAGTGTATTATGTAAATTTGACAGTGTCTTTAAACGAACGGAGAGGTTGAAAATTCTTAAAGACAGTATGTACGTTATCATCTTTGAAACATCTAATTTCCGGAACAGGATTACCGTCCAGTATATTAAGGTAATAAACCTACTGACCTCTCGTCTATTCACATATGGAGCTATACGGAGCCTTTACACTTGAACTGGAAAGTCTATATAGAATTTATACTAATACATTACAAGGATACAGCGAGGCCGAGTGGTCTAAGGCGCTGGTGTTAGACATCGGTCCGGAAGGGCGTGGGTTCAAATCCCACCGCTGTCAAATCTTTTATAGTTTGTTATAATTCTAAGAAGTTAGTTTAAAACATGTTACAACACATAATTTAAAGTATACTATATGCGATGCTCTGTTAATAACACAGGCACACAAAAAAAAAAAAAGGTCATGAACCAGAGGGGAGACCCCATTATTCTTAGGTTTTTGGGATCGCTGAAACCGAATATGACAATAAAAACTAATTTTAAATGCCAGTTTTCCCACTAGCACCCCCTTACTACCTCTTAAGGGGTGAAAATTGAAATTTTTGTATAAAATCAAGATAGATGTCTATTTCTACGTTTTTTGGGATGCTGAAACCGAAAATGATAATTAAAAATAAATTCATGACCACTATCTCCCCCTACCATCCCTTACAGGAGGTGAAAATTTCAATTTTTCTATAAAATCAAGATATATGTGTATTTCTACGTTTTTTGGGATGCTGGAAACGAAAATGATAACTAAAAATAAATTCATGACCACTATTACCCCCTTATCACCCCTTACAGGGGGTGAAAATTTAAATTTTTCTATAAAATCAAGATAGATTTTATAGAAAAATTTAAACGTAGAAATACACATCTATCTTGATTTTATACAAAAATTTCAATTTTGACCCCTTAAGAGGTAGTAAGGGGGTGCTAGCGGGAAAACTGGCATTTAAAATTAGTTTTTATTGTCATATTCGGTTTCAGCGATCCCAAAAACCTGAGAATAATGGGGTCTCCCTTCTGGTTCATGACTTTTTTTTTTTTTGTGTGCCTGTGTAATTAACAATGTAAAATATTGTGAGGCTGCAGATTTTAAGTTTGTCATCAGACATTATTTAGATATTTATACTAAAATAATGTAGTAATGTAACACATAGGCAACTTGTTCGACAGTGTCTTAATCCTATAATTTATTTTTGTAATTAATTCTGTTTTTTTGCGACTCGACTAAGTTGTTAAACTGGAAGATACGATGAAATGCTTCGGTGTATACTCGATGAACGAGCTGAGGCTGCTTCGGTAGGAACGTGTTTAATAGTATGCAATTAATAAAACAAAGATAACAGTGTCTACAACACGAGGTCATTAGGTTTTAACTTTTCCTATGTTCCAATGGAGCACACACACACACACACACACACACACACACACGCACACACGCACACACGCACGCTCCCACACCAGACCACGTGACCTAAAAGAATAATTATCAAAGTTATCAACATTATGTATTATCTATGTAACATCAACTTATAGGAAAACAAAAATATATGAAATGAGAAAACAGTATACAAATGTTAACTCATGTCTATCAGAGATCCCTTTTAGTTACTCTTCACAGTCCTGTTCTGGACGGGGACGCTGGAAGACGTTCGCGTCAATAAAAGAGAGAGTAGTTATTGAGAATATCTTAAAAAAATATATGGAATATGCACCTTCGGGCGATATATGGTTAAATTTCTGCAGTCCGTACTCAAAACTGATGCACAAATTTTAAGGAAGGAAGGAACTTCTGGAACCGTCTAAGTGAGTAAAGAGAATAGTGTTGTTTTGTCAACTTTTGTTTCTTATTTTAAGTTCACCGTGACAGAGTACGATCCAGAATAATTCTGATATTTTTAGATTTGTCAATAAATGTTACTAAAGTGGAATCACTTCCTTCCTACTCGCATAACAAGCGTTTGTAATTTCATTTAGTTATCAACAACTCTCGACTTCAAAGTGCTTTTTCAACTATCCAAGTAACTGAGGACACTGACACTGACACTGCATGAAACTTAAACTTATTTTATTAATAGAATATATTGTATTTAAATGTAACATATAATTATTATAAATCATGTAATGTTGGAGTTTGACAAAATCAGTTTGGACAGACAGACCCATCTTCAGTATCAGTATTTAGATATATTAATAAGCCTGTCTCGAGCTGCTCGCCTCGGACTAATTAGAAATTACAAATCGCACGACTCCGAGGCAACCGAAAACCTTTTGCGAAAGACACTTCATTCAATAACTTCTCCCGGTCTTCAAAACGAAGGTAACTCGACGTGTCTAATTATATTGCGCTGTTATCAAAAAACAGAACAGATTGAATTTTGGAACGGCAGTTATAAAGGTGCAGGATTTTTAGCTCACATAATATTACATAAATATATTTTTCCAAATGTTGCCATTTTTAAGTGACGGTCTTTGATTTTAAACATATAGGGAATTTCACCGAACATACTTCGAAAATAGGTACCGATAGGTACTGATCCCAAAGAGAGAGAAACAACATCATATAGAAAATTAGAACCTCCTAGTGATCACTTGTCTCATTTCTAGCATTACGTATTGGTGCGTAGATGTGACGTTCGTATCAACTCTGTCGTGCTTTAAATATGTTTGCAATGCGTCCGTGTGTTATTTATAATCGCTGCGCTGTGTCTGTATACAAATCCTTTTTGGCAATCTATAAATTCATTCTTAATTATAAAATAATATTAAAATACGAATTACCTCCAGCTATGAAGATCTAATAAATCGGTTATCAGAGATTAAAAAGCAGATAGTCCATAATAATTTATAAAGCAAAGAGAAAGAAACATTCTCAGAACTATTAAAAAGCCTCAGAAGCAACAAAAAGCGTGTCAAGAGGGCCGTCAGCGGAACCTAAAAGCGAGTGCTTAATTACGTCACATTCGCGGCTCGGTCGCGTCGCGTAGAACAGCGAATTATATGTGTGACCTTGTTGAAGGAACTTTTTACAGACCGTACCTTCTAATAAAAACTATTTTATTTAATTCTTTACTTTATTACGGCTTCCCTTTTATACTAGCCACGGCTCTGTTGTATATCTCTTCCGTTAGTCTAGTGGTTAGTGAACCTGACTGTGAGCATTGAAACTGATAGTAACACCTCGTCCGGGAGCTCCTAAATAAGTTAACGTGTCTGTAGTGACTTCAATGTAATGTCTTTTTATTAGAATTAGTATGTCCAATTAAAATAAACGCCGAGGCCAGGCTCCGTGGCGCGGGTCCGGGCAGTCCGTGGCTAGTAGTTTACAACGCTTGTTAATACTCACTCACAACTAATGAATTAAGCTAAAGCGTGGTACCAAGAGAAAACTGGAGTCACTGACGACGCCATCACCAGTGTGGTGCTCTCATATTAAAAATAATAAAAAATATTTTTTTTATGTTTCAGCATGTTCATAAAAACTGAACAATTTTTGTGTGTGTGTGTGTGTGTGTGTAGGTCACGTAGACATTATAGTCGTTATTTAGAGCATTTATATATTTAGTGCAGCTACCTAACGGTTTCAACATAGGCTTGTTAACCCACTCCCAAACATTGTATCCGATATGATGTTTGCATAATTAAATACGTGTATATCGTGGGTTCTGCAAACAGGCCAGAAGTGATATAGGTATGAAACAAGTCCAAAGGACCTCTGCGGGGTCCGACCGACCGCACGAGCCTCGCCCCGGGCTCAGAGGGGTCGTTTTATAGTTGTGTGTTTAAAAACAAATAGTCTGCAAATTTACTAGTCTTTCATATTCCGACTTCTTCAACCTAGATACGTTAAGTCGAAGTCCGCAAACTAGGAGACAATAGAAAATGAAACACTTATCGCAAATAACGCACCCCTGCTTCTCATGTCTCCATTGACGACGACTCCGCGCACTCCGACGCGCCTCAAATGTACGAGACCAATCAATCAATCTCAATTCTCTAATTTTGAACAATGTTCATTTTATTGTGTTTAGTCTCGCTTTATCGATGTGTAAGTGTGATTAGTTTTGAATGAAACACGTCGACTTGGTAAATCGTAACCCCCGTCACTGCACCCGTAACTGTTAATCTTAATATGCAATTAATGGATTACAAACACCATCTAAAATAAGAATAACTGTTACATATATCACAAACACATATCCGTATGAGATCGATAAATAAGGCTCCAAATTCAGTTACTTACACACACAAAACTTATTATAATTTTACAAGAGCACACATACACGTGCAGTATTTTGTGACATTTCGAGCGGTGAGAATTGGTAACACTCCTAACACTCGCGAGCCTCACACGAGAGGGTGACTTTACACGCGACACGCCTGAGATTAATTTATTCTATAATGTACATTTCTTATTTGAAAATGTCATAACAAAAAGCTTAAAGTATCAAAGGTTCCGTCGTTAATCATAATATTTGATAACAAACACTCTCTATTTGTTTTCCTTATACTTTATTACTCGATTACGGTAAATCCAGGAAAGGTAATAATTCCCTACAATATTATACGTATTATACATATAATACTGTAGGGAAAACAGATTTTGATATTTTATGAGGAGTGTATCAATTTGTATTTTTTTGTCTTTAACTTAAGTGTAGTAATTGAAATAGGAGTTATATCTTTTATTTAAGTTGTCAGTGGCGCCAATAAACTCCCTAATAAATGATGCATTTATTGAGCGAAGCGAGCGGAGCGCTCTATGTGAGCCTTTTTGCATACCATGTCCGGGGTTGACATGACCACGACTTTACCGATCTTCATTAAATTTTGCACATTTATAGCCATGGTTCACCAAAAAACGACAGTCCCATAGACTTTAATGTAAAAAAAATTCGCTATGCGATATTTGATTATTCTATTTTTTTTTGCCTGTCGGTTTCAGCTTTGAACGCTGAATTGAAGATGGGTTGCTCGCTTCGCTCAATTCGCCGAACTCTATCGAGATTTGGCGAGCGCAGCGAGTCAAAGTCAAGGTCCAGTTCGCGCCCCTGGTATTTATAATAAAATTATAATCATCTCTCATTGATTCTTTGCGGCGGTGATCCGAAGGGATTCAATGAACTGTACGTGTATCTCGTGGTTGTGTCTCCACTGCACTCCACCTTCGGTTCCTTCAGTACTTGGTTAAAGGTATTGTATTGTTCTTAATTTTTTTACGACTAACACATTTGCTTTGCCGTCAACAATAACGGTTTCATTACTTATTATATTTCAGTACTTCGGGTTACAAATAAATATATGTAAATGTGTAAATTGTGAACATTTAATAATTTAACAAACACGAAGTCAATGTTTCCGCGTCCCGCCCGAGTCCCGCGCGGGGAGTCTTCTCATCTTCCCAACAGAGTATATTTAACGGACACCTCCCCTTAAATAGGATATCATAATCTATAATATATGTTGTTAACAAATTATTTGTAATTATAATTTAGTCACCACTCTGTTTAAAACAGTATCAGTGACAGTAAGCGTGCCCGGGAACGGTCACCCTCCATAATATAATTGATAAATAATAAATGGATACAAACAGACGAAACAGTCCCTTTAAGAAATATACCAAACAACGATGAATATGATGACTTACCAAACTGGTCCACTGAACAAATAAAAACCACGTGTTATTAAATAATTAATAATAACATGAGTAGTTACAGTACAGTAATCAAAGTAGAGTCCGCCGCGCGTGGTCGCGGTGCCTTCTACAAAATGTTTTCAGAAACCGTCAGAGAGCGCTTTAGTTAATAATAAAGTAGCTGGTCCGCGCGACTCCGCGTCCGGGGACTCGAGAGACGGACTGCGGTGACATACTTTTCTATACTTATATTATTACAAAGGTAATGGGATGGTGCACTTATTGAGGCCGGTTAAAAAAACAATTTCCAATAAATGTGCTATCGAACACAAACATATTATTTTCAAATTCGACAAGTACTTTAAAAGTTTTCCTTCATCACGGGAAGTACGATCCTCCCCCCTCCCCGCTCCCCGCTCCTTAATTTAACTCTACTTTTCTGATAATAATAGTCTTGGATTAAATGTTTTCTTGTGATATTATTTTTTAAATAATGTTTTATATTATTATTATTTATTATCCGAATCTCGAGTAATAAGTTCAGAACGTGTCTGTCACTTCTATTTATTGCCAACTCTCCCTTTTCCTGTTTACTTCTTTCTTAGACACTCCTTAAACATTTCCCAGAGACAAGAATATGTGTGTACGTTAATATTAAACCGTCAATTTAAGTACAAAACTATTACCGTCTACGTCTCGTATGGCCACTAGATGCTGTTGTTCTAAAGCTGCAATACAATAAACAGCACGCCGAATGTCATTATCATTTAGCGTCATGCGCTCACAAACAGACACACACACAGACACACTACAAGTTAACTTACTTTTAATGAAATGGGTTATCATCTGTTTTGTCCTGCTCCAGCCGTAGCTCTGCACCAGCGCCTTCACAAAACTTTTGAACTCTGTCATCCACAGTGGCTCTGAATACAAAATATATCGAAGACTGAAATATTACATTGTTATAAATAACGAACGTTCAACACCGGCAAGTCAATATAACGTAAGAACAGTCCTGGTGGAGTAGCGGCAGCAGCAGTGCCAAGGTGGCCAAGGTGGCCAAGGTGCCACGAGCCGCCTAAGAATTTACCGAACTAATGGGCTACTCCATACTAATACAGTTAGAGTCTGCATGTGTTTAGTTTTTATAACACCAATGAATAATAAATCACAAAATATATTTTACCATTGTCTCTTTTGATATCTGTAAATGTAAACAAAACATAGATATTTTAGTTTTTGATTTGGCAGCGGTCGCTCAATATACATATTATACGAGGGCTGTTCCAAAAATTGTCAGTCACAAAGTAAATACAATGTCTATTTGGCCGAAACTCATTGATGAAAATCATTGGCCGCCAATCTATAGATATTTTTAAAGACGTTCTGTGACTCTTCTTTTCTTTGTAACAATGGACGTCTCCGATATCCTCGGAGATACAAATGTTACTCTTTTATCCTTCTTCGCGATATCTTTTGGTTTCCTATACTTAAAAAAATTAGTGATAATTGCTCCGTGAGTGAAAATGAGGTGCGAAAGAGGCGCAGACGAGACCGAAGGAGCTATTTACCGATCTATCGAAAGAGAGGTTGTTAAATGTCTTGAGAGCCGGGTCACCCGAATGCATAAATGCGTAGAGGTTGGGGTAGGATATTTTAAAAAGCTGTAAATAAAGAATTTCATATTCATACTACTTTTCATCTCTCTAACAATTTTAGGAACAGCCTCGTTTTTTGAGAGAACAAACTTTTGTTATGTTTCTTCGCTCTGAAAGATGGTCCAATTTCAATCGATGTATTACCTGCCACATATAAACAATTATTAAACTTGTAAAAATGAAACTTAGTTACATATTTCATACCTAAGCCAACCTTTTAAAACTATTGTAGTAGTTAGTTATAGGTTACAGTTAACCTTAAGGCTAGGTATGTTTTGGTACCAATAAAAGACAAAGTAATAACTGGTGAGCTCACCGTCGCGTGCCACTGGAAGACGGAATTATCAAAGATGTTTTATTTGCGTAACTAATAAATAGGAAGAAGGGAAAAGTGTCGTAAAACATAATTTTATTGCCGGATTATTTTCTTTTTCTAATACTAGCTCTTTCAGGCAGCTTTTCTTAGAAATCGTTTTAAATTCATATTATTTTTTATCAATCTTTTTTATATATATATCTCTTTTTCTTCGTATGTTTAAATATTTTTCAGTAGTTCCATCGAAAGATTGGATAAAAAAGGGAACTTAATCTTATTATTGTTACATCAGTACGACAAAGAAATAAATAAAATAGTTATTTACAACCTTTTCGTTGCTCATAATAGTTTCATATTTTAATTATTTTCTAGTTTTATTGTTTTCGCCTAGTTTGTAAAGCTTACAACTTGTCTGATAAACTGTGTAGAGACCAGAGATGATAGAAGATAAAAACAATTTGGAATCAGAAATCATTTTATATTCGATTGCTGCAGCAGCAGCACGTCCCGGCGCGTCTGCTCTCAATTAATTTAATTATTGTAATAATGTAGTTATTTAATCTCACATTTCAATGTCTGTGCACCTGTGTGTGTGTGTGTACACATAGGCGTATGTGAATACATATCTGTGTTTGAAAATTACCTTTTACGTGCAAAAGGACGTTCATTGATTTTTCGGTGTCTGAAAATATAAGATACTGATAAGCAACAAGTAAGACTAGTTAACTTTAGAAGTGAAAAGTTATAAAATGCTACCTTCCACGAGTCGTTGTATGTAGGGCTTCGCGTTCCGATGGCCGTGTTCCATGACGAGCCGAGGGATGCGGAACCGCAGCTCTCTTAACCACTGCGGGTCCGATGCATTTACGTTTTGAATTGCTGAAGATAATGACATCAAAATTAAACTTTTGTTTATTTTTAATCAAACATTATAAATTGCCAAAAAATTTTATTGAAGTTATATAATTTTTGCAAATGTTGAAATATAGATTTGTATTAATATTAAAACCTTGAAAGGATTGTTTAATCAAAGCAAGGACAAGATTTTAAAATGTAATTGTAAACATCTGCATCAAAACGGCAAATGTTTCCGCCAGGGATCGAACCGGGTACCATGTGTGCGTGAAGCACACGTGATAACCGCTACACTACGGCAACTCGACAAACGCAGGCGAAATAAAAATACACAAATTTTCAATAAATTCTCTAATCTTTTTTTTATCTTAATACAATTAGGTACTTACATGTAACATTGTCATCAACATCTTCACCAATTCTTAAAATTGGTTTTTCATTTTCAATAATATCTAAGAAAATAAGATCTGTAAGAATCTTATTAATTCCACTAGTGAAGTATTTTTAGTGCTATCGCTCATTAACATTTCAGTATCGAGAGATGGAGAGGAAAGAAGAAAGCTAAGATGAAGAGGGTAAAGTATCCTTCTCATTCTACTCATCAAACAAGACGTCTGTATACGTAATAGCTACCACCCTTCCGACAGCGTGCCAGCGCTCCGGCCGCGACGGCCCCTACATGTTGCGGTCGAAGGGCCACAAGCCACAGCGAGGCTCTATCTACCAAACTCACTAAACAACGGCTGCCGCTGATTTTTTGGTTCGTTCACAATTAAAAGCAGAGAAAATTATTTAAAAAAATAAGACAATTGAAATGGTCGTTCATGAACGAGGCATACTACACGAGAAAGTACAATGAAATGTACAATAATAATAACGAAGTGACAGCCACGTTACGGGTAATGAAGAGGAAGGCAAATTAAAAGAAGAAGAAGAATTAAGAGCTGAGCGTAAGCGAAGCTCTTGACCGTTCATTTTGCTGTTTTACGACATCGGTAATTTTAAAACCTATAGATGTATTTTTTTTTACAATTTGGCACATGGCTAGATCTTTTACTAAAGAGTCTGCAAAAAACAGAACAAAAAAATTCAGTCTAGAAAAAAGGTTATACTAAATTGAAATTTGTCTATGGGATTTCATGACATGGAAAGCAAAAGACAGATAAGAATGGAAGAAGCTGGAAGAAGCCTGTGTTATAGGACTCGCTGAACTCTAAAATTCGAAACTCATCGTTGCGATGTGAAACAATAAGATAACGGCTTTAAAAATATGAAGGCAGAGAAAACAACTGGAACCATATCTCGATGCTATTAAAAATATGTCAAGGGTAGGTTACTTACGCGAACGATGGCCGCTCAACCCCAGAGCAAAGTGTATCGATACCTAACAACAATAAATTGAGTTAATGTTCCACATTTTCAGCAGGCCCTCACATTTATGTAGATTTTAAAGCAACGCAGGCGTGGCTCGCCTACCAACATTGTATAGAATAACTGTTTTTTTTCTTTGTAACACTGACGCGGGATGCCCACTTCTACATGGATGTTGGACGAAAGTTCATTTGTGATATATTTTGTTGTCATAATAATATTAGAAATTGATTTTAAAACTGTTACAATCCAGTAAAACAGTATTTGAGTGTAATTTATTTATTTATTATAAAGATAAGAGATGACAGAATCCGAAGGTCACAGCATTGTGTTGATAAATTCTATATTTACGAAATAATGTTTCAATTCAAATACCTTAATTTTTTGGACATATTTTTATTTTACACAAATCGAAGCACGGAAAGGTAAGTCCAAAAATAATAAAATATATTATATAGTCAATAATTACTTAACTGATAAGAGCGTTCTTTACTACCCAGGTGTTTTTTCGCTCGCTGTAGCAGTCCGGGATTATTATGTTTTGGAGTAAAGATAAATCAAGTTTATTTGTAGTAGTCAAAGTAATTTTGCATTGCCCGTATAAAACGACTAAAACGTATTATTGTTAACTGCACCAAGTGTTTTGTTGCCATCTGCCGAAGTGTTCAGTTGTTTGACTTAAATAATTTAAGTAAAATCAATTTTAACTATTACCATTATCTCTCACTGCCCATAATATCTAAAGTACATGTTTGTAAAAAAAATAGACCATAATCACCGACAGGTGCAAAAAATAAGGAAGTACTATTGCACTGAAATATTTGGTTAAGAAATAACTTTGTAAAATAAATAAACAATCAATAAAATAGTTTCATTCCGAGGCTCACCCGCCACGCGAGTGGCATTTACAAGTTAAAGATTGACGTATCAGTGTCATCAGTGTCACATAAATATCTGATCCAATATCGTAACTATATACATATTGCTTATATATTATATATCGTGTCAAACTGTCACCAAATATACTGCGGAGGAAACGTTTCGTAGAAAGTATACATATACTGGATTAATTGTTTGTTCCAGAATTACGTTTCACGATTTTCCTTGCATTATATTTTTTATTATATTAAAAAAACGCAAATATTTTAATTAAATTATAAAAATATAGCTTATTTTCGGGTGAAAGTGCTCGTAAGCCTTGTACGGTGACAACTCACTTGTGCGACGTAACAGTACCACCAGTACCACTGCAACGCTCCTTCCATCATTGACTCGTGCCTCGTGACTCGGCGCTCGGGCGATGTGTTTAAAACAACCAATTGACTTTTAAATTAAGTTGTACTCGAGCGTGGCGGGATTAATCAATATTGAGTTGTTGACTGTTGTTACTCTTTAAAGTTTTATTTTATTGTTTTATTTTAAAAAACGGGGGGGGGGGGGGGGTTAATGAGGCACCAGATGTGTAATATTCATTTAATCTTAATGAGTCTCGGGCTGCACGACCAGCTGCAGGCGCTGCGTCCCTCTGACGACGTCCATGCGCAGCCCCGCGCCGCCCCGCTCCAGGGCAGAGTAGATGTCTCCCGCGCTGGTCACGGGCCGCCCGGAGATGTGCGTCACGATGTCGCCCGGCTGCAGCCCGCCGCTACGCACACGGACAGATACACACACACACACATAACTTATATTTATATAATTTAATTAACGAAACTACGCGTTTCATTTGATATTTTCTTTCACCAATTTTTCAAATGGGAACTCAGAGTGGAAAGACTCTTGAGTTGCATGCGCGTGAAAACGTGCGTGCGTGTGCTGTGTGTGTGTGTGTGTGTGTGTGTGTGCGTGCGTGTGTATGTGCATGTGTGCGTGTGCGTGTGTGCATGTCTGTGTGTGCGTGCGTGTTTGTGTGTGTGTTGTACTTCATTCTATAATATAAGTAGCATATAATGTACGACCCACTTGTGAGCGGGGGATCCGATAATCACTTTCCATACGAGTATTCCATGTTGTATGTCCGAGGGCATCTGAGAAAAACATATAGTTTTTATTAGATACAATTATATTAAAAAGTAAGAACATATATCAGATGTGATAACTATTAAATAACACTCCCAAAAGTAACAAACAAAGTATTCATTTCAATAAAGACAATTCCTAGGATTGAGCAGTGAAAATAGGAACCATGACTGTTATATGAATAGGAAGACATTTTGGAGGTTATTTCTAAATCTTAAACAAACTGCACCTCCCGCGTCTGCACACAGCGCAGTCACCGCAGTCACCACAGTCACTATGTTAACTGCTCTCATGCCTTATAACACTGTGTCAAGCCCGCTGAGTTAGAGCACTGTATATGCATTAGTGTGTTGCTACAGGCTCACCTCCGGGTTCCTCATGCGCAGCTCGGCCAGGATGTTGGGGGTCAGCGACAGCATGGTGATGCCGAGGTACCGCCGGGACACCGGGGGCGCCTTGGTGTTCCCTGCACACCACAAGCCACCGAATAGTACAAGGCCCGATGCCCACTAATTATAGCTGGCAGATGAAGATATATATCCAAAATAACTCACGCTTCTCCAGGAAGTCCTTGACGTAGTCGATGGGTATGGCGAAGGAGATGCCGGAGGTGACTCTCATGCTGTTGATGCCGATGGCCTCCCCGTCCAGGTTGACGAGCGGGCCCCCGCTGTTGCCGAACGTGATGGGTGCGTCAGTCTGGATGTACACCATGTCCTTACCTGCGGACGAGGAATTTAACATTGAAATACTTGTTTATTTATTTATAGCTTTACTTCCATACATAAGGTTTACATTTTAAATGTACTTAGGCCATATTATTTACTAGATTAATTATTATTTATTTACTAAAAGCCTCCTCCATCTCCTTCCATTTTTCTTTGTTTTTAGCTTAATTTCCATCCAATCCTTACCGGCTACCTCTTCTATGTCGTCAGCCCATCTTTTATTTTATCGCCCCACAGTTCTCCTTCCAATCGGACCTCGCCACTTACTTATCGAATTTGTCCATCTATTAACTCCGTACCTAGATATGTGCCTTGCCCAGCTCATTTTAGCTTTAAAGCTTGTTGGAAAGCATCTGTTAGCCTTGATTTCTTCCTTATATCTGAGTTTTTTGTTTTTTGTATTTTCCATAGCTTAGGATCCTTCTCTTCATCGCATGTGGGCAAGACAAGATCTTGTTCCTTATTTTTTAGTGTAAACCCATGTCTGGCTTGCGTATGTGAGACTTGGCAGAATACAAGAATTCATTATTATTTTCTTCATCTTTAGGCTATAATTTTCTTTTAATATATTTTTTTGGGCCCAATACTTTTCCATGTTGCATTAATCCTTAGATCTACTTCGTTTTCGTTATTGCTGATCCCAAGACAATAATTTGCCTAAGTATACATATTCTTGAACATAGTCTTTTGTATTGTCTTCTATTTTGATTGGTCTCTGGTGGCTGTTTGTCATGGTTTTAGATTTGGTGGCATTCATCTCTAGTCCAATTTTTTACTTTCTAAGATTAGACTTTTGCAGCATCTTCTCCAAGTCTGCAGAGGATTCGCTAAAGAGGACTATGTCGTCTGCAAATCTTAAGTAAGAGAGTTTTTTGTTCAGTATCCAGTTTTGTGAAGACGTCTTCGATAACAGCTATAAAAAGTTTAGGAGACCGAATCCCCTTGTCTCATGCCTTTCTATTGAAAATTCGTCTCCTTCTCTTTCTAGTTTGACTTTGCTAACACTCTTGAAATAGATGTTCTTTATGATAGCTATGTATTTTTCTTCCACATCATTGTTTTTGAATAATCTATAAAACCTGTGTACAGTGGTTGAATTCTTTATATTTTTCTATAACTTGTTCTATGATTTGGATATGGTCTGTTGTGGAGTAGTTTGGCCTGTTCGATTGGTTGTTTTCTATTTTTATTTTTGGTGCTATTCTACTTAGTATTACTGATGCAAATAGTTTATACATTGATGATAGCAAACTAATGGGCCTGCAGTTAGTGATATCTAGTGGATTTCCTTTTTTGTATATCAGAATTATGTTTGATCGGATCCATTGTTTTGGTACTTGTTCAGTCATAATTATCATATTGAAAATTTTCATTAGGTATGGTAGCAATAGAGGTAATGCAATTTTTAAAGTTTCGTCAGTTATATTGTCTGGTCCTGGGCTCTTTTCGACTTTAATTTTCTTAATATGTATCAAGATTTCTGCTTCACTTATTGGCTTCAATTTCTGCATTCTCTATTTGTTGTGGCTTTTCTATAACTGTTTGTAAAATTCTGTCGCACATTTTATGACGTCTGTTCTGTCTTTGACTTCTTCTATACAGTCTTTTAGGCAATGTATCCAGTTCCGTTGTATCGTCAGTTCTTTGTAGGCTTGTTTTGGGCTTCTGAATTTTGTCAAATTCCTTTCGAGTTCATTGGTTTTCTTGAATATTTGTTTTAGTTCATTTCTCATTTCTTTCGTCTTATTTTTGTTGACAACAGTTCCGTTCTCCTAGATATAAAGTCTAATGTTTGATCTCTGAGTATTTTATGTGGTTGTTCAGTTTTTATTTATTTATTTATTTATTTATTTATTTATTTAACACTTTATTGCACTGTATAATATAAAAAAAAAAAATAACAAGAATAGACAAGACAAAAAATATAAACCGTGCAAAGGCGGTCTTATCGCTTAAAGCGATCTCTTACAGACAACCTTTGAAGATAAGTAACAATAAGAGATCAGACGGGATATACTAGAAATAATATATACTTATATACCTACATATTAAATTATATTTGTATATATATATACTTAAATTTATACTTTACGTATATAGATAATGTTGCTTTAAACGATTTTTAAAAACTGATAAAGTAGGAGATTTTCTAACAACTAAGGGAAGAGCATTCCAGAGTCTTACAGATTTTGCAGAAAAAGAGTTAGAATAAGTGTGTGTGTTATATATTGGTAGTTTCAATTTTATTTCATTAAGAGAACGGGACTGAGATCCAAAGTATGTAAAACGTTCTTTAAGATAGGAAGGAGTTAAAGGATGAAAGAGAATGGTATATAAAACGGATAGAAGATGCATGTTTCGTCGTTCCCTTATGGGTAGCCATCCCAGCTGAGCACGGTGTTGCGATATATGGTCGAATTTTTTTAAATTAAAGATGAAACGAATGCAGATGTTTTGTAATCGTTCGAGTTTGTTGAGCAATACCTCTGAAAGGTCTGGATAAGCTGTATCTGCGTAGTCGATGATCGGAAGAAGAAGGGTATTAGCTAGGACAATTTTAGTTTTTATAGGTAACAGATGTTTCCAACGTCGTAGTGAACCAATAGTAGCATAGACTTTTCGGCTAATACTTTCAATCTGTGGTACCCAAGAAAGCTTACTGTCAACGAATAATCCAAGATTCTTTATAGTGCTAGAAAAAGTTAAGCTGGTTTTATCCCAGATAACTGGGGTTAAAAGGTTACAGTTAATTTTAGAAATTTGTTTGGGATATCCTACAATAGCAACCTGCGATTTATTGGTGTTAACGGTAAGCCCAAAAGCGTTGCTCCATTGAAAGACTTTATTAAGCTCTTGATTTAAGGAATTTATTGTATTATTTATATTATCTGTATTTCCTGTGACATATATTTGTAAGTCATCAGCATAAATATGGTAAGAAGAAGAAATAAGAACTGATACGGTATTAATAAATATAGAAAAGAGAAGGGGAGAGAGCACACCACCTTGAGGGACGCCGGCAGTAAGTGGCTAGTTTTTGTGTTGTCTGCTAGTGTAAGACTATTTATGATTGCTTTTTCGAGGTTGTCATAAAGAACTTGTAAATCATTTGTCTTCCATCAGTTGAGGTAGTGCTGTCAAATTTCCTTTCAGGTTGTTAATATAAGTTTTCTTTTCAATTTCTTATTTCAGGTAATTTGGATTGATTGTAGTGTTCTTCTACTGATTTTGGTTATCTTTAATTTTAGGGTTTACTTTGTTAAGTACTTCATCATTAGTTACCAATTTTGGGTTGGTGGTCAGTACGAAATCTATTTCATTTTTTGTTTTGTGGTCTGGCGATAACCAGGTCCATTTGCGAGATTTTCTTTTCTTGAAATTTGTATTCATTACTGCTAGTTTGTATCCTGTGCATGTTGTATTAGGCGTGCTGCTCTCGGGTGTCGTTTCACATATCCAAGGTTACCCATTATTATATTTTCATGGCGTGTTGGATGTCCTATTTGAGCATTAAAATCTCCCATGATGATCAATGTTTTGTCACCTAGGTCTTGTGCCGTCTTTACATTCTCGTAGAATATGGCTACAACTCCTTCTGTTACGCTTTCGGTTCGGGCGTAAACCTGGATTAGGGACAGCTGTAATCCTTTAAATTTTAATTTAAAATATTTTTTTAATATTTTAATAACTTTAAATTCTACTCTTTTTGATATTCCGGACAATTTTACAATGTTATTTTGACAATAAAAAAAATTATTAGGAATCCTACTCCATGTAGCCCTACCGACTCACCTATGTAGCAAAATATATAGTCCTTATGTTCTTCTATGTCACAGCCCATTTTTTTAACTTCTGCTAATCCGATAATGTCCCACTTTTCTATTGCATTATTTAGTTCTATCATTCTTGTCGTTTTTGATAAAGATGTTTGTGCATATTTTTAAGCTGTGATTATTTTTTGCTGTGCTGTCTTTTTTATTATGTTTGATTTTAATTGATGGAGGGTATTGGTCATTTTCCCCCCGGCTTGGGGAATGAGGTTTCTTGTTATGTAGTTTGTGGTTTTTTTTTTCTTCGGCTTCCGGTTACGATTTTCTTTTGGTTGCTATTGGCTACCAGTTCCTGATAGTGAGTTATGCCTAGAGCGATTCATTTATTCAAATGCATTTGTTTCATTATTTTGTTAAGAGTCCTTTGTCCTGACCCATTCTCATAGTTTGATTGAGTTGGTGTTTTTCAAGGGGACCTTTTTCATTTCTCATTGCCCTGGTCATCTTGATTCGCCTTGCCTCTAATTACCATCTTGTCATACTGTGTGATGGCCACGTACGTTACCTTTCCTTTTTTCTTCTTCTAATTTGGGTTTTAATTCTTACCTAGTTTGTAGGATCTCCTTGGGGTAATCTTCAGTGACGAATGTGGGTGCTGGGAAAATTTTGTTGATCCTCAAAATTTCTATTTTTATCCAGGCTAAGGTAAGTTTTACTAATATAGGTCTCCGTTTTCTCTCATCTTTTTTGCCTAGCCTTTGGGCAGCGCTGATTTCCCACTTGTCGAATTCTCGTATACCACATTCGTTCTCTACACGGTTTAGTACATCGACAACTAGTTTCATGAGCTCGGTGCTATTATTCTCAGTTTTTTGTAAACCGTGAAGAATTATGTTATTTTTCCTCACTTTTCTTTCTAGATTATTAACTTTCTTTTTAAGTGTAGTCACTACTTTGTTCAGTTTTACATTCTCTTCAACTTGGGGTTTCAGCTTTTCTTGTATAATTGTTTCCAGATTAGATGTTAAAGAGGTAGTTTGTTTGTTAAACTCTTCCTTCCGTTTTCTCGTCCATCAATTCGTTTACTTTTAATAGAAGCAATTCCATCTGCCTGTCCATTTTCTAGCGAGAATTCTAATAAACAGTAGCTTTTATTTTTCCAGGTCACCCTGGTGTCTTAGTGGCAGCAACGACGTATTGACAGGTTGGTTATGACGTTAGTGAGTTTGTAGCTGAGGTTATATTTACCCCAGTACCCCAGTTTCGATTCTGCACAAGATACTTAGCTTGAATTAATGTTTTTGTTCTATTTACATTGGTTGATAGTAGTTAAACAATAATAACAGGATGTTTCACTTCAAACTGTTTTTGCCGATGTTTTAATTTTAAATAATCCCCGATATGTTAAAATCTACACATCAATAAATATTTATGTTCCTGTTCGACAAATCAACCGTCACCTGTGAGTCCCAGTTCCTGGCTGGCGCGCTGAGCGGAGCTCACCACGCCCGCCGTCACCGTGTTGCTGAGCGCCAGCGGGCTACCCATCGCCACCACCTGCACCAACCCTACTACAGCGTACTATACAATCAACCATTACAACTCATCATGTTGAGGGAATTAATAATCAATGAATCTATCATTATTATGGAGTATTCAGAATAAAGAAGACACAAACTGACTTATTGAATTGCAAGGTTGTCTGAAGCAGATTCAAGTTAAGTACAAACCCACTCGCCCGGCCTGATGTCGGCGGAGGAGCCCAGCTTCATTGTCGTTAAATTCTTCACGGGTATCCTCAACGTCGCGAGGTCTGACTTTAAATCCACATCTTCTACTACAGCTATGTGTTTAGAACCATCCTGGAATTTAGTCACACATACAATATTATTAGATAATACTGATTGGTATCACCCACTCATTGTAGATCCTTCCGACTAACTTATAACAGTGGAATTTACACAAGATACAGGAATAATATCTGTATATTATATTTAATGTTATATATATTAATTGTAACAAGATTTAATCTCGTTTTGAATTATTTATTAAAATAAGAACACTTTAGATAGGTTCAATTGTTACTGTTAGCAATAATGTAATACTTTTGATATCAGAGAGAAAAATAATAGTTCTGTACATATTTAAACTAAAAGCAAATGTGTCACTTCTTGAAGTAAGATAATAATAAACAAAATGTCTCCCAAGTATGTGATGTAACTTGTATGGAATTAAAAACTTACCATCAACCGCACTCTAACGACTGCATTAGGTTTATTGACGACCACGTGAGCGTTAGTTAGTATTAATCCATCTTCTTTTACGATAAAACCAGACCCGTTGGATAATGTCAAGGGTTTACCAGAAAAAAGGTCCAGTCGTCGTCCATCCTCAATTTCTATATACACTACAGAGGGTGCGGAGATGGCTACAACATCGGCAATAAAATTAAACTGATCCCGTCTTCCTGATAAATTAAGCACAGTAGCTGCTGATAATCTTTCTTTCAGACTAACATAACCTACAACACCCGCGGCCACTAATAGTCCACCAAAAAAATAATTGTTTTTTAAATTGTCTCCTTTGTGCTCTTGGTTAAAGGCTGATAACGTTCGGCAGACATAATTATAGTTTATTTTTAATTTAGTATTTTTTATTAGAAACCTAGATATGGTTCGTATTGACATTTTGCGGTTTATTATGATATCTGACGTGAGACATTTATTATCATTGAACATTATTGGCCGGCCCCCGACGGCAGACTATTAATAAAAAATAGTGATGTGACGCAAAAATATAAGTAGCGGTTTTTTCACTTCTTTTATTATAAATTAAACGTTTAAGAAATTATAGAATATACAACAGAGCAAGATTGTAAAATGAAATTACTTTCCGATTTACAATTACAAAAATATTAAATATCGTAAGACTTTTTTTATCACATTTTCTTGTTTCAGTTATTTATGTATAACATTCCTCCCCTGAGAATGTTTAGGAAAGCTTTAGGGATCAAAATAAAAACAGCTTTTAATCTTAAACTTGAATAATATCTATTTTAATGCAACATATTTCTTATACATCTAAACAATATGTATATACACATTTACATAAAAGTTCATCAAATTATATGTAAGTTCAAATTGTTTTAAACAATTAATAAAGATGATATGTATGTGACATAAACCTATTTAACAAAAAAATACAAACCTTAAATTATAAATACAATATTAGGAACTACACTACAGCTACCACTAACGAAGATCTTTAAACAAGGTACCAGAGTAAAGAATAGTTTTAATTAAAGATAAGTTTGAAGTAATTTTGAGTTTCTTAATGACTAGATGTATCATTAAATGAAATATCGATTTTTAAACTGTTACCGATACAGGCAACTCAATCCGTAAATTTAGATTCAGATTTAATAAAATTATAGCCTTTTTTAACTATTTCGTCTCGACCTCTCTACAAAATAACATGAATCTTTGAAATACTCTGTGTTTTAACAAATTTAACATTATTACGAGCGAACCGCAACTTAACAAACTCAAAGACTAGCTCCAGTAGGACCAGTCGCAACACCCGCAGCCGACCACCCCGTTCTCTTTACTGTGGCCGTTCAGTTTGCTGAGGTCGCTGTCTCCGGGGCAGTAGGTGTAGAACACCCGGCAGCAGGCGGCGTCGTCCCGCGGGAGGGCGAAGTGCACGTTCTGCGCCGCGAGCCCCGCCGCGCCCACCGCGCTCGACACCAGCAAGTGCACGAACTCCAGTTTTATTTTTACCTGCAATGTTACAAGTTTTCGGTTACGGGAGCCGTGGCTGGGTACATTTTAAAAAGAAACACTGATCTCCAACCCACCCCTCTACAGTCCAGCTGCCGCAGCGCCCCGGGCTTCATCAGCGACCAGCTCTTCCACACCGACCCCACGCACACGACCCTCATGGAGTTCCCCTCGCCCTCCCCGGCGGCCCCCGCGCGTTCTACCAGCGCGGCGGCGTGCGCCCCCAGCGCCGCGCCCGCCGCCGCGAACAAGTGCTGGCACAGCCCGTCCCCCGCGTACGCCAGCTTGGACAGCTTAGACGTTAGACCTGTGAGGAAGTCGCTCGTTAGCTATTCACGTGGTATCTCCCGGAACACACGTCACCCAGTCTAAACTCTTCTGATATAATTATCGTTTGCACGTTCGAGCTCTCGTTCTCTTTAAGTATAGCATAATATGACAATATTCTGTTACCGACCTTGAGACTTCTTGAACTTCCCCTCAACTTCGTCATCGGCAGTAGTATAACTAATCGATATTTGTAAATATATTAATATAATAACATATTTTCCTCACCCGCAAACTGCGCCTTGTCGAAGTGTTGATAGACGTGTGGGAGCAGCTCGGCCCGTGACGTCACACGGAAGTGTTCCCGCACGGCGTCCCAGGTCCGCGCCGTGGGGTGCTCCGCGGGCCGCAGACCGTCCTCGTCGTCGAATATGGTCTTGACGGCGCGATGTGCGATCCAGTACGCTGGAACACACGCCCCGTGTACAATCATACCGACGTGATGCACATTTTGTCTAACTCGATGAGGCTTTTGTTTGCGATTGTCACTAATAATTCCCCCGTATCTATTTCTGAGTAACATTATCGGATCGCAGAGCACTTATGTAATCAATTTAGATAACCTCCTCGCATACACAAGTAGGTTAATTATAAAACGCAAGAGAATAATATATATATATATATATATATATATATATATTATTGCGTCTTTTTGCAACTTATTGCGTCTTAAACAATTGGGACAGGAGCAGACATATAGATATATATAAATGATAAAGTTCGGTAATAGTATACACATCGCTCACCGCTGCCTTCGTCGCCCAGGAAGTGTCCCCACCCGCCGCAGCCGTACTGCCGACCGGTGGCGGTGCGCAGCAGCCCGTTGGACCCCGTGCCTTCACCGAACACATTACATTAACATTCAATAGTCAGACATTACGAATATTTCTGCCATTTCTTTAAAAAGGCATATACTGAGAAAGTAAGTAAGTAAAAGTAGTATTGACAGCAATACGTTATCAAATGCGGGAAGACGTTCCAGTATCCAGAGAACTACGCCTTCTATTCAAAGAAACCTCTCTGCATGTATTACACTCGCGTCGACTCAAATGATATATCAAGAGTAAGATCCATTCTTTAATATTTGTTTTTGCAAATTGAGTTATTTATTATTGTTCGTTCGAGACTTTTCTTATGTTTCTATAGTTTCTGTTCACGCGTTTCATAAATGAAAAATATGAAATAATTATAATTCTTAATTAGTACGACTTAATTTAAAATTTGTATTAAATTATGTCAGTTTTATCAGCAATAATGAAACTACATAATATAAACAAACCTCTCGATACACAAATAAAACATTCAAGCGTGTGAGGTCGCCGTCGCAGCGCGCTTAGCATTATTAAAATTCAATGACAATTAAAACCGGAAACCGATACACGTAATAAATAACATCAGGGATTTGATAACATTATGATTAAAACGAAAAGTCAATTCGAGTCGTTAAGTCAGTAACCAATGACGTACAAGTGACCCAGTTACGGCAACCTCGCCAAGTGCAAGGTTATCTCGGGTTGCGGGTTATCTCACGGACCCGCGGGGCGAGGGCACGAGACGACCCCATCGGTAACTTCAATAACGGTCCCTCATAACAGTGACACAACGACGGCACACGTTTACAACATTACCGGCAATGAGCACCATCCCGCCGCGGGGCGCGCCCGTGAAGAGCGACCCGGTGGTGTCGGAGGCGACGTAGACTGCGCGCGCGCACCGCTCGTCCCTCTCCTTCAGCCGGGCGGCGAGCGCCGCGTTGGTGCTTTCCTGCTCGCACCCCGACAGCGTGAGTCCCTGTGGAAGTATTGAACAAAATAAAAAAAACAAATTTATAATGACAAAACACACCCCCAACAGTGGATTGCATCGATCTACTCACTAAAGAATCCAAGGGCCGTTCTATCGGCAGCCCGGCGTCTCTCTTGCCCGCGTGCAGCATGTCGACGACGCGCTGCACGCACTGCTCTATGCCCAGCGACCAGTGGTTGGTGCCGGGGCCGGTGGACCTGCCCACCACCCGCCCCTGCTGGTCACATATCACCAGGTTGGAATGCGTGGCTCCCCTGGAATAATTATTGTAATCAATATTAAATAAAAAGGTGAATTAGAAGTGCATTTCTAATTCTGCAAACATCGTTTTCGTTTTGTTGTTCTTCGCCGGGAACTGTTTTATTATTATTATTATTTGAGCAGTCTAAAAAACATTTACAAAGAATAAAACAACAAACAGAACAAAATTTTACGTAAGTACTCGTATGTCGATGAGAGTAAAGTGAAGTGAAGCGTCGTGGCGTGTGCGTCGAGACACCGCCAACTAATCCCACGACTGCTTCAATCAACCACCCGTTTTATTAAACACTTTATATGTTAAGCTTTCAAAGCTAACAAACACCTCCATAGTATTCTTTACTAATTTCATTATTATATAAAAACAAATAATAATGGAATAAATAAATAATTCCATACAAAAGAATTATCTTTAAGGAAAACAGAAAGGATTTATGTATGTACGTAGTCGGTATGTACGCGCTCAGGTGTGTGAAGTGTTTCATTGAACTTGACTCTGCACGTGCTCTGAGAGACGTTGTTTAAGACTATCGGCTCACTGTATTATTCAGTTTAAGACTACAGTACAACGATTGCCTTGACTTATTATAAGTCGTTGAAAAATATCGTGTCCGTTCATCATAGTTGCACACTTCATACAAGCCTTTTAAGAAAAACAAATACGTAGCTGAGGAGCGCCGCACCGCTTGTAACAACCGCTCGCCTTGATTTGTTCAACGGTGACAGTCGACTTATTAGGTTATTCACACATACCCTTTCCATAATAACAAAATCCTTGAATCTAGCGAAAAGGTTAAACAATATAATATATATATAATATGATATAATTTAATAGGACTCTGTATATTGATAATCGGTCGATAAGGAGCGACACCTGATAGCTATTATCTTATCAGATAGCGGACGGATCATGAACTTGGCCTTCTTTTAAAACAATATTTAACTTATTCCGGATCCGAAATGAACACTTCCGTAATCATACACGCGACACAACAGCCACACATTCCGTTAATTTAATATTTTTGAAGACAACAATATCGACGCGTTCGGTGCATGATTTGACTCGAAGCTACAGTTTAATTTTTTGATATCGGTCTGTTTGTACGCTCGCGCATCAAGTGTGAGTGTCCGAACCATCACCACCACTGCGTAGAGACGCCAGCTCACCGCAGCATTTCAATATGCAGCAATGCGAACTTAAGAGGCGCTCGATAGATCGCATGGAAGCATAGCACCGATAGCGACACATTCTTACAAACACACATTTAATAAAATATAAACTCACACATACACACGATATGGCAATGAATATTACGTTTAAAAAGACATTTAACCTCAACAAGTGATTGTAATTCAAGTATTACCTGCGGAATGTGGGCGACTTACGACTTGCAACAATCTTAAGACACACCCGCACACGCCCACTGCTCTGAGACTGTAACCCGCTGGATGAAGATTGAGTAAAAAAATAAAAAACAAATCGTCTATGTGTACGTGTGTGTGTGTGTGTTACGTCAGTTCTATAAACTACGGTACACCTGATCAGCTCCGTGGTGCGAGGGAGATGTGTTTATTTCTGATAAGACTCCTAACGAGCACAGCATCACAATAAAAATACAAAAATATAAAGCCGTTGTAGACCAATGCAATGCAATGTAATAAAAGCTGATCAGAAGCTTATAGAAAGTTGTTTCAATTGTTAGTTATGAACTGACCGGTGCGTCTAGAGCCTCCTTTTGACATTGTATATTAAAATAAACCCTTCTTCGTCCGTGTGCTGCTTCATTGATATCTGAAGTAGTAACAGTAGTGTAGGAGAGCTGTGACGGGCCGCAGAGCACATTTCGTCTTTGGATATTAAATATGATTTTTTTTAAAGTCAGACATTTTGTTTTTGTATATCTGTACAAGTGTGTCTGTGTCGTTTAAAAGTGCGCGCGGATGACAGCTTCAATAAAGATGTTTTGAATCAGAATTTGTACATTATATGCGAGTAAGTACGTGCAGTCGACTGTCAACCACGGAGCGCATTGTAATAACGTCTCTAGAGGTATAATTACTATTAAAGTCAAAGTGACATTGTTAACGTGATTTTGGACGATTTCTAATAATAGTTAGAATAGTGTTAATGAAAACTATTTAACACCCGCACCTTACACGCGCGATATCACTGGATTAATTGGTTCAATTGGCAACACTCGCGTTCAGGAAGACGTGATGTGGGTGTCTTATCGGGATACGTCATTTGGTAAAATTCAAAGGCCATCGGGAATTTCTTTGGAAATAGAATATATCTCTATTCCCCGATTACTTACTTGTTACAGTACCTGTGTACGAATTGGAACGTCGCCGCTATTATTATTATTATTATATACAAATAAACAATTGTGTCTTCAGTATTCTCATTTAAAAGTAATGACATACGCGGAACCCGCGTTTAGTAAACGGAGTCGTGACTCAGTGACCCCGATTCCTTGGTTTCCATGGGTTTACGGACGGACATACGAGTCAGTTGTTAAGCCCGAGTAGGCAGTAAAAGTAACACGTGCCGTAAAAATAAACATTGTATGATTTTAATTGTTCATTAAACTGCCGCAACATCGCATTATTTAAATGTCAATCGATGAAGTGTAAATAAAAAGTCTAGTCCGAGCGAGTCGAGGCCGGCGCTGAATGTCTTACGTCGACTTTTATCTTCGCTTGATATAAACGAAAAAATAATGGATCGTCCGTCTTTGACGAATGTAGTGACACCTACTGTGATACTATTTACATGTATGAAACAATACTGTAACTGCCTCGCGTAACTGCACTGTATACTATAACAGGAGAAAAATAAACCTATGATTTTCTCTTTTCATGTCTCTACCAATTATTTAAATAATATTTTTGTTTGACAAATTCTTAGACGTGTTCCGTGATTGCAAACTCACATTTTGTTTCTATCTATATTCTACCATAACTTGAATATCTTTGGCGACCTTTGCCGACCTCGAAGTTGTATTTTTAGCTTACCTCTTAATACTAAATGACTTCGGACTGGATAACCACCACTTACTCCAATTCAAACTAATTGAACGTAACTGTGCCGAGGAACTGCAGCACCAGTTCCTCCGACGGCGGGTCGCGGCGCTGAGCGTCATCACTCGTGACGGGAATGTCTAAGGTCGTATAATAATCTATACTCATATAATAAAGATGAAGTTTGTTTGTTTTCGATCTTTCGCTTCGGGGAGATAATCTCTGACAATACGAGACGAACTTGGTGTTTTTGTTTAATTTTACAATAAGTGGATTATTGTAGAAGGTAGGAGACAAGACTACCGATTGGTAAAACAGTGCCTTAGAAGAATCAACCATAGCACTAAGAGTGTGTGGAGTCGCATGCGTCAGCTGGACGGCTGGACAGCTGGATAGATATATAGATCTTCGAGCGACGAAGTGTTCATCGAATAATATTTGTTATTAATTAGCTCACAAGTTTAAATAAATAGTGCATCGACTACAATATTGTAAAGGCAAAAAATATCAAGGTTGTCAACAAACGAGAATTCTTGGCATATTTACTATTATTATTTAAAAACAGTCTTATATGTATAGCAATAAAGCTTCATATCACTTAACCTAAGCGTCGCTGGTAATGATATCGGAACGGCATAATATTAAATGGGAAAATATTTTGGTTCGCCTTCAATCAAACACTGCGATGTAGTTCAAATGGTTTAGTGTTTGTACACAATGACGACGCCACGTGTCCAGTGCTATATAACTCTTATTTTTCCTTGTCTTTCTGTCCTTAAGCTCGTTTGTTTCGGCGCATCATAATAGTAAATGTCATCACACATGATGATCATCAAGATGTCCTAACTGTTATATATATACATGACATACTCTGAAGTCACAGGTTCTGTCTACTGATAGTGGAAGCTCATTTTTAAATTGTACATGTATTAGATGAATTGTTGTGTGAAATGTCTGTCCGTCTATCGTCTACATTTTAACGGACTTTGCTTATTGATTATTATTGTATTTTAAGTTTTAACGCAGCTACCGTTAAAATTTTTGGGAAAATGTAACAGGAAAAGTACTGGAAAAATTATTCATTACACTTTCTTAGAAAACTTAATAAATAAATTAGAACGAACTATCTAATAACATTAATCTTTAATCGTAAGTATATTTAAGTTAATTTAATCAGTTAAAAGTTATACTAATGAGGAGTATACAGAATAAAAAATATTATTTAACTGCAATAATTAACTATTAATATGAAATAACTGACAGTATAATATACAGAGTAATGTTTTAATTTATGTTTCAGAACAAAGAATTCAAGGTAGGCCTTTCTACTTTCGAATCTAGCATATTGTTAATTTAAACAAAACTGCAATAAATACTCACCCTTCAACGCCTCCAAAATACATAGTTTTGTCCATATTATAATTTGTTTACGATAAGGAAAGCGTGGGCGGTGAGCCCTGTTGTAAAAACAGAGCGCTGATAATAATATTACAATATCCTAACGACACATGCACTTGCCACGAAGGCGAATGACGTACTGAAGCTTTAGACCAAGTGACGCTGACGTTTGACGTTCCGACATCTTTATAGTCCGAGTGACATTGAATAACATTTTTTGACAGCTAGTGATGTGTTATTTCACAGACTGCATAATATATCCAGAACCGATCAATTAACCGATGTAAATAATATATGCGTAATAATGATAATAATATTATTAGCAAAAATTATTTATAAACTTAACGGGTATTAAGCAATTGTATAATATATTGTTTGGTAATCAATATATTGCCACTATAATTATTGAAGGAGAAAAAAAAATCCGTTTTTGAAACTATAATTATTTCAATGTTTATTCAAAGCTGCATCAGAGGTGTATTAAAAAGATTAGGTAATAATTCCAATTTTATATATTTTATAGATTTATCTTCACACATAAATGTATATTTTGTAATTTACAAATATATTAACACCAAACACACCGACAGACAGCTCAAGGAACATCGAGATCTTTTATAATTATAATTAATTTATTTCTAATGTACAAGAATATACATAATATTTATAACATAAATATATATGGTATATATATAACTTCAGTCAATCTTAACTAAAAATTTAAATATATTGCATCTTTATTTAATGTATATTCATTTTATATATTTTGTCTGGGTGAAGTAGCCTCTTGCGTCCTCACTCGTCCTTATTTAATATAATAAACTGTTAATACTTTTGTAATATACAATCTGTACAATACAGTATAGTCAATAATCATAACAATCAATTTTAACATAAACAAACAAAGTGAGTGAGTGTGAGTGAGTGTGAGTGAGTGTGAGTGAGTGCAGCCGACGCACGTCGATAGTCAAACGGAGACGGGTGCAGTCGTCTCACACTAGAAATATGGAGTCTAAAGGACCACTTTATTTAGGAGTTTTTAACAAGTTTTTTTTAATAATATTTGTAGTAACCAACGTAACCATATTTTTTTAAACATATTTAAAGAAATAAATTGTAACAAAATAGCAGTAACATGATAAGTAGTCGAGGGGACACAAATGGAGAGGGCCGCGACGTGTCGTCACGGCACTTAACTGGTTATAATACTGTCATTCACTACATTTATAAAAAAATATAAAAAAATTGGTTTTCCTTTGAAAACAATTAAAATCTAGAAACATAATCCAAATAAGGAATGTTGAGACAAACATGTTATAGTCTAGTACGGCGTGTCTGAAGGAGGCGTTGAAGAAACACGAGCGCGTGTCGTCATCATTATGTTACATTTTGTAATTTTATCATTATATATATTTTTTAACTTGTTTCACTTCAAAGAAATTGAGCATAAAGTAGGTCCGTTATTTTTAGGGGAACAAAAAAGGTTATAATTCAAAATATATAACACCAACAATAATTAAATATAGTTAGGACTTCTTATAATATTAGTATTTACTATAAATTAAACTGTCTGCTTTAAAACATAAGACTAGAAATAAAATATTTACTTAAAAATAACGATATGTAATGATTCAAAATAAAATACATTTTTTACTACCAATGTAATAAAAAACTTTAGAAATTTAATAAAATTTTTGGGTTGGCTTCGGTACGCCGGCGTACGACTTCGGGGACTGAAGGGAGGCGTGTGTTTGTGTGACGGGAGTTGGTCTACCCATTTTATTGTGTGCGAGTAAGTTCATTTTTAACCGATTTAGTAATCTTCATTTTAATATAATTTTAACCAATATATCGATCACTGTATTAGTATTACTGTAAAACAACAAATAATTCTCAAAATCTTTGTTTTGTTTGATGATGTGAAATTTCAAACGGCGGCCGCTTTGCCACTATCAACTGACATTTGTGATTTTGGCTATTTCTAATATCCCAATTAATTAAAAAAATTCTTCCAACGCTAAAACCCGACGCCGTCAACCCCGAATCCACGTAGTCTTGTCTGCCCTACCCCTAGTATTTTTATAAATCCGGATGCGCAGAGGACTGTGACATCTCGTTGAAACACAAACTAGCCGCAGCGGCCGAGGCTAACAATCCGAAGCTGCGTAGCGAGCTGGAGTTTTAGTGCTGTCTTTCCCGAACGAAGTCAACTTAGTTAAATCACTCGCGCACAAAAGAATTATTTAAAAAAATACCTCTTTCATCCCCAAAGTCGTACGACATTAAATTAATGTTTAGCCAATGTCTTTAATATAATATACATTTATTTATAAAATAGCACAGCCTTTGATTTTAATATTAGAAATTGGGACAAATTTACGTGAAAGAGTTTAGAATAGATATATCCTGTTTGAAGAGTTTGTATCAAACAATTAATAACGATTAATGCACGCACTATACAAAGCCCTTAATTGATATATATATCCACGGAGCCTTATAGACCTTTATACATTTATAGTAATAATCTCACACCCAGTAATATGTACACTGACTATACAATTATTTACTTCATGTTGTCTTCACACGCAGGCGACGGACGTCTGCACTTGGGCGTTTTGCCGCCGCAGGGCTTGACGTCACCTGAACATGTCAAAATAAAACAATACTTCTTACTTACTTCTTGTGTATAACATGTTATGACATATGACGTTCTAATCACTGCAATGAAAGTTATTCCACAACACTGTGGTAGGACATTGGTTACCTGTCGGTAGCGGTAGCGGGTTGGACGTCCTCGTCCAGTGAGTGCGAGTGTGTGTGCGTGTGCGTGTGCGCGTTGGGGCGCGCGCGACGCGCGACGTCGTCGGCGCCGGACTCGCGCCGCGCGCCGCCGCTCGCGCAGAAGCACGCGCAGATTATACGCTTGAAAGCGAACCTAAATCAATTTCAACATATTGTTACAACAATATAATATTTACTTTTTAAAATTAAAATCACAATTGTATGTTTTGTAATCATCGTTAAACATATTTATAAAATATTTTGTTTTATTACAAGCAGATAGATACTTATAAAAAAAATAATATCCAAATTTTATTCACCGGTATACCTAATACCAATTTCAAATTTTAAATCATTACAATACTTTATTTATAAAGAAATTGTTTTTTTTTCTAATACAACAATAGGCACACATACCTAAAGTCTTTAGAGAACAATGCATATATCAGAGGATTGATGGCGGAGTTGCAGTAACCAAGCCAGAACAAAACGGAGAAGACTATTGGCGTGACACAGTCGCCACAGAAGGCTCGCACCACGTACACGCTGAAGAAGGGCAGCCAGCAGAATACGAAGCCGCCGACGATTATGCCCAGCGTTTTAGCCGCTTTGGTCTCCATTCGGAAACGTTTTACCTGGGTGTTTTATTTTGGATTTTTGATTAAGTTTAAAGATTAACTTCTTATCAGATGTGAAGGAAGTGTTGATTACCTGCGCTTTAATATTCCTTTTGCCCATCCGCCTTGTCCTCGGTCTATCATCAAATTCGTCATACAGCGGTCCGGGAGACAAGTGGTGCGACGATCTGACCCTGAGGCGACTCTCAGTGAGTTCTCTACCGTCTCTTTCATAATGTACGGCATACAGAGACGGGCTCGGTGATCTACTAGGTGATCTTGAGTTCTCATGAGCCGGACAGATTTGTTCCGATGATGGATATGAGACGGAGATTTTGATCTTCTCGTGAGTTCGTCTTGCGCTGGAGTGTCTGAAATAATAAAATTAATTAATTGGAAAATCGTAAATTTAAAAGAATGAATCAATTATAAAGACCAGAAAAAAATGACAATTATTATATTCTATGTTGAATGCGACTTTGATAAAGACATGCGGATTTAAAACATTAAGCAGCGATACGATAACTACGGAAATAAGAAAATAGAAATCTCTTCAGACTCTGTAGCTTATTAACAATGCCTTTAGTATGTTAAATCGTCAAAAAATTAAAACCTAAATCATGGTCATGCAGAATATTGCAAAGAGAAAAGGTTCTAAACAGAATTAAAATAATCCTATAACATCCAAAGACCTCCTCAATCTCTCCGGTGAAGCGCTGAGTGACGTGCTGGTGGAATGGTTGGATGCTGTGGAGAGCGGCGAGCCGTGCGGCCGGGCGGACCCTCGGCCTCGGTGTATACGAAGGGTCAGACGGTTATCGTCGAATCTACTGCCAAGGCCTCTACCTGTGTAGGAAAGAAAAATAGAAGAAGGGAGAAATCTGACATATCATTTCTCAATACATAACAAAAACTTGCGCAGTCTTATTATTTATTTACTATAGTCTCGATATCCCCTTTTATATTATGGGTTCACAGCCAAGGCTTAATAGAGAAAAACAAATTGTTTTGCAAATTGTCAACACACCAAAATAAGTAAATAAGGCAACAAGATTTTATTTATCCTATAAAACGTCTTTCTAAAATAAGCAGAAAGATTAAGGAAGAATAATAAGATTAAGTTATAAAATTAAGATATAGAAGATTATTGATTTGAATATTCCGGTAAATATGACCACATTCCCATTTGCTTCTGGATTATAGGCAAGAGAACTGTTTCTAATTCCTACGTTCCTAAAAATGGAATTTACTTTTATATGATCAGTTACTCCATTACGATTTGTTATTTCTTTGGTGCAGGTTAAAACTAGTAAGTAATTAATCGGAAGTTAAGCGGTACCCCTGCCTGTGGACATTTGCATATATGCCAACGCGTTCCCACTCATGAAAAATGGAGTAAGAATAATGAAGGTAGAGATCTCACGAAATGTGACTATTCCTGAGCTTCTATTAGAAGATAGTACTACTATGATCTATTGTGAATCTTCAAAGACCAGGCAAAGTGCAAGTCAGAGTCGCAGAGAAGATTTTATACGTATTTTTACAATTTAGCAGTAAAATCTGACGACATTAGATACGAGTAGTTCCCAGGAAAGAACGGAACTACATACTGGTGTAACGTACTGTCATTATATTATATAATATGTGGTAAAACTGAAACAGGTACGGTGGTCAATGAAAATCAGAACTAGAGAACTTGTAGCAATCAGAACTTGTAGCAATTACAGATTTTCTTCTATTCCGTTTTCTATAATAAAATATATATATTTATAAACGTCTCTAGCTAAAACGGGACTCAACCTTGTTAATTTAATATTTGAGAACCCTATAATGTACCATAGGAAATCCCATGACGCCGAATATTGACTAGGTCATGTAAGATAATATTAACTCCATGGCCACGAGGCTTGCAACACTCAACGCACTTGGAATAGAATAGCAATACAATAGAAACAAAATATATTATAAATACATTGTGAACATATCGGAACACATCGGTTTGATTTAAGGTATTTCTTTTTATATTTTATTTGATTAATTTGCGATAAAAATAGTGGTATTTTTATTTTATTTTAGAATTCCTCCAACTATTAGTCAGCAGAAATCTATTTATAGCTGTCCGTCCGCACGTAGATACTCGTACATACGATATGTTTGAATACAATATGTACTAATTCTAAAGAGACTAACATTAGTGTGCATTATTTTAATAAAACATCGTCACCACCACATCACCACATCTTTCATAGGCTATTATTTTTAAACATTTACAGGAACTCATCAAAAAGTTGTTACACGGATCTGAATTTATTGATTTTTTTATAAGTTAGTAATAGGTACTACGTGTCGATGTTGTTTATTTGGGGTATAATTTGTTTTCCTATAATATCAATTATTTTCCCATTAACCTTTGTAATAAGTACAAAATTATCGGTCGTGATCGTAGAGGTCTGTGTATAATGTCGAACCTTTCTTAAAGGTCCAAATTCCTTCTCATAAATTTATAATGTAAGTTTGAGAGCACCACCCACCACCACCCACCACCATACACATCTTGAATAGCTCATGCAAAGAGATGAAAATATATGTATTTACAGTATTATTAAGAGTACTGTGTTATACTTACGTTAAACAAATAACAATTGTGAAAATTAATACAATTAATATAGTTTTACTTAGTTTTACTTCATTATATGCTTAGATGGTGACGTAATGATATTCTAAATATTTAACACTTACTGCCTTTTGTAGTCCGAAACCCTTGATTGATTGCTTTTGTGGTTCTGACGGCAGCCTTGTAGATCCTCCAATAGAAGAACAGCATCACGAACATGGGTATATAGAACGATCCCAGAGCCGAGTACACGACGTATCCGGCGTCGTTGGTCAGCTCGCACGTCCAGGGACACGGTGGGTTGGCCGTCCAGCCCTCTTTGAGCTCTGATTCTTCAGGCTGTAATATATAGAAAGATAAGGTATTCATTAATATTATATTGAACTCTCCAACAATCTAGATGACCTGGGAATCCCCAAGTTTTGATATTCGTCTGTAACACGTACGTACTCTTAATAGGAGATAAAAATGTAACAAACACTAATAATAGGAAAAAATATTTTTCATTATTGTCTACAAAAATATATTAAATGATTAATTGAATCTACTTTCCAATGAATAGAGAATTTTCAGTGAAAATGTATATTTTACCTGATATAACGGAATATCAGATAAGTAATACGTAAGGAGATTTGTTTTTTTTTTTTAATATCAAAAACGAAAATGATTACACTTTACTGAAAGTCCAAGACCCTTATGATGCCGACGCTTGATTAGACACCGCACTGAGGCGCGTACGACGAGATGTAGTTGATAATATTAACAGAATCTAACAAGCAAGTCCGTGCTATTTTAGGAATTTAATCAGTCCACAATACCTAAGGTGGGCGGATGTTCCAGAAGACAAAATTGTATAGTAATACAAATAGGATATAATAAAAGTAGCACTACAATTTTTTAATATTGTAGGTTTGTTCCATGTAGAGATCGGAAAATTTAACCTCCGTACAAAAACTTAAGCTCATGCTGATCAAGGGCTCATTCCGCGATAGTCACATGTGTCTCATTTATTATTAAATCTTTGAAGTCATACTTTCAACTCACCCGCTTATCCTTCCATCCGACCAGTGGTGGAAAACAAATAACAAATGAGAGCACCCATAATCCAGCTATCAGTGCCTTCGCTCGTTTTCTGCTCATAATGCTTGGATAACTGACCGGTCTGGTGACAGCTACGTAGCGATCCAGCGAAATAGCACAGAGATTCAGGATAGATGCTGTGCACATCCAAACATCCACGGCTAACCAGACCGAGCACCAGACGTCTCCGAAAATCCATACCTGTTAGAATTATCTAATCGTAGTAAATTAAAAGTTTTTTTTTAGTGTAAATATGAGTACGTTTAGTTCTGTTTTCTTATTTTCAAAAGGTAAGTTTATTATTACCGTCTTATGTCTTCTAATTCAGAAGAAGAAAGAAGACGAAATTAAACCCCAACGCTATTCATTACCCAACCTTATTTACTTAGATACTATGTTTTTGTATCAAATAAATATGGGCAATTATACAACAACAACGACACCAAAATGCAATTATTTACTTAGTCAGCGTTAAATGATTGTGTCTATGGAAGACAAAGTTGGATGCAAAAACAAGTTAACCGAGTTACATCAGATACGCGCATGTGTAGTACGACAGCATAACGTTAGAGGTACAGCGTCGAGCAAACGTTCAATCAGGAACACCGCTACTGTGATGAGTAATTAATGACTTCATGCATCATTCATAATATTCTGCCACTAAAATTATGAATTTACAAAATTTTCTAAAACAAACATAACATGATATTCAGATCATTTAAGTTATTAAATTATAATTTGATCAACGATTTTGCTATTGGCAATAGATATTTAGATCACTGTGTGTACGTTCGTAAATAAAACCATTAATGGTAAAATATTATAAAAATGTAGGTAGTCGAATTTCCAAACGAATTTCAATAGTAGGAGACCGAACGGAAACGACAGATGGTGCTCAGATTAAATTCAATTAGTGTAATAATAATAATGAATATTATTACAGCGATCCATTTTCAGCAGACTGTTCTGAAAATACACGAGAAATTATTTATAACCTTGCAGAAGGTAATTGTTGTGATGCTGAAATATTTACCCGTAGGATTTAAGCCTGCCTCCTTTGGTATCTCGGTGCTTTCACGAAGAAAACCAGAGTAAATGAGATTTTTGTACTTAAAAAAGTGAAGGTATTTAAAGAAAACTTCAATTAAATCTTATAATTTAATATTCATGGTAATTTCCATTTTCTAAAAGCTAATAGAATTCGAATAATAACTTCTATCTACTATGTATAGCTACGACAGCTTTAGAAGTTTATTTATTGGGCTTTTAGCTCTGATATTGGCGTTGAGTGACTGATGAATTAGATAAGATAAGAGTTCTTATCAAATACTTAGACGAGGAGTGTTTTGTTTTGTTAGTAACAAAGTAAATATAATCCCTTTTTCTCCCGAAACTATTATGAATTTAAAGCCAATTTCATTACAAAGCCCCTTGTTGAGAACCATTGGCCATAGTTTTTAATATTTTAAAAGATTTTTTAAAAATTTTTATGTGAGAGGACCATGCGGGTCATTGGTGATATGTGATCACCACTGTCCACGAACTCTTGCAATATCTTGAAAATTGCAATAGCATCGCCAGCCTTGAAGGTGTCGTATCGATCCGGAAACACCACCGAAGGAAGTTTATTCCGCATATTAATGGTACGTAGAAGAAAGGTTCTTGAAAACCGCACAGTAGAAGATCACCGCGCATCCAGGTGGTACGGATGGTGTTGCAGGTGGTGACGTGCTGTGCAGTGATAAAATTCAGCTACAAGCATCAGATTAAATAACATTTCGGAAAGCTCTGCCGTGTAAATACGATAGAAGACGCACAAAGAAGCCACGTCTCTAAGCAATGCCAAAGAGTCCAGCAGAAGTTGGAGGGGAATATTTTGAAAAGCTATAAATCAAGATTTGTATGTATTCGTACTATTTTTTATTTCACTAACAATTTTCGGAACGGCCCTATATATTCATAAATTGTCATCAATAGACGACACTTGAAAACGTGGTGCCAAAAACCTTTTGTGTCAATCAACTTACTGGAATAAAGTTATTGGTAATAAAAGGCTTGAATAAAATGTCGTAGGTGTCTATGGTACGCTTACGTGTCGACTTGATTTTATTTATTTTTAATGATAAAACAACTACGATTTAATTTGCCTCTGACAGCGAGTATCAAGTGACTAGAAGAAATCGCCAAACGATAATATTTTTATTTATTAAGTTGTTTTAAACTGTGATGAATGTTACGATTGCCACAACCTGCGTTCTTGCACATGTGGAGCCCAGTTATTTATGTGGCAGCCAAATGAACAATGTGATCTGTGTTGGGCGTTGTAACGGTCTGTGTTCAAACCGCAATAAAATATTGGCCTATTTCAAACTTATGGGTAAATAAATCTGGTTTGGACTGGTTCCGCAGCCATGAAGAAACTTATTAAGATATTCTTGGAACCATATTTCTGAAAATTGTATTTTTTGGAAAAATGTTCTCCTCGGATAATATGAGGGATAATAATGTTTTAAATAATATTGTTGAACGCAAGAAATTTAGGTACGGTAGTAGGTTTTACTCGATATTCAATTTCAATGATGTTAAGTTAAATATTCAAGTATCATTTAAGTCTAAAAATATGACCCTATTATTTCCTAAAATTTTGTAATTTTCACGAAAACAACGAAATATATTTTAGGCTATTATAATATTTTTTTATATTATTTAGGGCAACTTTATTTAGCTTAAAATTTATGTGGCCATATATCCTACATGTAAGTACGCTTTACCCCGCAGATGTCTCATTAATTGGAATAACTTTACAGCGATGATCGAGGCTTATAAATTTGATTCGGAGAGAGTGTGCGGGACAGGACGGGACAGGACGGGACAGGACGACCTTATAATATTGTACTGATAATTAGTTAGTAAAAAGCTTAAACACTAAATTATGGAATTAAAAGAATTATAAAACCTTAATATTAAGCTAAGTTTGGTTTCATTGTGTTTTTAATTCGCTGAAAGCTGAAATCCTATTTAGCGGAGCGCAGCAAAGAAGTAAAGAACTAATTTAAGCTTGCCGTTGTTTGGACTTCGTCTGTAAGCATTTAATAAAGCGCCGACTACTTCACTCTTTTGTTCTTCTAAACTTTGATAAAGAAAACGCGATTTCTACGAATGATTTTTAAGAAAATTTGTAAAATTTAATTAGCTTCCGAATGCTACGAATAACTATTAATTTTGGAACATATTTGTGATTCAGAATTTGTTTTGGAAAGTCTTATATTTTGATTATATATATATGTATATAAGCGATTTACTACCAACTGACTCATCACGAAATCTCCGAAACTATCTGTCTGATTAACTTAAAATTTTATATAGTTACTTCTTTTGTGACATAGACGTCCACTAAGAACGGATTTTATGGAATTCCTATCCCAACTTTTTGCATTTCGACAAGTTTTAAATCTGTAGGAGCTATACCCTTAACGCCCCCGGTTACCATAGCAACGGTTACCATACCTATGTTTACTATAGTCACAGTTACCATGACAACGGTTAGCTTCACAACGGTTACCATTGCAACGATTATCGTGGCAACCAGAGTTTAGATGAGGTTGGGGGAGGGAGGGGGGGTGCAAAGAGTTAAAAATTATCATAAATAAAAAATCAAGGACGTAAAAATATAATTTATTATGAAATTGAATATGATATATTTGAATAATAAATAAATATTATTAAAAGAAATAATTCAAAGTATGTCCTTAGTTATATGATGGCAATTTTTTCGTGGTGTAGGCCTACGCGCGATCCCGCCACAGTACATAAGAAGGGTTTTCTGTAATAGCACCTTTGAGTTAAATATTGAATGACCCCGGTCTTTTAGTTACGGTGTTGTATTTTATTCGCGTGTATTCCCAATATAGTTTATTAATATTCCAGAAAGGGGTTTATGCGACGTCTGTTTTGTCACCGAAAGAGAAAAAACTAATTTAATTGTTCTATGTATTAGTTTTCACATTAGTATTATTATTTTTATGCTATTAAATGTGCTTGTAAAATAATTTTGAATACCAATAAACATAAAAAGTTTAATTAATTGAAATATATTCATTCACTCGTATGTAATGCAATGTAACCGTGGGATCTTAATCTTAAAATTACAAGCACCTATTTGAAACTTAATGGAAAAGATAAGAGACAAAATATTAAAAACAGTATAAGGAAAGTATTTCAAATAAAGTAAAAATGTATAACTTGAAAGTTATTTCTACAAAGATTTTTAGAATCTGCAAGGGAGATTAGAACGGAAAACACAACTGTACGAATATAAATCTTATTTTGATTTTAACTTATTATTAGATTATCAATAGATCAGTAGCGGTTGATAAAGCCGTCCGTTTTACTGCAAAATTTGTCATATTTCCAAAATAAACTACGTCGGGCTGTTTGTCACAATTTTGCTCTCATCCCATCATCGTTTTGTATTGCAATATAATATAGACCAATATAGACCACAACAACAACAAGGTCTACATTATATTATCTGGAAGCTATCAGCAAAATACAGTCCATTTTCGTAAAATATCAAATGTATGATTTTGAAAATAGATTTAAAATGTATAAAGCAAAATTTATACCGTATGATGTTTGAATACAGTGAAGTTTGGGACTTTTCAGTCGATTTTAGACACATTGTACACATTGACAACATTCAGTATGGAGGTCGGAGAGTGTTTCATTACAGGAACGATGCTTCTCAAATTGTTAGCGTTAAAGAGGAAAATGCATCGCAAAAGGATTGTTTTTGAAGTGCCTTATTTGGAAGCAAAGAGCCTCTTTAATTAAATAATAAATAATGTTCCCTAAGGTATTTGTAAATATATGCAAGTGTGAGGTACGCGTTGAAATAAAACTATTTTAGGGATTTAACTAATTATTACCGTTATTGTTTACATTTAAATTTCAGTCTGATATTATTCTCACGAATACGACTGGAGCAAAGGATTTCAATATACCGGAGTTGGACATCGGTGTCTCGTGGACAATAAAATATAGGTATTAATAATGTGAATGTACTTGGTTATTATAATTATAATTTGGTTCAACAAAACAAAACCGAATTAAAACATTCCAATATTCTCGCCAAATCTGGCGACAATAGTCAATTATGTCGAACTAATAAATAACCATCCCACCCACTGCTCCCGTTGGCGACTTGGACAATACACACCAGCCGCATAACAACGGTGACGTAATAATAGTAATATGAAGTAATATACTTGTTGTAATCTCACTAGTTCAGACACCTGATACTGCTAACTCCTGCTCGTGGATATCTGTTACATAAAGCAAGTCCTCCTCTCATAAGTCCAAGTAGGAAAAGCAGGAATTAATACAGTTTATTCGACATAAACAAGAAAGGGAACGGAATACACGTAATGAAAGTAACAAGCTCGGATTTTCGGTTCCCTTACTGCTTGTAGAAAATATTACCTTAAAATATTTAACTATCAGCTAGACCAGCACTTATCGTAAACTATTGGTGTATAGATTAATTGATGTAAAGAAACTAATTGAAAAAAAAATTATTGCGGACTCACCTTAAATACCTCCCTTGTAGCCGAAAATGGCAGAACGGCCACGCCGACCAGCAGGTCGGCGACCGCAAGAGAAACTATGAATAGATTGGTCACACTCCGCAATTTGGAAGAGCAGAGAACAGCCGCGATCACCAGGCAATTACCTGGAAATGTATTAACTAATGTACGGTTTGAATAAGTTATTCTCAATTTATAGATGAAAGTTAACCATATTTTTATGTGTATATATATATATATATATATACATTTGATAAAAAGAATCCAGTAGGAGTGGAGTAATTGAAAAGTAATGCTTATGTATAATTACTCATCTCATTTTATATCTATGTTAGTATGTTATACTTGAAGTCTTAATTGTAATGTCAAGTTCATTTTGAGTTGGTCTGCCGACGTCGGTGTACGTGTGTGTACGGTGTAGCAGCGGTCACAAAAGAGATACTGTTTTGTATCGTTTATAGTAAAATGGTTTTCGTAAAAGGATTAACGTCAATATTTGAAAGTTATCGATTAATTTTTGAATACCGCCGACAGAACTTTCATAGCGTTGCAGATATGGGAATCTCGGCCTTCGATGTAAAATTACAAAACAGTGCCCGCATTATTGGTGCTGTAAATTTAGCCAGATTGTGTACAGCCCTGAGAGTGTACAATTTAATGTAATTGATAAAATATTTATCCATACAAGTATCTACCCGCAGCTGCGGCCGTCTCGTAGACGAGTATAACGAAAGATTTTACACTACACAATTTCTTATACCATATGCGTATCACTCACATTCAATCTTCATTGACTAGGCATTCATTCTTCATCGTTGTAAGTCTTAAAAATGTGTGGGGCCCGGGCGTCAAACCCAGGTCTCGCTCGTGAAACGGTATGACTGACTGTCCCCAATATTATTCTATTAAGCCTCTTGACGTAGCGATTAATAAAATAAACAGTTCCTTTGAAATTCGATATCATACTCAAGATATAGATCAACGTAATAAAATAAAGAATGGTTCATAAAGAACTAAATAATATTCTACGACGTGATAGTGACAGTTCTACATACCGGTCTGCTCAAGACTCGAAGACTACGGACGGCCGCCTTTGTAGACCCTCTCTACGTCAACCGGTGATTCCATTAACTATTTTAATTCTAGACTACTAATTAGTCTATTACGTAATTAGTGTAACTTTAGCACCAAATTAAAGGTCAGAAAAAATAAACTAAGAGTTTGAATTGAATAAAGTAGTTTTTCTTTTTTTCATATTAAAGATTGAGTAATTGTTAATTCCTAAGCACAATAAACGCCCAAACGGTAGAACAATATGTTTATTCATTACAATTAATATTTAAAAATATATTTCTTATAATCAAACATTAACTTATTTCCAATAAATATTTTTCATTTTTAAATAAGTCATTAATGTTTAATTACGTTTGATATTTTCAAATCAACACACAAAAATATTTTTTGAAATCTCTAGAAGATAACAAACAATATTTGGTGCCTGTCTCCATAAAATAACTATAAAGCGGTGTTTGGACGAAAAGTAACGCGGGTCAGGCTACGTCCGTGATGAATGGCATTCAGACGATCATCCGAATCCTTTTTTTGCTATTACAGTAAAGTTTAGAATCAATCCAAGCTCATAAGACATTAAAGGCAAATAAAATTCTAATATAAAATATAAATTGGAAACGTTCCTCCAGTAATTTGGATGTAAATTGTATTTTTGTAACTCAATATCGCTCCTCCAATTTGAGCACGGCCGTAGTTTCTCGATTATAATGACTTTGGTAAAATGCGATTCTTTTACCGACATTTTATCTTAAATAAATAGTCTCCAGAGAAAATTATTTAGTAATTCAACACCACGGGGTGAGTCGACTTAAAATAATTTTACTGATGATTTGTCATTCAATTTAAAATCCTATTGAAATATCAGCAAGGTCTAAAACTGTTCAGTCGACGAATCTAATTCCAAATTAGATTCTAGGAATACAAAACCGAAAAGCCATGTTAAAAAGTAAATCCAATACTGCCGAAGGAGACACAATCGACGTTCCCGGCTCCGAATAACCAAATCGAGAAACGTAATAACAAAGACCTTATTGAATAATATAGGAAGGAAAGCGAAAGGAGCGGATACCATTACCGTTGCGATTGTATTGTTCATTTTTAAAATAGGCCATATCGTTTATTTTTATCTTTATCTCGGAGAGCGGCGGACTCGGCGATCTTTAGTGTTTCTATCTATATATCTATACGCAATGGATTCATTGAATTTTGAATACATTATCTTATTCATTTAATATTACTTATAATTAAGAAACATAAATATCATAAAATTCTGTTTTTGCGCGTTTGTGGTGTGAGAGAGTATGGGATGCCAATGTATTCTCAAAAAAATATATAATATTGATGTCGCGGTCACATCTAATCACTTAATATGCATAGAAATGTCTAAACTTTCGGGATATCCATACTCGCTCTTAAGCCAGCTCCACTCCCTCGGCGATAAGGCGCGTTGAAAAGAGAATTACCTTGAAAATCAACTAAGATCAATAAACAGGTATGCCACGACTCGTTGGCAGAGCTATGTAAATTCACATTGTATGCGACAATAACTTTCTAATGAATGAAATGAAAATCAGAATCCTAACAAATATCAACAAAAAGAGATTTAAAACCACACACGAGGCATGCTTCATTTCCGCGCCAAATGAAACATCGACAAGCGTCTGGAGGCACCTTGCAGGATTAGCGTCAGATGTTTTTGACAAGCGTTTCAAAAATATTGAAAAACTTTCCAATATAAATAAAGTTGGAAATAAATATTCATTTATCTGAGAAAACTTCTTTAATCTACTGGGATTCCGAAAGAGACACCGAATATTGAAAGTGGCGCTGACTTATAATAAACGATATTTAAGTTAACTTAAGAGACGAAGCTTCTTAGCATTCCATGGATTCACCCAGCGGGTGCCGGGCCCATCGCGTTGCAAGAAGAGGAGCGCAAACAATACTTGAGACTTGCGACCCAGGAGTAGGCTTAAGGGGCCCCTTTACTATGCGCATACACTCTCACCTTCACTGGTCACGCTCCTCTCCCTACCTAACCAAATATCCTAAGAACCTACTAAAGCCGCCTTTGAAATACATTCTAGAAATAAGCTGATGATCGTTCTAGAAAGGCCGAGATCCTTAAATAAGTTGTAGAGAGATTTTGCTGTTATACCTCTCGCTCCTACTTCTCCAGCGTACAAATTAACTAAAAATTTATTCCTGATCAGATCAGTCGTTATATAGTTCGTAATATTTGTTAAGCTTAAATGTATGATCTTTGGGTATGTTTGTTTCCCAGTAAGCTCCACAAGTATAATGCGCCTTAGTTGTTTTGAGTACAGGAATAAGTCCAGCCTAGATGACGAAACACAAACATCCCCGGGGATTTTGTACTGCCTTTCATATGTCCATCATGAGAGTCCAATCAGGAGACGCCCCCGAGATGGAATAAAGTTTTAGTTTAGATTTTTTAGACGAACCTGCTTTTACGAACTCTACTGGTATTTTGGTGGTCGTTATACCCCTCTGCGCTCTTGCTACAGAAAGACTAACTGCTTCTCGTATGATTTCTAATACTTTATCGTAGCGACGCGAGTATTTGCCTCTATTTAGAAGTACCCTACGCTACTAGCAAGTGTTTTGCGTTTACTACTGCCTCCCCACAGATGTTGCAAGATTTTTCGGTGGGTTTGCCCCATCTTACTGAGATCTGGGATCTTTGATCTGGGAGAGTCATTTGGAATGTATTAAGATAAAATTTTAATAATACTGGGGACCAATCATGAAGCAGGGTGCGCCATTTTAAAGCTAGTGGAGTTCAAAAATCTCATATGGGTGATCCCATTCATTTTGCAATTCTAGGCTCATCGCGTGTAGCCGGTAATTATCGTTTTCATCTTGCCGAATAAAGGATTTTATTATTTCTATGTCTTGTTCTTTCCTACTTGATCCTAGACCTACTTTATTTGTTTGAGCACCTATAATAAATTGTTTATGGAATTGAAGCCGTGACTCCAGCTTTGTGGCAATTTTATCTTTTGGGAGAGATGTTACAGTATCATCATTCAATTTTGAGATGATATTTATTCCGATGGTTTCTTTAATTTTAACTCAAAATTGTGTCGGTAAAATAAAATAAAGATCAAAGTACGTAAAATTACCAATATCAAAATAAAAACGTAAATAAGGACTGGAACCAAGTCTGTGAATGTTTGAGATGACAACTCCACTGGGCGGTTGTCAGTGAGGTGTTAGGGCGTATTTTATCTCATATGTTACAAGTTTCAAAAATGCCAATATAAATATTTAATCATATAATATTTCTAATAATATAATATCCTTTCTTAATTGATAATTTCAGTTAAATATGAGAGCTTTTTAAAATTCAGAAAATAAAAAAAATGATAACATAAAAGTATAAAATCTTTTAATAATGTAGTTATTGAGTTGAATTAGTTTAATTAACTTATTTAATTAATTTGCATTAGCTTGTACGAGTATGTTATAACTACAATCAATATATGTAAAAATATTAAAGGCTAATGAGATGTGAGTGCAGATTTATTTTTACGTATCATTGAATTTCAAGCTGTAATTTTCTATTCAATTTATTCTCCTAAAAAAATAAGAAATATTCGAATGTTTGATCACGTGTTGAAATTCTATTTGAAATTTATTAAATGCTGTTTTACTCGTTCATTAAATCCCGCATGTATTTACCCTCTACTCTATACTACTTCGATCTTTTTAACTACGCAGGTTAGGAAGGAATTGAGCGGTGCTTAGTTCTCCTAATACGATTACTTCGCTGGTTTTTTTATCTCCAATCAATCCATCAATCAATCTCAATATCTTATTTATTGTGTCAACGATATTTGAGAATGTTTCCAAATAAGTGTAGATAATGCTAGTCTATGTTGCAATATTAGAATAACGGGTGAAGCGCGACACGCAGCGGTACAAGATGTTAATGTCACAAAACTTATTATGTTTTGAAGATTTAAGTTCTGCTTATCTAAAGTTATATTGATTTGTAACACCATCTGCAAAGGCTTTTCCGAAATGACACTTAATATTATTAGAGGCATCAAACGGCAAACGTCAAAAGGTAAGTACCGGAAAGAAAATCTCGGCGATATTATAAATATAACAGAATAGAACCTTAGCAGTGCGGAGTCGTTCAGTCGAGAGCCGACAAACAAATGTAATCTACTAATGGAATCCTCACCGGCACCCACAAATGTATGCCATTGCTCCATCTCTTTGAACTAGATTCTATTCTCGCTTTTATATAAACCAATGTACCTCGTTATATTATTGCGGTTTAGTTGATGTCTTCGAAACGAGATCTGAATATTTTATTGGTTACGAAACTAAAAATTTCAATTCACGTCGACGAATAAAGGAATCAGCGGAGTCTGTGAATCTGCAGTTTCAATTTATTGAAGAAAACGATGTATAAAAAAAGGATTTCAGATGCCGTAAAATCAAACAGTGGTTCGTTTTACGTTATACACACTATTGCAGCTACGGAGCTGGTAATATTTTTTTATATCAGTAGATGACAAATTAAATAAATTTTTAGACTAGATGAGTGACACCACGGACGTAAAGAATATCTCATCAATTAATGTAATAATTATAATAAGTAATTATTTTGATAGGAATAAATAACATTTTATAAATCATCTTGCGGATATCGTGTGTGTGTGTGTGTTTGTGTGTGTGTGCGTACCCGCGATCACTAGCACGTCGATGAGCCCGAGCACGGCCAAGCTCGCGACGCTGACGGGCTCGTCCCATCGCACGTCTTCCAGCAGCGCCGCGCACGCCGAGGCGTTGAGCGCGCGCATGGTACGCGCCACGCACGGGCATCGCCACCTCTAGAGGGCCATGGAGATGACTTACAGCTTCTGTAAAAAGGTAACTATGTTATGGTAATAATACTGCACGTTTTGCTTTTTGATATATAATTCTATTTTCTAGCCGCTCTGCTAACGTAAAATAAAGTATTGACACTACACAATATAACATATTGCAAAAAAAAATCATAAAATAACTAAAATCTTTAACATTTAGATGTTTCTTTTAGAAGGGTAATGTTAGAAATACACCAAATATATATCGTGCTTATACTCATCGACGACTTCTATCTTTTGAAGAAAACGCTATCCTTACTTTACATAACATTACTTCTTTTGCAAGCCTGGTGAGTTGAATCTTTGAAATTTTTCTAGAACCTATTTGTTTATCCACAATTAATTAAATTAAAGACGTTCCTTTTCGTATTATTAACAGCTTATTAACAGCTTACTTATGTGTAGAGAATTAAGCTTTATTTCAATTTGTTAATTAATCTGAGAAAATTAAGTTTGTAATACGCTCGCCCACTGTCGGTGGCTTCGTCCGTTTCATAACGTTGACGGTACATATATTTTAACGGATTTTAACTCATTTTTAGTCTAAATATAAAATTTATTTATTCTTACGTCAAAATAGAGAAACTGCGACACAAACATTTTCATTTACTTTTTTAAACTCCTTAGAAGTAAAATTTAACTAAATTCTTTCAACCCATATCCCAAATTGAAATTCTTCGCAAAATTGTAGGATCGCGCTGTGGTTTATCAACTTCTCCGATAACATAGTTAGTCAGTAAGGATTATTTTCTTATTATTAACAACACAAGTAGCAGTAGAGCAACGTTGTAGTTCAAATTCCATTCAGTTCTATTGCTTTAAAAGCTTTAAAAATAACACAGGAAATAAATTTACAGGGTTACTTTTTAATTTTTCAATTACCCAACTATTATCGAATAATTGCATGAACTTTTAATTGCTGTTGTTTCGATTACGTTCCACTGCCAGCATTAACACACAGTTTACTCAGTTGTAAACACAAACAGTAATCTACAAATCAAATAACATATATATGTTATTTGATTTGTAGATTACTGTTCACAACAACAACAACAACTCATATGAGTTGTTCAAAACAAATGTACGAGCGAGTGAACCGCTCGCTCCTAACAGCGGACGTCGAAAGACAAAACAGTTTATAAATCTTTATGGAACATATTTTATTCACTTAATTTGTTTTAATTTATTTAAAGTATTATTTGATTCGATTAGAACACCTAAATAGGCCTCCTCTGGCCAGTTACGGTAAGTACGGATATTAAAGTTAATCAAAGCAATGAAAGGACGGCGACGGTGCGGTCAGTCGAATGGTGAAGTTTTATTTACAAACCTTAATTGTATGTAAAACACGGATCAATTTCTATTTCCAAATGATAGTTTCGAAAAAAATTCCAATTAAATTTTCGATGTTGATATTGCCAAAGAAGAGTTTAAAATTTATAACGGACTAAAAAATCTATTCCAAATATAGTTATTCAGTAAATTGATGATTTGTTTTAAACTTAAAAGATTGTTTATTTATTGATTCCAAGTGGATGAAGTCGATTGAATCCAATTCCCGACGTAAAGTGAAAAGTAGTAAATGGCAAATATTGAATCTTTTGTGCCGGCGACGATTAATTGAAGTGGCCGCCGAGCTTCAGTGTTTATGGAATCCTTTTAAACCGATTAGATGTTGAAGATCGATGTAATCAGAGCTTTATTCATTTTGAAACTATTTTGTCGTTATTATTATTTACTCATTATTTTGATGCAGTGTTTTTTCAAAATATATATTTGATGAGAATTACAAATGGGTTGCTTGGATACAATATTAAGGGAGTATAATATTATATTATATATATATTATATTGCCCCGTTTGTTTTAAATAAAACCCTCCTAAATTCCAGGACTTGATAAATGTACGGGCGCAATGGCGGCCGTCCTCAAACTTAGCAGTGTAAGGGTTAAGGAGGCCATTCTTTACCTTTGATATATGACCCCATTACTTCATCTGAGGTAAGTCTGGGCTGTTCTAAGACTCGCGCGACCCGTTCACTCTCTGCTCTGTATTCGAAGTGCTTATAGAATATAAGCTGTCACCGAAGTCGTTGCAAATGTATTATTTCTGACTTTTTAGGAATAACTAACAGTAATCAATCCTTTATATAAAACAATACTTTAAAATACTATTGCAGGCGGAGTGCCTTCTGATTTTTTGTACCCACTTTTTTAGAATTGTGAATAAAAGTCAGAAGCAACGTGTTGCTTTTTTGTGAGAGATGTAACTTCGACTTTCAAATATATTTTTTTAACCGTAAAATTGCCCGAAGGCTCAAATGCTTTAGTATATTTTCCCACATGGGCTTGATTATGCATACTATGTAATATACTATGTAATATACTATGTAATACTCGTACCTGTGTGACTATACAGTATCGTACATAATTCAACCGATGTGTTCATAACAACTTCGTCTTTACCGATAATTATATAGAAGCATTCTACGTGACGTCATCAAAAATTTGTTTATTTTTTATGTTAAAATCAAATAAATCATGGTGACTGCATTATTTATTTATTTATTTATTTTGCGTTAAAAAGTTTGAACTTTTATTTAAATGCTATATACGAGTACAGGCAACATTATGTTTTGTTTTGAGTGTAGTTAAATTTAATATCACAACAATTCTCAAGAGAAGATAGAAGAAGAAGAAATGTAATGTATATCGGGATGCGAGCGAGGGAAGTTGCTTTAACGAGCTTTAGTTCTTAGAGTAGTTTCTCTGCACATATATGGGGTTGTATTTTTGTAGTAGTTTAAAAAGCGTAGGCAGAGCGACAGTTATTGCGACGCCTATTAATATAATCGTCTCTGATGTTTATTTCGCAGTTGAAAATTTCAGCTTTAGTGTCGGTCAGTGTATAGGAATAATCAGAACAGATGGCCTTAAAGAGTACTCTGCAAATCCTGAATTTGGAGTATATGCATGAGCTTCATTCCTTTCATATGAAATCTTTCTGTAAAAGTGAACATGCCGGAAGTGAACACTGTGATGCATGTAAACAGTGTGAAGATAGTATAGTGCCTTGTATAGATAATGGATTTTATAACCCTTTCACCTTTCACCGGCCGGATTTATGTAAATGAGATTGTGGCTAGAGCACTAGTTGATTTATATTAAGATACTCAAATTGTCCAAAATTATTAGAACATAACACAACCTGTGCAAGAACATATTGTCATTGAGTCCGATGCGATGTTGTGTGTGTGTTCAGCGGAGCGTCGCTTTCATTACGCCGGTGTTAATTGAAAAACCAATGGAAAGAGTAGACTAACTGACTTCAGTGATCAGTAGGAGAGAACATTGACACTAACGCAACAAACATATATATTTATTTCTTAGTTAAATATATTCTAGTACTTATTAAGGATCAATAATTATATAGTAAAAAGCTGATCAAGATTGCAATTTTACGAAGTAACCTTATTATAATTTTATTAGTAAAGTTATTATATAAAATTATTATAAAATAGATACGCTTCGTTTTTGAGAAAAAAATATTAAGACAATAAAATAATACGGAACCATTAAAAAGGAGAAGTTACTAAATATACGGAATTGAATTTATCCCTTTAGCGTGTTCATGTTTGTTTAGAAGTTCATCAATCTTTGTAAATATTGAACGAACAGGTGACTTCAACGAATCACTTCTATAAACAGAAACGTAACGATTGAGAACTGATTGCGTTCGTTACATCCGTCACTCTTTTTATGATTTAAAATAGAATATATTATTTTCATTGTTACCGCCACATCACTAATGTGGTATACGTCTCTGGTTATTCTGTGACGGCGGATCGACATCCATTAGTAGCAGTAGTAATCATCACATTCATGTTACTCATAGACGGCTTTGTATACTTGTCTCCTACGAAGCAAATACGAACAAAGAGATACATAGCCCCGTCGTTTGTCAAAATAAGAAAACTGCTCACAAACACTTATTTTGAGAAAATTAATAAGTAATAGTAAACAAATAAGTAAAGTTCTACATCATTAGAAAACGTTTCGAAGTTAAAAGTACACCTGCAGGTCAAACATTCAGCTGCAGCTTCCTTTCACGAAACTGTCCTATTTCGTGATCTGTAGCTGTCATAATGTAATGATTTTGTTTTATTGTAACAATGAAACTACGTAGGCAGCATCTGTACATCTGCAACGAATGACTAGAAGCATTTGTAAAATTAATATTTAATGACAAACAAAACACCAAACTTAAATAATAATATAGTGTATACTTTCTTTCATATTTTACTGAAAGAGTAGTGAGAGTAACCTTAAGCTGGTAACCTTTAATTTCTAAAAGAATACGCATTGTCACAGACTAATTAAGTCTCGTTGACTCGCCGTCAGCAGATAATAATCACCCGACGGCTTCAGACTTGATGATTAAAAATATTGTAAATTTAAATACAAAAACTACAGAAATGAAATTTCTAAGTCACAAGACTTTAGGCGACGTCATGGATAAAATAGGATCATGTGTTATTCAGACCCTTACAGGCTAATAAAGGAGTGTTCTTAGGTAAATGGGTTTATTTGGTGTTATTTAACTAGTCTGAATTGTTTGTGCAACAAAAACCATAACTATAATTTAAACTATTACCTTAAAAATTTCATTTTTAAATTATCGAAAAAGCTAGTATACAACACTCCTTTTAAACCTGGTGTTTGATTGACACTTAAGTATTAAAATAGAGCCCAATATACAAAAATCTACGAAGACTTACTCAGCTTCGGTCGATTTATATACGACTACAGACCAAGTCAGGGCTACTCGCATAGTATCCAATTTCCTGATTTCCTCTGAATATACCTGGAGCTGCGCCAAGTCGGTGAGCGGCGTATCGTATACGCTATCACGTGATTTATGCCCGCAATAATGGTTTAACGACCACTAACTGCCTTTCAGATACCGTTCAATGTGTAATTATGACTAACAAAAAATGCTACTAACTAAAGATAAATTAAATTTATTTCAACCAAAACAAAGTAAATTGATTTATTAAAATATTATTACTAGTTATGTACGTGTAATGAAATGTACAAATATGACAGCAATCCTTAAATGAAACGCCAACACGACACCAGTTCATACGTCTGAGTATTTCAATGTCAGGATCGATTTGAAATTAATATTTTATTAGCATATAACTCGAGATACGAATGATACACTTATATTCTAACAATAGAGTAATATCAACTAATAATATTTGTTTTATGATCTTACTTCAATTGTAATCAATGGAAATTCATTTTTAATAAAACAGGTTGTCTCTGTCACAAAGCCCATTTTTTCCTCGAGCTCGTCATATATTTATTACCGTCGCAAATTATTGATTTTAAATGTTATAGCCTAGGTAATTGTATTAAGGTTAGTTTCGAAGACATAATTCAATCTAACGAGGTGAATAACAGCATAATGCACTTACGTGGCGGGCGGCCAGCGACGCAGGTCCGAAGACCATCTCCTAGGAGCCGGGTAATATTGTTGATTCATTCATCGGTAAAATTATGCCTTTGCCGATTACGTGTCACGAGGGTCAGCCGCGTGACTTCGCCGCGTGGACCTTTAGCAGTGTAGGTGGCGCCATCTATTTACCAAATATGTGAATATTTGGTTATTGGATTTTTTATAATTTGACAAACTTTAAAGATGTAAGGACAAAAATTATCTACTTGAAATGATGAAAGTCGATGATGAACTTTTTAAATTTCATAAGGGTTCATATTATCATCGGGAAAATACAAAATAAAGTATTTATTCTTTTATCTTTCCGCTTTATCACTATCACTGCTTATTTACAGTATGTAATTAAAATATAAAAACGCTTCTTTTAGTTTAACTTTTATAGATAGATCCCTTAGTGAACTTCTTTGTAGATCTTTTTACTTCTTCAATTCATTATTAAATGATTTCGCCTCATCCTTAACCATTTCAGAAGTGCACGCGAAGAAAGGAACTGTTTGAGACGATATTTTACACATTGGTTAACTTAACTTGGCCTGTTTTCTTGCAAAAGTCTAATTTTTTGAAAATAAGTTTATGTATATAGTTTACTACTATTACTACTATTAGTGAAAGTGTGGTTACAATCGGTTCAGTCGTTTTGAAGCCTATTCGATACAAACAAACAAACAAACAAAAAAATCCTCTCTATAATATGAGTATAGATTACAATTCAGTTATAAGCTGTCTTAAATTATTATTACCTACTACTACTAATATAATAATCAACGATTCTTTATTAATTTATGGAGTTTTGACAGATTGTTGATGTTGAGCGCGTGGTGTCCAGTTTATTCTTATTTCAACGTCGCTCATAGAAACAAATAGTTGAAATGGTGTTACATAGAGACCTACGAGGATAAACAACACCGGGAAAAATTGTGTCAAACGGCGTGAAATAGTAGCAGTGAGAAGCCTTTAACTAGAAAAAATATATATTTATATTATATTTATTTAGCTTCACGCCATATCCTTTGCAGGGTAACCACAGACGACGGAGCGCCAAACGCTACAGTCTCTACATATCTCTTTCGCCTCGGCCACAGACATCACCCTCTTCATACATGCCCTCCGGAGGGTCCTCATGCTTTTTACGTGACCTTCCTCCAGTATCATAGATACTGTGTTTACGAAGGCCACTAGAGGCCTCCCCCTGTCTCTCTTACCGCTCACTTTTCCTGTATAAATCTTTTTGCCATTCTGTCATCACTCATTCGTTCGACGTGCCCAAACCACCTGAGCACGTTCTTCTTCATTCTCACAGTGACATCTTCGCTAGTACCTGCCATTCTGTGGATCTCTTCATTGCGGATTCGGTCAGCTAGACTGACTCCGCATATTCTGCGAAGAGATCGCATCTCCACAGCATTCATCTTTCTTACATTCTTCTTCTGTGTTACCCACGTTTGGCTGCCGTATAACAGCGTATAGCCAAACGTGCAGCTATGCTGACGTTTGGTCGTCTCAAAAATGCAGCCAAAGCATCGTTATGTCTGTTACCGGCAGCAATACGCCTTTCCACATCCATTTCGTATCTTCCGTCTCTGCTAAATATACTTCCGAAATATACCTCTTCATTCACTTGTTCTATTATCTTACCATTCACGTTGATCTTACATTCTGTTCTTTCTTCATTTCTTTCAAATATCAGAACCTTCGTCTTATCTGCATTCAGGTATAGACCATTATTTTCACACTCATCTTTCAGACTGGTAACCAATCCCTGCAAATCGCATTCTGATGATGCAATGAGCACTGCATCATCTGCATATAGCAAGCAATTGACCTTAAGGTCACCTACTCGTACTTTCACTCCCATGTCACTGTCTTTCACGCTTTGGAGACAACTATCCAAATGCAAATTGAACAAACAAGCTGTCATAGCACAACCTTGCTTAACACCCGATTGGATGTCAAACCAGGGCGACATGTCAGCTCCTACTCGCACACAGGCTGAGTGATCTCTGTAAAGAGACTTTACAGCCTGTAGCAAGGGTCCGTCCCCTTTTTATCGGGGTAGTATCTCCCATAATTTCTTTCTCACAACCCTGTCAAACGCCTTTTCCAAATCCACAAAAGAACAGAAAATCTTTTGGTTTAGGGCCAAAAACTTTTCCGTGATAATGCAGAGGGAAAAGATCTGATATATACACCCTCTTCCAGGTCTAAAAGCTCCTTGGGCATCCCACAACAGCCTTTCAGATCTCTCTTGCATTCTTCTCGCTAATATTTTAGCATAAACTTTATCGACCAAGCTAATCAAACTTATATACAAAGATACGATGACTGCACCTCGCCAATCGTCTGGGACCTCTCCTGATTTCCAGCATAAATTGAATAACTTAACTAGAGAATAAGGTACTGTTAATAATTTACAATAACAAAGAACTATTTTAAAACACAACATATATTATCAATAACTAATTAATTTTATTATAAACATAGCGTCAATTAAAATCCATACATTTTACTTTGTATTGGGTTGTGTTGGTCCTCCTTATTTAATGATGTTCGCCAAGTGTTAGAGAGTATTTATTGTTGTCAGCGTATCTCAGTTTATTTAGCACATCAAAAAAATATCCCTTGTTTCCAAATTCTTTACAAACTCGGGCATCATTAAAATAATAATTTGGTTACCAAATTACAATCCGCAGATACATGTTCGGAATTTATAAAGAAACCTACAAATTGATAGCATTTTTTTAAATTTTTATCTAATTTATGGTATTTTTATTTACAATTACGTCAAATAGAAATTAAAGTTTTGTTCTTTTATTTTCAAAAACTTAAGAAGCCATGAACTGATTTATTAAGATAGTTAATAAAAATACAAAATATTTATTTCTTTTACTAAAATTGCCGAATGGTTTTTAAATTCTACTAACCAGCAGTCAGTCAGTCAGTCAGTCAGCGATAGGTACGAGTTCCTACATCTAAATGAGAATCTCGGGACGCGTAGCGTAATTACCTGACAAAAAACAACGCAGCAATTAATTTAATTAACACTATCACAGTACTAAGCAATGACAATTATTAAACAAGAGGCAGCAGTTTTTAGGATAGATTTACATAAAAAAATTAATGAAACTAAAACTACGGGGTTTTAATGTTTTTAGTCTTGAAAATGAATTTGACAAACTATTTAAAATTAACTAAGATGAAGTAAATAGAGATAAGAAGCTATTCAATATTAAAATAAGTAATGAAAATTTACTCGTTTAAAATTTTCTGATGTTTTAATCAGGCTCTAATGGTTTGATTACAACCTATTTTATATTTTGTAGTAATAACGTATTTTCGCTGATCAACTTTGAAAATCAATGTTTTTTTTTAAATTAAACACAAAGTACTCCGCTGAAGATAGAAATAATTGAAAAAGACGAAAAAGAAGATTTTAAGAAAATAAAGAAGCCACTACAGAAAGCGATGAGTAGTGAATACAAATGCAGCTGCGCTTCCAGGGTAGATTCAGATTGGGTTCAGATTGGGTGCATATTTACTCGTACACACTAAACTAAGTCACCTAAAATATTTCTTTAAATGACTTACAACTTTTACAGATACATTGTTGCCCTTTCCAATAACACAATAGATTTTTTATAAATGTAATAAAAGGCCTACAATTTTTTACAATTATTCTATCAAGGTCATAATAATACCACGTTCTTGTGTGTGTGTGTGTGTGTGTGGGTGTATATATGTGTGTTGACGCACGACTGACGATTGATTTCTTTAGAGGCAAGACAGTATCATTCAGTATAAAGGTCTCTCCATTCAATTAAAGTGACGCAAGGGACAGTATAAACTATACTACTACTGAAAATACATTGTATGGTTTATCTCTATCTTTTCCTCTCTCTCTCTACGTTTGTGTCGAACACACATACTGTGCGTAGAGAAGGTATGTGTGTATGTTAAGTCAAAAGATTTTTATTTTTATTTTTTTATTTTTATACCATCTGGATTGGTGCTTGACTACATTCCACCTGATGGAAAGTGGAAATGTAGTCATAGAGGGTAAGGCGCATTAACCCAGTAACCTATTCACTCTTCTCTCGAAGACACCCAAATCGTATTGGGACGGAAATACCGACGCAGGCAAGCTGTTCCAGTCCTTCGCTGTACGAACTAAAAAAGAAGAAGCATAGCGCTTAGTTCGGACAGGGGGAATGTCCACAACGTAAGGATAGATATCTACCGTGCGTCGGAACGTCCTGTGATGGAGGGGGGACGGAGGAATTAAATCATGTAATTCCTGCGCACACTCACCAAAATGTATCCTATAGAATACTGAGAGGCTAGCAATTCTTCGCCTGTGTTCAAGGCTGTGGAGGTTGGCTTCAACCAATTCAGGGTCACCTATAAGCCTCTTTGCTCGCCTCTCAATTGAGTCCAGAACCGCAAGATCAGACTTAGCGGCACCAGCGAATATATGCCCACAGTACTCCACACACGACCGGATCTGTGCTTTATATAATACAAGTAGCTGTCCCGGTGTAAAGTACTGACGGACCTTCGCAAGAACGGCAAGCTTTCCTGCAGTTGCTCTTGATCTGGACTCAATACACCGACCAAAGTTGAGGTTCGAGGAAATCTCTAAGCCTAACAACTGAAGTCTGTCACTGTATTCCAAAGATACACTCTGGAAAGTAGGAGCCCAGGTGAAAGGGCTCCTTTTTGCGGTGAACAGACACGTCTGCGTTTTGGTGGCGTTGAATTTGACAAGATTGGCTTTGCCCCATGCGGAGATATGCCGTATGTTGAAAGCTTGCTTATAAGGCTCGCATGCCAGACCCTGTCAAATGCCTTCGAGACGTCAAGAGAGACGGCGACTGCATCTCCGTTCTAGTGGACCAATTTCGGGGAAACCCGTACTATCGGTCACTGAGGAGATCGTTACCTTCAAGGTACGCTAAAAGGCGCGAGTTCAATACACGCTCCATAATCTTGCAGAGTATGGAGGTGATTGAAATCGGTCTATAATTGTGCAAGATTGGCTCGACTGCCTTTTTTGGGCACTGGTTGCACGTTAGCAAACTTTTAAGATTTCGGCACTATTCCAGACTTGAAAGAGGGACGATACAGACGTGTCAATATAGGAGACAACTCAGCTGCGCATGTCTTGAGCAGAATGGCTGGTATACCATCAGGACCACTGGCTTTATTCACATCAAGACGACATAAAGCTCTCCATACCTCTTTGTTAGTGATGCGGATTTCAGGCATCGAAATACCGCAGTGAGGAAGATGTGCTGGAGAAGCATTGCCAGTGTCTAGATATGAATTATCAGCGAACAGAGAAGCAAATACATTCGCTTTCTCTGTTGCTGTATGGGCCAGAGATCCATCCGGCTTCAGCAGAGCAGGTAGTGAGGGTTGGCAGAAGTTCGACTCGATCGCTTTGGCAAGAGACCAGAGAGCTCGACTGCCAGTAGGTCTGACAGAGAGCTTTTCGCCATTCTTAGCGATACGATCGCGACGAGCCTTCCGTAATGCCCTTTTTATAGGACTTGGCAGCTTGGTTAAAGGCTCTCTTCTTTAAACTTACATCCGGAGCTTTGCAGCTTCGAGCATCAGCACAAATTAGGTATGCCGAATGTTTGCGGTCTTCAGCATTACCGCATTCGGCATTAAATCATGGGCGAGCTTTTGCCACCGATGGGTACGTCAGCAAAAGGAATGAAGTACTCCATTACCTGATGTACCACATCGGTTATAGCATCCGCGCAAATCGACGGAACCAAAGAAGAGAAACAGACCTGCCGCCAAGGATAAGACGAAAGAAGTGCCGCATCTCATCCCAATCTGCTGACTTGTATTTCCAAACTCGCCTAACACCAGGTGGTTCAAGAGCTGGTGGGGAATATGTAAATACAGATTTCACCAAACAGTGATCGGAGGTTCCCAAGGGGGAGGTCACCTCTACACGATACCTATCCGGATCAGTTGTCAGCAAAAGGTCCAGGCAATTGGCTGTATGGCCTACTACATCTGGTACCCTCGTCGCTTGCCTCACTAGCTGAAAGAGGTCGAAAGACAATGCAAAGTTCCGCGCTTCTCTTCCAGTATGGTCGGTCTTCTGGTACGGGAACAGCCAGTCCTGATGACAGGCATTAAAGTCCCCCAGAAAGACGAGCCGCACTGATGGGTACTGATGCCACATATCAGCGGCCTCACCGAGATACTCAAATAATCTAGTTGTCTCCTGATCACCGCTGTGCGAACGGTAGACATAGGATTTTTTTGTTTCCTGTGTCTACTAAAATCCATAAGGAAGAAAAAGTAAGGTCTTCAAGGTGACGGAGACGCAGGATATAGAGGTCGTTCCGTGCGTATACACAGACCCCGGCACGTGAGCGAAAGTTGTACTCTAACGAGTAACCGGGATGATCCAGGTACGCAGCGAATCTCTGTCAAAAAGAGCAAGTGCGGTTGCTCTGTCTCCAGGTGGTGGTGGACAGGTAAAAGATAAGAGTGCAAGCCCCTGATGTTAGTGAGGTGCACTTTAAATGAGGAGGAGTGCAACCGCTGTAAAAACTTCTTCTTTTTATTGGACTTTTTCATAAAAAAGTCTACCCTATACTACAGTCGGGTGACCGGATAGATGCTAGCTTATCCATCTAACCTCTAAGCAGGAGGCTACCCGAACTGCAGGGACCCCCGAAGGGATCTCTGCTTATGGACCGTTCCAAGCCCCGAAGTAAAAGACCGCAGCAGCCCTTCGCCTTAGGCTGGTCAATTACCTCTCGCTGCGCACGAGATCCGACGAGCCCCCGACAACTGTGGGAACCCAGACGAACAGCGCCGAACCTCTACAGCTGACCACATTACCACTACGAATCCAACACCAAAACCGGTAACCCGGCAGTTTACACGCGCAAGCGCATGCGTCGCTGCCGGAGGGCTTAGGTACCGGGGTCCCGTAGTACCCTGATCTTAGCAGCTGACCCGTAGTTCAGCTGCAAACTATCTACCGCCGGGTATCTCAGTAGATAGGTCAGCAGAAAGCCGTCGCTTCGGATCCCGCTACCCTCTTCGACTGGGCACCCGACACAATAAGCACCAACTCAACGCCAAACCGGTTCGCCAACGCAACGCAGCTGTTCAGACCCATTTCCTGTATAAACGGCTTCATCAAACAACGTGCCGGAACACGACTAGGTCGCTTTGCGGCACGACTTTGCCCGATGGGTGGTAACCTTGCCGGCGACTCGATGTTGTGGCCTGCCACCGGGAATAATTACAATTAATACAGTTAAAGTATAATTTATACTAAAATAAAATGTGAGATATGAATAAGATAGTAATTTAAAAAGAGCTACAATGTGTTTCAAAATATGCACTAATTGAAATAAACAAATCTGTTGTTATAATAAGATAATATAACACATTATCATTAAGATGACATTGGAGCTCAAATGAAATGTGTTTGTAATATTACAATGGCGATCAAGTGACAACCTTTGACCTCAAATGCTATTTTTACTTTACAATGGACCGTGACCTCGTCCCTTAAACGTCACAAGTGGACACAAACACGGGCGACCTTAATATTTAACAGTTATTACAATTCGAAATTTTCACATATTGCTAATAAGAAATGATAAGTATAATTGAATATGAAATTTATTTTAAACAACAATTGATCATCGGAAGTTTTTAAAGCACTAGAGGAATGTTAAAAAGCATATGAACTCACCCGTGCCGCCATTAAAACTTTATGCGGGTCCATTGAAACCGGGAACATTGTTCTGCTAAATTGCCAACATTTAGTAAGAGTTGCGAGTGGAATTAATTCGCAAAGTTAACGAGTATATTACTACAGTACTTATCAAATGTGAAGTCACAAAGACCTTACTAAGCATCTTCATTAGAGATAAATTTTTCCATCGTTGAATTTTAACATTTATATAAATAGACATCTATACGATGCGTTTGATATGATCTGTTCGATTGACTCACAGGTACTACATTTTTAGTGAATTCTTTAAAATTAAGTATATGTAGCTAAAAATAAGGTAACAAAAGCTTTACTACTCAATAATAAGAACGTGAACTTAACATTAAAATAAATATTGACTTTTTGAAAAATGTATCAATTAAAAATTAAATTAATTTAAATTTGATGTTCTCTGTGTAGTAGCTTGTGTAATAATACAATAAATACGGCCTCAAAGTTTTGACAATCGTGGTCCCGGTGCAATAAAATGTTTTGCAGTTTCTTGACGGACAGCTTGGTTATGACAGGACCTGGACAGGATATTACCGGATGGGATCTCTCTCTCTCTCATGGGATGGGAATTGAGCAGCTCACGTACCTTCTCAATAATCTACACGTCGTCTCCACTCAACTCTTCGGATAGCTTACATTTTGTTGTTTAGCACCTCTATCAGTTAAGTGTAAATAACTATTATTCAATAACTTTCTAACGTTATTATCGCTGTATGCACACATATAATATTAAGTAAGTATTAAAATGCTCTCGCGTGGGTGTTCTCAGCTTGTGGAGGAAGTCGAGTCTTTATTAAATAATATTTCAGTTTGTGACTTTTCCAATTTAATTTAATATTTACCAAAATAATATTTTAAATTGTTTTATTCTTTACCCTTTACCAAAAGTTTTATCAATAAAGTGCTAATAATATCTGTAAAGTAACATTGATTTAATGAAAATGATAAGGGTGCTGTATTAAAGCTTTTGCTATCTCATTTTAACTAGGATCCGCCAACCGTGCGCGGCGGGTGTTGAGCTGAGCCCCTCTCCTTTCTTCTTTTCTTCATAACTTTTGAATGGCTAAACATTTCTTCAAACTGTTTTCGTTATAACATCCGCGTTCGGCTTGAACATACATGGGAAAATTTTAGGCTAATTATCTTGTCGCGCTCTGGAGACAACTAAACACAAAAAAATCCGTACCCGCAGGGGGACACGCGTGGGTAGACCTCGTGTGTAACTCGTTTAAAATATAACTCACTACCTAAGAATAATACATTTACATCAAACATTTTCAAGCAAAAAGCGGTTTTAATTTTTTTTCTCGGAAAAGGTACCTTTTTTGAAAATACTTTTGGTACTTAAATTTAGAGTAAAAAATAACCTTTCTATTAAAAATATTTGAGATGAAGGAATGTTACCAGAAAAAAGTTGACGTGGTTTTACCTACCTTAAATTTTCAAGCTAAAAGTGGTTTTTATTTTTTTTCTCGGAAACGGTACCTTTTACGAGCAAAACTTCTAATACTTAAATTTAGAGTAAAAAATAATCTTTCTATTAAAAATACTTGTGATGTAGGAATGTTTACCAGAAAAAAGTTATGAATTTTTTTCCAAAAATTTTCGGTTTTTTTACCCCCACCCCTAAGTTATTGAAGTTAGGTTTTCGGTTTATCTACATTAGTTATAGGTATTCATCAAAGACATCATATAATATGAACGCGATTGATCTTCTTTGTATAGGTAAAAAGTTATGGTCGAAAAACCAAAATCAGAAAAAGTGAGGCCCTAGCGCCCCCTGTGTCCGGATTTCTCTGGTTAACGAACCTTCATTTTTGGATGGTTGATTTTTGTGCAAAGTTTGAAAGTGATCCGAGCGAAACTGCGGCCGCTATCGTGCTGACAAAAGTCGAATCTGGACGCACGCACGCATATATATATATATATATATATATATATATATATAAACTTTTTGACCAATGGTCATTTCGGACTCAGAGGGTCATAAGAAGACCTCCTGTGAAGAAATTTTTTTAAAATTCGAAAGTAGGGGACAAATGAATGGGCAGACCGAATTCTTCGAGGTCTAAACAAAAGGTCTCCCAAACCGTTAAGAGCTTCGCTTATGCTCAGCTCAATAATTATAATAATAAATGGAATGAGATATGAGAATAAGTGCAGCGACTTCGTAAAATGAGCTTTGAGGTCACGAAAAACAATTCAGCATATTTTTTAAAACAAATAACACATAAAAATACGGAATTTAAAATATGTGCATTATACCATACTGTACATTTCTTAGTATTTTTCTAAGATTCAAAATGTTTTATGTATTAAAATAAAAAAAAAATTGATATCAAAATAATTTTAGTTAAAAATATATGTTTGTAAGAAAATAACAATCCATGAAATTATTAATAATATTTCAAATCATAAAAAACACTTTTGTGTATCAGAGGGACTGAAACAAAAGAAGAACTAATATACCGCGATTAAGAGCTGACTCGAACCCGTTCAAACGTTTTGTAGAACTTTATCCAAATTTGTGGGATGGGAATTGGTTCAATACCTTGAGCCTATTTACATTCATTTTTAATAAATACATTGTGAAAGGAAAGAGAAACGTATAATTATACGTTTACTTTAAAATATTATACATTATAAAACCGGCCAAGCGCTTGTCGAGTCACGAGCCGTATAGGATTGGAGTCGCCCACGATGGATAGACACATGCGGATAGACATACGAATACATACACCTACGGATTTCTTGTATATATTTTGAAAATATAAAATTCTATAGTAAATTATTTAGATCTATCTTCTAAGGCTTAGAAAGCGCTAACGTTTAGCAATAGAAGCGCACAAAACTATTTACAATATTAGGCTTTAAAATATTTCACAAACCTTAATCGAATATTTTTTTTACATACCCATCATATTTTTTAAAAGGCCTCTGTGATAATACCTACCTATCTAACTCGAAATACTCGAATACAACTCCACTATACCGTCAAAAATATTTTTTATTTTTTTATTTTTACAACTTTATCACCGTGACAGACATGTTCGGGCCGAATTACAGCTTTATAGTACTGCGAGCATTATATTATTTGAGATAATACTATATATCCTCGCAAAGATTTCGCACACTCTTTCAGTTATTATTACAAAACTTACATCGTAAATGCTAATATGTGAGCTCCAATTATAAACTGAATCAGAAGTTCGAAATCCAAACAATAATACGAATACAAGTACAGTAAAACTAATGTTATCTGGTTATATGCAAATTAACGAATAGTAGCTCGGTGGAGAATTAGTTTTATTAAAATAGAATATAAATGAAAATGTAACATCATAAGAAGTAAATATTGCGGAAAGTTGAAGATGTTTTCAATGACATTGCATTATTGTAATACTTGATAGCAAAATATAATTGTAATTATTACTTGTGCACAGATAAAAAAAACACAAAATAAACACACAAATGCACACATAACTGGTTATACCAATTTTACAGAAAATTTACAGATACAAAACATAAAAACATCATTCAAGAGTAGATCTAGTTCCCGACCCAACTGTTAAGTTATACTAGTTCTGGTAAATTTTTGTATTTTTTTTTATAATTTTTCATTTTAGAGTGGGGCAAACATGAATTCTTACAACATCCGAGGATTCACAAGAGCGCTGCTGGCCTTGGAGGTAAAAGAATACCCCTTTTTTGAAGATACCCATGTCGTATCGATCTGGAAATACAGCCAAAGAGAGTTTGTTCAACATTCGAGTGGTACGTGGAAGAAAGGTCCTTAAAAACCGCACAGTAGAGCATCGCCACGTATCCAGGTCGTAAAGATCGATCGTCCAAAGTCGATTTTGAGGCAAAAAGAGTACCCAAGAGATTCTCTGGCCCACATGGCAAAAAACCGACTTTTTGCCATGTGGGCCAGAGAATAACTCTCCATGTGCAATGGCAGTGGGGATGGCGGGCAAAAGATGCCCAGAGTGGCCTTGGAATTTGTACGTTCCAGGCACTGAATCTTGTCAGCTGATGTGCAGTCTGATAAAAACCTAAATATTTGTATAATTCCATCTGTCTGTCATCCCCAGAGCCCTTATACAAGCTCCAGATGCTGAAGTGAAACTATTTTATTCGACCTGACGTTTTTCTATTGTCTTGCATTGCATTTTTAAATGAAACTCAAATTAGGAAGAATTTTTGAGAGACGGTCGAGAGCCCAGCTAAACCAAAGAGAACCGAGAGGATCACCTTGGAATATTCCTCGGCGTATAGGAATAATTGTCGGATTAGAATTTTTGATAAGTTTTAATCTGGTTTTCCATCGTAGCATAATACTATATTTAAGCTGATTTTATATTTTTTTAGATCTCATATAGGAGCCATTAATGAATGAAAATGGGAAAAAATTAAATTCTTACTAAAAATCAACACGTATATTATTAATATATAAGTTATTCTTTCAGTAATGTATTTTGGTATTGTATCAAATATTTTAATTAAATTGTTAATATGATTATAAATATAAAGATAGTTAGTTTTTATACCAAAAATTTTGAATATTATCTGATTCTGTGGCCTTCGAGTTATATGATGTAATCCCCTTGAAATTCCCTTTCCGATTAAGATTCACCTTGCAGTCGTATAAACGATTGTTTATGTTTTAAGATTCTTCAAACGGCAAATCGTTAAAGAAAAGTTCAAGCGTGTCGTCAAAATTGGAGTCCAACTTACAAAGTACCCGAATGGCACGCGCAAGTTCTGGCTGCTTTCCACATACACTTTCCATCCACAGCCATCCGTGCTGCCTTTGCACACTGGGTATGACTCTCTGGCTCACATGGCAAAAGAGAAAGCCGTACTCTTGGACACTCTGTTTGCCTCACATTCGACTTTGGACGACCAAGCGAGGACACCGCCTACCATCCCGCGGTTTCCGTCTCGATTATCTTACGCATCTTAGGCAGCGGTTGCTGAAAGCAAGGGAGTGGGTCTGTCAATTACTTAAATATTCCTTCGATCGTTGCCTTCGATCGTGTAGGGCACAAGGGGCTTCTTTCGAAGTTTCTATCCTTTGGGCTTCCCGAGACTTTATGCAAGTGGTTCATCAGCTTTGTCACTGAGCGGAGGCTATAGGTACCGTACACGTACATATTCTGGAAATATCCAATATATCACTGATATGCGGTTGATTTAAACACAATAAATTGTCATCATTTTGGATATTTTAGGAAAAATTACCAGTATCTATCTAGCCTAGCGTGAATACGAGCACATGAGTTATCTTTTTACAATATTATGTATTGAGATTTTTTTCTAAACAAAGAGTAAAAACCTATAGAAAGATAATTTAGAATATATACAAAAAATAAAGTTTGTTATAATAATGACGTAAATTCAGCAGCAATGCAATAAAGTCATTTAAATAAAAAAATAATACGTTAAAGAAATCTAAGGTTCAATGTGTTCAACTATGTTGTTGTTATTAACCAAAGTGTGAGTTAAATTCGGTCGAGGGACGATGAGGTTAACAATCCGCCATATTTGACACATGTAACGTTTTCAATTTAATTTTTATACCAGTCGAGCTTATAAATTGGATAACGTGGGCTGATATTTTCGTGGTAATTCTAAATAAGAGAACTGAGTACTGAGAAAGTATAGACTTTCGACGGTTTTAAGATATTATATGAATTTAAAGAAGGAGTTATAATGGGGCGTGGGAGAGTTATAATAAAATTGGACTCCGGCGTTTTGCACTTTTTGTATTTTATTGCTTCCCATACTAATAGGTAATTCCATACATACTAAGAGGTTCCATATACCACAATAATCAACTAATGAACTAATGTATGTATAAAGCATTTTAAGTGCCGAATATAATATGCCGATATTTTGAACGACCTATTCATTAAAATGCAAAGAGTTAAACAAATTACGGACTTTAGATAATTCTTCAATTATGGTATTTCTAATGGCAATTTCATGACTACTGAGATGGATTGCACTACTGTGCCATGGATGCCTAAACTACGTATGTAACTCCCATATAATAATATATACCCACTGATGGGATTAAAGATGTTTTATTAATAGATCAATTATTGGTAAGCGCTAGATTTTGATTTAAATTTCGTCTACAAATTTTTGATTCAAGAGATGATGTGGTTTGAAATCTTAACTATTTGTTGCCGATTGTGAAAGTATCTCCAAACAAATATAGACTTGTTCATAACATCCGTAGTACCTCGTTTATTAAATAGTAGTTTATGGTTATGACATTCGATTGCCTATAATTGTACGGTTATAATTTAATATAAATAGAATTGAAGGTAAATTATCATTTGAGGCTGAAAGAATCTTATCGAAGACATATAAATGTGTAATAGTTGTAGTAATGCTACATAGTTTCCGAAAACCAGTTCGCTGTAAAGGTAAAATATTATTAAATTCGAAGTAACTTGTCAATTGCGTACTTATAATCTTTTCAAATAATATCTTTATGTAAGTTATTACTATTCTATGTGAGATGTAATTGTATTTAAAGCATACTTTACAGCTCTGGTTAGAAGAATGTCATGTGAAGTTAGTAAAATATGTAGTCTGCAGATGGAGTAGTTCTTATGTTACAAGTCAACGCCAGTAAATCCTAGCTTCTTACTTTAGATAACTCCCGACAAATCTCCAAGCTCAAGTTATCCTCATACTCAATTTTTATGGTTCTACATTATAATTCAGTAATACTAAAATATTTTGGTATCATCATGGATAGCAAATAGATAGATCTATCGTAACTGCCATAAATAGAAAATTTTCTGGGACTTTTGGGCGCTTGGAGTGATGGAAAAACCACTTGCCTGCTAGGACCAAAATTCTGCTCGCTAATACTCACCTTCTAGTTATCTTAGGTTACACCTACGCCTGAACTTGATCTAAGATCTCCTGAATAAATTGAAAAGCCTTCAAAACCTAGGCGTTCAGTTCATATTTAGCCCCAGAAAATATGATCACATCTCCGAATATCGAAAAAAAAAAATGGTATCCTATTAGGTAATTTCGTGTTCTTTCGCTGTTACATGCTATTCTTTAATAGCGTTTAAAGCGACTTAAACATCACTATATATCGCCGTGAAACACCTAGAACTACAATTATACTTATTTAATTATTATTTATGTGTTCACGTATGTACATTCATGTATATATTATTATATATTACTATATGTATATAAGTATATATTACATTATAATTTAAATATGTATTGCGATTGACTCACAATTAAACAATTGAAAAAACGACACGGACGTATCGTTTTTTTCGTAATTGTGAATTTCGTGAAAGAGATCATTGAAAGATCACAGCGGTATTTAAATTAAATAACAGGTTATTTAAATAAAATCAAAAATAAAATAACCCTCTTATCTAACTTATAAATATTTATATTAAGTGTATTTAACAGTCTTCAACTTATTATTTTTTTAATTCCAAGTAAAAAGATTAAAGCAAAAATCATAATTAATGTAGTGTAAATTTGATCTAACTCACGACCTTTGACTTCAAATTATTTATTTTTACCGCAGAGTAACTCGTGACCTCGTCCCTGAACGTCACAAACGAACAGATGAACTGATTTACATTTCATACACACACTATACAATCTTTATAATATTTTTCATTCCATATTTTCAGACTTCATGATAATAAAGTGGAAGTTATCAGTGAGAAGAATAAGTTTAAATAATATGTTCATAGATATAAAACTAACTCTAGAGAGTTATTATGAATACATACCATAGTGAGACAACGGTACCGCTATTAAAAGTTCATGTGGGTCCATCGCTCCATTGAAACCTGGAGAATTGTTCTCGACAAATTGAAGACATTTAGCGCAAGTTGTCCGCCGCTGCGAAATACTTTATGCTTGTTAGAAATATGCTCTTAGATAAACTATAGTAAGACTTTGAAATTTTGGCCAAAGTAAGCTAACTATTATATATCTATATATATATAAGCTAACTATTATATGTCTATAGTCTTAAGATAAGTCGCGTACCTTTAAATTGAGGATTTTTTTCCAGTGCAAACATTAGTTGTTTTTTAATTTAAATTTGGAGCATTTCAATCTAATAATAATAGTAATGTACGATAACGAATCAGAAGTACCTCGCTCATTCAATACGGTATTTGCATTAGAGCTTAACGCAAGCACAATCCGACTCGCATGTCCTGATCGAGAGCATCTCCACATGAAAAATATATGTTTATCGTCTACATTTCAATCAATTTATTTTTGATATGAAAATAAATGACATAGAGATTAAACTTCGATATTAACATCTTTATGGGATGGTGTGTAGTATAGTGTGTATCACAAAATAACTTTTAGCTCTATCACTCACTCACCGCTGGGACAAAACAGATCAACATCAGACACACTTTAGATTGATTGCACTGATTGCGGACAGTTCCTCGCTGAATAAATTGAAATGAAATCTCATAACATTCATTTATAATAATATTTTAGTTGTATAACAATATTCCAAGGTGTAATAAATACAATTTATTTAAAACCAACAAAACTCTTACAAAAACATTCCATACAGTTATTATAGGTCTCGGAGGTAAAATACTGTAAGCTATTTGTCCATATTACTTTTTCATTTTTCTGTGGCGCAATATTAATTTGTTTAGAAATCAATATTTTAAGTAAACCTTTTAGCTATTACACGGAATTATATATTTAGTGAACCTCTCCCGCATACTTCAGAAAAATCAATAAAACACGACTCAACCTCATAGAAATTGGTTGTGTTTTTAATGGCTATTTGACTAACTTTACTTAATGATCAAATTAACAAAGCTGGACTATTCTCATTCTTATTAATAATTCAAGAAAACTGTGATTGATATAAATAATAAATACCTAAAATCTAAACAAAGATATTATGAATTTTGCTCTAATTTAGTTTTTGTACGATGCAATGGGTCGAAATTCCTATAAATATATGTAGACATGTTAAAGATATTTATTTTATTGAAAAATAAATGTATGAACCTATGAGAAACATTTTGAGCTTTAGATGTATGGTAGCTCAGTGTTTGTCACTTACTGCGCGCTAGATACTTGTCAGCGTGATTCCTACAAAAAATACAATAATGTAAAAGACTATAATGTGGCCAAAATATGTGTTACCTTAATGTATTAATGCCTAATCAGAGAAGTTCAAAACTTCTGAGTAAAGTCAACGTCTAAAATGATTAACTAAGTCAGAACTTTAAGATGTAAGCTGTAATGTGTATACAAGTCCTCGTAATTAATATGTACTATGATAATTCATGAAAACAGTAGCACGAGACACTCACATACACAAAATTTGATTTAAAACTAAATAATAAAAACTATATAATTATTAAAAACCTGCATGTTGTAACTATTTTGATGTCTATCATGAGGTACTAGAATTATTTAAAGCCTACAATAGGGGAATTGAGATTTGTATGTGAAGTATAGTTAAAGAAGTTCTAGAAAAATTAAAAGGATAATTGTAAAATGGACAGTTATATTACATGATGAAATAATGGCGTGCATTGAGTACAGAGAAATAAGAAAAATACAGATTAAAAAAAAACAAAAATAACTGATTGAATTACTAAAATACCTAATAGTTTAAAAAATACTCAATACAAAACTAGAAAGATTATAAACCCCTTTACAATATGGTAGAGCTACAGGCAGATGTTGGGAAACGAGAGTCCCATTTAGTATTTCTGGAGGACTCAAAAGATCGAAAACTATATGCATTGAAATTACTGATTATTAATATTATTTTTATTCTTAATGTTTTAAGGGGAGGCGACCTATAATGAATATTGTCATAATTAAAAATGAATTTAGCTTAGCTTACTGCTAGACCGCTGGTGGTGTACAAGGCTGTAACGTCTACCGAGTACTACTATATATACAACACAATATTATACTATATAACACAATAATAACGAGGAACGAATAAAAAGAGGAGAATGAAAATAATAATTCTGGAAGTACCCTTCTGTATGCTCATTAACCGGTGTAACCTTTGAGTTTATTTCGATCGCCTCAGATGGAGAGTTTTCCAGTATTCTAGTGCAATGTTATTCCATCTTTGATAGGTGGGAACAAGACGGATGAAATGGCGACAGGTTACAGACATTACTTTTTACTCCTACGAATTACTAATCAATTGAAATACTTGATACCGGTATCGAAGTATGATCTTAGATAATCAACAAACTGTACCGATTAATGAAGTGCAATGATATCACTTGTCTTTGCAATGTCTAGTTACTTTTAAATAAGATATAACTATCTCACTTACCGCGAGAAAAAAAATATAAATACTATAACGAGGTTAAATAGTAATAGTAAAGTGCTTTAAACCAATTTCAGCAGGTGCAGCAGCATGGACTTGTGAAGGTTGCTATTAAAGTTTTGAAAACTCTTTCTTGACTGTATAACTAACTCTATTGATCCGTCCTTGTTTATAATATTATTTGTGCAATTTTTTTTGTGATTATTTTAATTAATTATATTTCGTGGTTAAATATAAAATGCTAGAAACACCAACACTAGGTGAAATTATTTACGGGAATATAAACGTGACCACAAATGTACTCGTAAATATAGTTTTATTTATTTATGTCAGAAATATCTCATAACATACTTACTTACTTACTTTCACGCCATATCCCGATTGGACCCGATTGGATGTCAAACCAGGGCGACATGCCAGCTCCTACTCGCACACGGGCTGAGTGATCTCTGTAAAGAGACTTTACAGCCCGTGGCAAGGGTTCGTTCACGTTGTATCGGGGCAGTATCTCCTATAATTTCTTTCTCACAACCCTGTCAAACGCCTTTTCCAAATCCACAAAAGCACAGAAAACCTTTTGGTTTAGGGCCAAAAACTTTTCCGTGATCATGCGGAGGGAAAAGATCTGATCTATACACCCTCTTCCAGGTCTAAAACCTCTTTGGGCCTCCCACAACAGCCTTTCAGATCTCTCTTGCATTCTTCTCGCTAATATTTTTGCATAAACTTTACCGCCCAAGCTAATCAAACTGATAGCCCTATAGCTTGTACAGTATATCTGTGAACCTTTGCCTTTATACGATGACTGCACCTCGCCAATCGTCTGGGACCTCTCCTGATTTCCAGCATAAATTGCACAAAAGCCAGAACAATCGCACTCTCCACTTCTTCCAAACTGATTTCACCATCGGCTACACCCGGACTCATCATTTCGCTGGTACTCAAGGCCGAGGCGTCCTCACATTCATACGTCTCCTTGTAGAATTCCGCCCACCGCTGCAAAACCTGTGCTGGCTCTGTTAAAACTTCACTACTCTTCGAAAGCACCCCATTCATTCTACAGGTTACCAAACAACCCCGGGAATCACTAACTTCTCGCCAGAAAAGCTTCGTGTTTTCCCGAAAGTTGTTCGTCAACCTGTCGTCCCTTTCTCTCTCAGAATTTTCACGCTTCATCTTTATAAGTGCTTTCGTTTTGTGCTTTTGCAGCTTGTACTCTCTTTTTCTTATCTCTCTCATACTTTTATCCTTACCCGAGGCTTTATAATCCAGCCATGCTTTCTTCTTTAACTCTACAGCGTCTTTCACTTCATCGTCCCACCATACATCGCGCTTTTTACTAAAACTTCTTTTCCTTTTACCACATACCTCTGTCGCTACTTTCACCATACCATTTCTAAGGTTCTGCCAGCATATTTCAACACTTTCATTTCCAAAATCACAGCTTTCAAGCTTCTTGGAAACCCTTTCTTGTTATTCCTCTCTGCTCGGTGGATCTTGAAGCTTCCAGCTTCTTATGCTATAATTCGACTCCAAGCCAGGAAAGGTCGTGCGGCTGCGCCAACTTGCACAGACCTCTTATTCTAGCAACGACTAGTTAGTGGTCCGTTCCCAGATCAGCACCCTTAAACACTCGCGTGTTCATAACTTGGCTTCGAATACACTGATCCACTAGGAATAAATCAATCTTACTTCTTTCTTCCGCTCGCTCCCATGTGAACATGTGAATTTGCTTGTGATCAAACATCGTGTTTGCCACAAACAAATTTTTCTCCTTACATAATTCCAAAATCAGCTTTCCAGCCTCATTTACTCTCTCATCACCGTACTTGCCTAGCACGCTTTCGTAACCACTTCGCGCGGTTCCAACCCATCCATTCATATCTCCACATACTATCAACTTTTCATTATCTCTGACACTACTTAGAACATCCCTGACATTCTCCCAAAACTCCTCGAGCTCGCTCACTGGAGCTGAGGATACTGGCGCGTAAACGGCCAACAAGAATACTCTTGTTATCCCCAGCTTAAAGCGAACCCAAAGAAGCCTCGGGTTGATGGCCTTGTATTCTACCATTGCATCAACAATTCGAGAAGACAACAACACGCCTACACCTTGGCAACCTCGCTCACCCTCTGGAATCCCAGCCCAGAAAGCAACCCGGTTGCCAGGCAAATTGGTTGTATCATTGCTTTTTCGCTTGGTCTCAGACACAAAAATAACATCCAGATACTTATCATCCATCACATCTAATAATTCCTTCATCTTCTGTTCCATTCCTCCTCTTACATTCCACATAGCTATTTGTAGCTCCGTCCTCCACCCCCTGCCGTTCGGAACATGGCGTGTTGGTTGGCGATCCCCAACGCCGCATTCGTTCATGTTATAACATAAGCATAATGTAAAACAATACAATACAATATTTGAAACTTATAAACATTATTTAAATTTGTTATTACTATTAATAATTATCAATTTAAAAATATATACAAATACAGACATGTCAAAAATGACACTGATCATATTAAATTTATTATTATTATTACAATTATTATTAAATTATTCAGATAAAATTATATAATATAGACGTGTCAAAAGTATAAAAAGAAAACAAAAAAATAATAATAATAAATAAAAAAATAAAAAATAAATCAATAAAGTTAACAAAAATAAATTCATAAAATAAATGAACAAAACAAAATCTAAAAATTATATTCTTCGATAAACTGAGATTTGAACCAACGCCGATGAGACCGAGCGACGTACTCGTATATCCATCGTATGTCTATGATATACACTACGGAGGTCTGATTGTTTATTTTGAATTGGTACTCATAACATATGAGTATGATAGTCAATACGTACTCAGGTAAACCATTTTCCATCAAAATAGTACTACGAAATTATAATATGTTCTTAAATGAAATGAACAACCTCTATGGTTGTCACTTCAAACCAAGAGATCATTTGTGTGTAAGTTTAAACCATGTAATCAAACGCTGCCCTGCTTGTTTACATCAAAGTAACGAATACAAATTGAAATATAAACGTTCGAATTTATATTTATATTGGCTTCAAATTTTTGATTGAGAAAGAGAAAGAGTCCTCTCGTTATAGACTAGCGTTACCACTCAACTCAACTATGAAACTATTTGAGATAGATAATAAAAAACATTGAACCTCACGCAGGTAATATTTATAATTATTATTTTATATAACAGTCATTATTAAGACAAATCTTTTTCTTAAAAATACATAATCACTTAAATATGTTTTAGCCGCGTATAACCGAGAAAAAGCAAAGCAAAGCGTCTTATCCGTAAATATAATAGTTAATAGCATATATTTGAAGGTTTTTGTGGCATTCCTGAGCGTGGTTACAAGTCTCGGGGGTGAGACACGGCGGGCTACGAGTACTTCCCCGTATTACTCTTATCTCGCTATGAGCGTGACGCAATATTAATTTTGTGAATAAATCGATATTTACCTAATTTTAGAGGTTTTTATGGTAATACTTTGTTCCACATTTGTAAAGGGGGTCGGTTGTGATTGGTGTAGGTGGGTTACGAGCGCATGGCGTTCTTAGAAATTTTATATTTATCACTTTTAATATATTTAAAATATCTACTAATTTCATAAAAAAATCCATAATAAATACAATTTATAATTCTTAATTTATTTGAATTTGTAATACGTAATTAATTAAGCCACCTTAAAATATATTTAATATGATCAAACGAAATGTAAATATTGATGTTACAAATTTACATATTCAAAATAAATGCACATTATGTTTTTTTATTTAATTCTCGTCACTTGGCCCGCGCCCCGTGCTGTTACTGCGTGGGTCGTTAGCGCCCGATTGGTATCAATTATTACCCTACCAATTCCGAAACTGCCCATAATTTTAGACGCTATATATAACGGACTGTACATTTAAATTGTTTAGATTACACATAATATTTCTTTTCACGATTGACGAAAAAGGGCATCGTGATATGATTTATGTTACAATACCGTGTGTTGTGGTGCGTGTGTGTGTGTGTGTGTGTGTATGTGTGTATGTGTGTGTGTGTGTGTATGTGTGCGTGCGAGCAAGGCTTATTGAAAAGAAAAATATTTTCTTATTTTGAATACATTGATCAGAATAGTCATAAGCATTTTTTTTTTTATATTATGTGAGGTATTTCATCAACATCTTCATTGTCGTCATCATGTCAGTCTATAGACGCCCACTGCAAGGTATAGACCTCCCCCGAAGAGCGCCAGGATGACCTTTCTTGCGCTGCCCGAATCCAGCGATATCCCGCGACCTTGACTATGTCGTCGGTCCATCTAGCGGGGCGCTTACCCACGCCTCGTCTACCACTCTAGAAAATTCGGCCTCATCGGCCATAGGTTGCACGGTCGATATGCCCCGCCCACTGTAACTTCAGCCGAGCAATTCTCTCTGCTATGTCAGTGATCTGGGATTGCGAGCGTAGCCCTTTCTATTGCTGTCTGGGTGACCTTGAGTCTTCTTATAAGGCCTATTGTCGATGGTGATAATAGAAGAACTTATGTTGGGGGTGTTGGGGATTCTTGGCACCCTTTGTTGTTGTTGTCCTGACTGCTACCGTAGCCAGGACGACCGGGACCGCCGGGGATTTGGGGCCGATTTGGGGGATCATACATACACAGGCATACATATATATATCATGGATTGAATTTTTATTAAAGAGCTTAATTACCAAAATCGATATAAAAAGGTATTTAAACGTATTTTTTTAACGAATAATGCTGAATTAATTACAACTTAAAACGAGCGAACCTCAGAACCCAATAAAACAATACAATGATGTTAAAAAAGTCTAAATACCAGCCCCAGAGTCCATTTTCGTGATTTATCGCTGGTCCGTTGGAACGTTCTTGTTCCGACGGACCATAAACGTCGGCCTCTCGATATCACATCAATACAATGTTTAATTATCGCCTTTTGTCTTTGTGGGATATTCGATATTGCTTTTATTCGTTATTTTTTATCCGTTATGTTATCTCTTTTTCGTTTAAAAATTATTTTAATACATTTGTTTTACTGACTAGTCGAGCTATTAATATTTTAAAATAAAATGGATGGCGTGGTGCATGTAACCTCTCAATAATCACTTTTCAAAATTATAACGTGGATCTAAAAACTCTACATTTTCTCACAAAGTTACAATGTACCCAAGCCTGGTTTAAAGCCAACGATTCGGATTTCATAGGAGCTGAAGACTGGTCCCCGTCTAAATCCCTTGGATTATTTTTGTTGAATCTTCAATATGTTTTGATACTCATACGAGTACACACTTACGCTACATATGGTCTAGATTTACAAGAAAATATTTTTTCTTAGTTGCTATATCTAGCCACATCGTCTGTATTTCCGCTCCTTACTAAGTTTATAATTCATCTATCATTGAATACAAATCGACATTCTTAAGTCGTTAAGTTAATACATTCCTTAAAAGTCGTTAGAGCTGGCAAGGAGCCACGGAGGCACGACAGCGTCATTCAAAGTAAACTACGACGAGAACTTTACTTTGAATTCAAGAAAAAAAGTTTTATAACTATTTTTGTATTAACTAATACCAAATCAGGAAATGTAATTTAATTATTAATATACTTCTATTATTTATTACAAATTGTATCAACAACGTCAAACAATCCTTTTATAGAAATCCATATATTAGGTCTACAACTTTGGTCCCGCCGTTTTTTTTTTAATTTTAAAAATTATATAAAAAAAAATGGTATCTTATTTATGTTTCAAAGTATTGTCCGTCACT